>JAPQRQ010000019.1:18258709-18283303 GCA_037367365.1 Apogon talboti | reverse complement strand
ATATATATAATCAGCTGATATCAAACCCCTCTCGAAGTTTGATACTGCCAGAAAATGACTAGCTCTGATGTCACTAGAAACTGAATATGGGCAGAACAGAAAACCACACTGAAAGTAATAAATGCCTTCATAAATAAGCAATGTGATCATTGGACATTAAACTCAACATTAACAACAAACACGGAACTGAATATCAAATTAATGGTAAAGAAAATCCAGGCGAGAGTTACTAGTTTTTGGGTGATTATTGGGAGTCAGTAATTCAAGTAGCTAGTGACCACTATCAAAGCCAAAATCTGATAATTTGGATAATTTGTAAGATGTCTTAATGGCACATATTAAATGAGCCAATTATTCAGCTAATGTCTAATTAGTAATACTTAAGATGACATTCTGTTTAAATCCAAGAAATCCCATATATTGCAAAAATGTAGTAGCAGGAAGTTTGTGCGTTTTCTATGTTTGAGAAAAATCAGTACACATAGAGCAGTGGCGAGTCTCAAACGGTGAAACTGCAAGCTATGGTTCTAAAATAAAGTGTGGTTGGTGGTGCTTCATGATCAGCTCGCTCTCATCGCCTTATTTGCAGAATTTAATTCATAGTTTCTCTGATTAATATCAAAATCTCAGTGACATTCAGATTTCATGCATAAAGCCCTCACATTACATGATTGCTTGAGCAGATAATTGATTACTACTACAGGCCTTGAATACACAACACCCCTCTCAATTGTCTGAAGGGGTGAATTGGACCCAAAATCAGCCAAAAGTAGCTTTTAATTCCTCCTCGTACAGCCTTTCTAAGACTGGTTGCTACGTTACCAAGGTCTTGATGTTTGAGCAGGCAGCAGAGCAGCAGTCGGCCAACTTCTTCCACTGGGTGCTCTGGGGGGAAGGTGATGGGTGTAATAAGATGGTACTGCTTACAGCAACGCTCTATTTGGCAGAGGAAGTCCTATAATGGAACAAACACAAACAAAAGATGAACGCATTAGTTTGTGTATTAGTCATCAGGGCTGAAATTAACTTTCTGGTTTATTTGTATAGGGCTAGAAAAACAAATTACACCCAGTTCACATAAACACACTCATAAAAATAAGTACTCAATCTGTTTTTGGTGGTCACTCGTGTTTCAACTTGTTCTGCCACGTAAATTTAAATATATCTGAGTCCTGTGTTTTTATAGAAAGATTAGAATATATTTATAGCAAAACCATATCCATTTGGTCATGATTGTACCTTCACAGAGTGGTCCTGAGTGTTGTTGTCAGCAATAGCCTGCAGGAAGGGCTGTGCGTGGTCACTGAGCGTTATTCTCCGAGCATATAATTTGGCTTTGTCTGGGGTAGTAGTCCCGAGGGAGCTGCAGTGGTCTTCATCTTTCTCCTCATTGTAGTTGTAGTGGATCTGACTGGTCTGCAGGCCTCCAGAGAATATAGACGACTGAAGCCAGGCTGTGAAAGGAAATTTATTTCTTTTTTAATTACAACTATTGGCAAAAATGTCAATTGAAAAGCTTTCAGAAAACTGTACACAGATCTGTTTTTTGGATATTCAACTCACTAGCACATTCGATTTCCATGGGGGACAGAGGGGTGCTCTTGGCCAGATAGGAGGCGTGAAGACCCAGTAACAGACCCAGGTTCCTCTCTGTGTCGATGAGCGGAGAGGAAAGACTGCTGAGATCTGGGGTAGTGACCGTCTCCTGGTTAGGCTGCAGATGACAATATATCAAAATATTTACTATAAATAATACCAATCTGAGAGGAGGAATTCATTTGTATATAGGTATACTTGGTACCTCCATATACTGGCCAACACAAAAGGCCTGCATGGACTCTCTGGTGTCCTCAAACTGCAGTGCAGCTTCCAAAGCAACCACTGGGTCCTCTCCTGCAAACTGGGCTGTAAAAGAAAACACTGTGTTACAGCACAAGGACCATAAGAAAAGAATCACAACATCTGACTGGACAATACTTTCTATAGCAATCAAAATTCTAGAACTGTTGCTACCTGATACATCACATTTTCAAGACTGTAAGTAATCAATAAATGAATCATTTCATATACAGGTGCCATGTATTCACACCATTTTGCCAAACAGATAAACTTTATTTCAAATCATCACAATATTACATACTATTATCACATATAAAGTTATATTGCAAATTTTCCTCAGGCTTAAGATTTATTTCAAGTTAAGCTTTATCCAGATGGATTAAGAAGTGGTGTAAATCAAGTTCTACTCATACTTTTAGACAGTGATCAACCTAGAGTTTACTTTTCTCCTTTAAGACTCATGAAACCACAGATTAGAAATAGATCTTACATTATGTTTGGTCCCAGTGCAACCTGGTTATTAAATGGCCACAGAGGAAGCTTCTTCTAACTTTTTCTATACATTTACTCTATATATTTATTGTTATATCTCCTCACAATTGCACTTAATTTTTTACTCAAATTGGCCACATAATAAAGATGGAACTGAACTGAGTGAATAAATCATATTACTCCAAACTGCATTTTACATAAAATATTCATTCTCAAGAATACACTAGTCCTTACCAAGGATACTGTTTCCAGTTAGTGACTGAGACTGAGCCTGGAAGTCCTTGATGTCATAGACTTTTCCATCAATAACAGTCCAAAAGCCACCATCTTTATTGTGATTCTCCAGGTCAGCCTTGCGGATAAGAGACACCTCTTCATTGTTCTTAGAGCTTTGCCCTGTAAAGAACGATCCTGCCAAAGCAGTGTTAGGAATGAGTTACATTTAGAACCTTAAGCTTTAAAGTTTGTCATTTGAACGAATATGAGTGAAATGAATGAAATGCTGCCTATATTCATCTAATATCTAATATAACACAGAATCCATAGAATACCCATAATGCCTGGCCAGGCCAGATCCTCATTATCATCCCTCTCATGTCCAGGAGCCAGATGATTGAAACGGTCGAGGTGCTCCAGGAGTCCAGCGAGTAGAGGAATAGAACCAGTCTCCTGCATCAGCCCTGCATCAATGGTGAGGAGGAGGACGATGGACACCACCAGCTCAGGCAGGAGAACTCCTACCAAGAAGAATCAAAAAATATAAGTAAAATGAGTTACACATTTTTCTCAAGTTTTTATTTTGTTTTGACTTTTTCAATTTCCTTTTTATTGTTAATTAGTTTACTTTTTTTAAAGTGCACTTTAGTGTTTATTTTTTGAAAATGCTTAGGTTATGGAGTTTTGTTTGTGTTTCATTTTTCCATATTTTTTATATGGAAAAACTAAAGAATATTTTTATTTTTTGTTTTACTTTAGTTAGTTTTGTAAATACACAGTACAATTTGTGTAAGTTATTTCTTTGGGAAAACATTATTACATACAAATGTTTTCTCACTAAGAGTTTTTGTCATTTTGTTGGTCTTCATTAAAAGTAATAACATTAGCATAAAAACACTCCACACTTTGAAAGATGAACATACCAGTTAAATCTCCTTCAATAACACGAGACACTTCAGCAAAGTGGCGACGACCAGTGGAGGCTATGCTTGTAGCCACTGGAAGAATATCTCCAATGTGAGTACACAGCAGAGCGATATACTTTTTTAACAAGGAACCAACTCCCAGAAGCTCTGGATCTAAAACAAAAATAAAAGAGGGTTCAAACAAATCCTGTCTGAAATTTTCAAACATGACTAATTTTTTGCATCTCCATGGACACTCACTGTATCCGTTGACATTCTCTGTGCCATTAACCCCCAGGTAAAGCTTGCTAACCAGCAGCCTCTGGAAACGTAATAACAGGTCCAGAGATGCAGAGCGCTCCTTGCTCACATGTTCCGCCTCTAAGTAGTTGGAAATACGTCGAGCTACATCCTTCAGTCTCGCAATTGTCTGGGAGGCGATGTTCCTACAGAAATCAATCATGTTAATCTGCTCTCTACCATAAATGTTTGCTCCTCCTATTGCAGTGTTACTGTACAATCTAAGATTCATCAGGCGAAGTGCAGGTACCTCAACAACTGCTGTACAAGCTGCACCAGAGGTAGACTTTGTTTCCCGGCAGACTCATAGATGCCTGTGTTGATCAGGTCTTTGTCCAACACAGTGCGACAACGGTGCATAGTGGAGGCATTGGCCTCTTGCTCATCAATCTCCTTTTCTTTCTGAGCTTCCTTTTTGGCTTCAATATCCTGTCAGACAAGAGATGTTCTTTGATGATGAAAGTAACATTGTTAATGTATCATGTTCTGTATCTGCTGTAGATCTACAAAACACAACATCATTTCTGAAACTGTCTTACAATTTGTGAAACAGTCCTTTCCAAAATGTGTTTTGTGACATGTAAGTGTACACAACACACTAACCTGTATCTCAGCAGTGATCGCTGCATTCAGTGCAGATTCCAAACCTCCATCAGCCATCAAGCTGCTGACCAACAGGTCGATCATAAAGCGACGCCCAGGACTTACACTCATCTCATTTCCAGATGCTGGGGAAAAATTATGACCAGTTATTTCCCTTATGTCTGAAAAGATTTAAGTCTGCCTTCATTAGTGACAAAAGTCCATTTTTAAAGGACTTGTATCTGTTTAAAGTTCTAAAGCAGGGGTGTCAAACTCAGGTCCTCGAGGGCCGGTGTCCTGCATGTTTTAGATGTTTGCCTCTTCCAGCACACCTGGTTCAATTAATGATCAGCTCATCACCAAGCTCTGCAGAAGCCTGATAACGACGTAATGACGTCCAGATGTGCTGGAAGAGGGAAATATCTAAAACGTGCAGGACACCGGCCCTCGAAGACCGGAGTTCGACACATGTGATCTAAAGGGTTTCAGAGCTGTACTCACCAGCATTGGGTAGCAGTGACGATAAAGCCCTCGCCCTTTCTTCAGCTGTGGGCAGAAGCACTGACCAGCCGCTCTGGAGGACAGCTTGGGCAGCGGCTTGTACAGTGTTGAGCACTCCTGCATTACTAGCGAGCACAACCACTGTTTGTTTGAGGTTGTTGAGCAGAACACTGCCAAGTCCTAGTCCAAGTTCCTCCGGATCCACCTGGTTACTGATGGCTGCATGGAGCTGGAAAAACACAGGGAGGTTTTAGATATACTGTTGTATATTCTTAGTAGGATCAGCAATACATGCAGTCTACTGGTGCTGTGACAAGCAATGGCAGTGACATTAGTGTACATGGGGACAACCTCCACCAAAAACAACTTCTCCCCTGACAGTGCAAACCCAAGTGATTCATTAAAGAAATACAAATGAACAAAACATCCCAGAGTTTTTACTTCTTATTCTGGAATGATATGGATGGTATGGATTGAGATAGAAATTTATCCAGCAAGTCACAGAAGCAGCAAAGTGTGGTGATATGTCTGAGTCTGTGAGACTACGTGTGGCATAAAAGTGGTATGAGATAAGTATGCAGAGATATAAAACTTGTTCCTGAGAAAACAAGCAGTGATGGCCAAGTGACAGTATTAACACCCACTATTAGACTTGATTGGTGGCAAGACTATAAAGAAAAATGTAATTATAACCTCAGATGCCACTTTGATAGTTTGCTGCCTACCTGTAGCCTGAGCAGATTGAGTGTAGCGACCACCATACACTCCTTCTCCTGTGACGGGGGCCAGTCTGAGCTGCCGTCCATGCCCTCACTGACCTGCCGCAGAAGCAGATCCAGCTGCTCAAACGTCATGGGGCACACGTCCACCACAAAGGGTACACGTTGCCCCACAGACCACTCTGAACATGAGGACCAGGCGAAGCTCTGAAAAACACAAACATCATAACTATTACAAAAGTGTTATCTTGAATAATGTGAATAACAATAATGTCAGTTGTATACATTACCTGTCCTGGGCCACAGGAGATCCCCACTATATGCTTGGAGTTAAGCCCTGGCAGGGCCTTAGGCTGCTTCTTGTTTGAAAAGAGTGTGTCAAAGTGTTGGAGTTTATCATTGCTACCCCAACTGTGCACCTCTCCATCGTCAGTCAATGCGAGGCAGTGTGTAGAACCCACAGCGACATCCACAACTTTCTTTCCTAATTATAAAGACAATACACAGAGATTGGTTTTGTACTCTTAGAATGGACTGCACATATTAACCTAAACTAAGATTATTCTCACAAAAATAGGTTTATGTGAACAGCAAACAATGTGGGTGTTTAAGATTTCAGTAGAACAGGATCAGAATTACTCAATGTTCCGAGTTAAGATTGGACAGATGTGCAAAGATGTTTATTATTTATTTAGTTATTTTTAATCTAAGGAAGTTATAAAGTTTGATGCAACACAATAGGTTCAGGACTGCCTCTACACATATCTCAGAAAGATATATTAATGGGCCTATATTGGCCAATAGCAAAGATTATTGTAATAACACTAATACCTGAGAAAAATCTCTATTCACAAACTGAACTATACATCTTGTGTTGTGTTGTTCAACCCTTTAGCATAATTGAAGAATACGATTTAAACAGAAAGACTGAGATGTTTTAATAGTGTATTTTCTTATTTTTATTGAGGCTTTTATTGTGTTTTTTTTCTTACCCTGCAGACTGTCGAGTAACTTGGGGTAGCGAACATGCTCATCAGTCCCATGTCCGAGGCGCTGGTTGTCTCCCTTTCCCCAGGTGTACACTTGACCATCTTTGGTAAGAGCTACTGAAAACTGGCTGCCACAGCAAACCTTCACTATGTCAAGGTCCTGCAGTTTCTCCACTAGTTTGGGAGTCTTGCAACCATCACTGCCTCCTCGGCCCAGTTTACCATAGTCTCCATCTCCCCAGGACCACACCTGACCTGTAATAGCACAAGAAGGTCATTTAAAGCACTGTATTGATGCAGATCTTTTAAATGGTCAGATTTCTACACAAAAATGATTCTATTCTTACCATTCTCTGTCACAGCAAGAGTCTGTGCATCACCACTTCCACACGCCACATCCACCACCTTCAGTCCTTTCAGTGCTGTCACTAGCATAGGTGTAGTCTGGTCTTCACTGGAACCTACAACACATACTCACTGTCACTCACAGAAGAGACAGAGACGATATTGTTCAAGCTCAGTCAGTGTTCTTGCAGGGCTCACCGTGGCCCAGACGACCGTAGTTCCCTCTGCCCCAGGTGTAGAGCTCGCCGTCAGCTGTAATTGCAGCACTGTATGTGCTCCCACAGGCGATGTGCACCACATGCTTCCCTGCCTGTTTCCCATTAAAGGCTGCAATCATTGTAGGTTCTTCTAAATACCTGTAATAAAGTGAAAATATTTATTCAACACTTGAGCAGTCCTTAAGAAATTGCTAGACAATCATAATAAAACACTACTTTGAGACCAAGCATTTCTGGGGAATTTCAGTGAGAACTACATGCATTCAAGGACTTTTTCTATTTGCATGTCTATTGCAAGTTGAGGGGTAATGCTACCAAAATGCTTTCACAAGTTAAAAAAGGGATGTATTTGTTTTATCTGGGGTCAGTGCTTTACTATTGATTAATTTCTCACCATCTTGTTTGGTTTTTTTAGGGTTGATTTTTTTTTAATCTAAACAAGAGGACCAAAAGAAGACCCTTAAAACAGCATTTCTAATAACTGACTGTCCTTAGTGCCCACAGTGTGAACACAACTATTGGGCAGATTACAAGTGTCATTAGGGATTTAAGAATAAAACATTTTGCCAAAGAACTTATGTTTTAGTTACTGTGAGTCAATCTGCCTTTCAGCAGAATTTGTTAAAAGCCACTGTTCAGATGTTCATGAAACTTGATAAAAGCATAGGACATGGGCCAAGAACAAAACTCTTAAATTTGGGAGCAGAATCGTAGATGGAAATGTGGATCTATTTTCACTTTTTCTAATATAACAAGGTAGGTTGTTAAATTGAATTAAACGGCTGTGGGGTTCTACTTCTGTTCAATGCGATCTTTATGTTTGGATGATTTCATCCCTTCTCAGGAGTAGGATTAAAATTGTGTGACCCAGTTTTGTTGTTGCTTACGTGGTGTCTCCGTGTCCGAGGCGGCCTCCGTCACCACAGCCCCAGGAGAAAACCTCCCCGTTGGATGACAAGGCCAGGTAATGCTGCCCATCAGGATGAGCTGCGAGCTTCAAGATCTTTCTGGAGCTCAGACCATGGATTAGCATTGGAGCCTGTAACAACATTATTCACTGACTTAATCTACAGTCGACATACAGAATCAAAAGATAATAGCAACTTTCATTTTTAGAAAAACACTCATTTAACTGCACCTACCAAGGTTGTGCTCTTGTAGTTTTGGGTGTAGACACCACCACTGCTTGACAGAATGAGAAAGCCCTTTTCTGAGCAAACAATTTGTGTGACTCCGAGGCTAGAAAGGGCTTTACACTGAATGGGTCCATTGACATTAGCATAAAGCTTCCAACCCAACAAGCCCCAGGCAATCACCTCCTGCAAGGTGCCCTAGAACAAAGACAGAGAGAGGAAGACACAGTGTTGAACATTTGCCAATTCGGCTGCAGTTTCTACTTTAACAAAACTATATCTGTAAAAAATGACCATGCGTACACTTGATGTCACCATTCGACATTTTAATAACTGCATTTAAAGCTTTTGAAACAAAGTACTGTTCCCAACAATGAAAATAAAAAACATCCTATCTGATGTTTGTGCCAAGTCACATCAGTATCATTTTATATGAGACGTTTTATCTGTGCTTTTTGTTAATTATCACATTTCAAGGAAAGGGCACAAACAGTATTCTTCACAATGCCTGATGGACGGTGCAACATCTGACCTAAATAGAACTATCCCTTACGGACTGGTAGCTGATAAGAAATGTCACCTTGTGCGAAGTTGGGGAGTTGCAGTGTGGAGGGCTGCAAGGAGAAGCCAAGCGGTCCAGGTGGGCCATGATAACAACAGCTGTTTGCCGAAGGTCAATGGCCAAGTCATTGTCCTGAGGCAAGGTCAGGTAGCGCAGGAAGCTCTCGTTCGGACTCAGGGGGGCTGTAAGGATCTGAAAAAGACAGCAATCACACGCAGAGTTCTGATCAGTTAAAATCAAAACCAGGAATAGGACTGAAAACTGTTCCAGAGCAATTCCAATGAGGTTGAGCTGTATGTACAGTTTTTTCACTGTGCTTTGACATATTTCCCAGTACAACAGAAGTCCCTTCCCCCCACTGCTAAAAAATGTCCTAGACAAAACACCATGGAATCATAGACACAGTGGCAGGCATGTGACAGATGGACAGGCTGTGAAGTCTAGGCCTTAGTGCGCATTTACCCGTAAGACAATCCAGTGGGAATTGGAAACAGTGAGCCACAGTGATAAGGCGTATGCAAAAAATTCTAGACAGTTAAGCAAGCAGTACTTAATGTATCATCCAAAATATCTAGTTAATCTCATCACTGTGACACAAGTGATGTATTTCACACCAGTGGGTTCTCTTCTGCATCCACTACCAACTCTTGTCCAACGTCTCGTGCTCCACACCTCATATGCTGTAGAGCACTGTGCATCAATTATCAAAGGGGGACTAGAACAGAGTGTCGTACAGTCATGCACAAAAATTCTATGTAAAAACTGCTTTCACTTTTTCATACATCAGTGGACTTATTTGAGTACTCTTTGCAGATCATGGTGGAAAAGCAAACAACCAACAGGCTGGAGGAAGCTTAGTTCCTGAGACTAAAGTTATGGGACTAAAAGTTCTAAATACTCTTAGTCAAAATAAGGCTATTGTTTTGTTTTGCTATATTTCCCTGTGTTGTATTCAACACAGCTGAGGGACAAAGATGCTTTTCAGCATATGTAATTTTCACCTCAGCTTCCTCTTCAGGAATGGGTTCCTCTTTGCTACTGTGGATGTTCTGAAAGCGCTGCAGAAGGGGCAGCAATGGAGCACTGGTTCCCTGTGTGGACCTCTCATTGTCCATCTCTCTGGTGCCGCTTTCCCACAGGCGCAGCAGCAACAGAACAGCAGACAACAGCTGACTAAAAAGACACAAAGACATGATGGCAAGTGAGCAGCGATGAGGCAAGACATTTCATCTGCAGCAGGATATCAGCTGAAACAAACAAGCAGGTGTCAGAAGTGTATATGATTACCTGAGCGTGCCTCTCTGTACAGCCAACTCTAACAGGATGGCCAGAGCGAGATGCTGGTCCTGGAGAGGAATGTTGCCTTTCGTACTGGCACTTCCATGCACATCACTGGTCCCACAACAGATTTAAAAAAAAAAAAAAAAAAACGGATTATCAACTGCATATGTTACTATGTACAAAAGCAACAGCTGATTAGCAAATAATCACCTGAGGAACTTGGTGGCCCGCTCGACAACCTCCAGCCAAACAGATGACACAGTTCCCTCATCAAATAGTGTGGCTTCCGGAAGAGCACGGAGAGCATCCAGAGACTCCTGGAGAAGCTCACTGCAAAGATCTGCATCATCTCCTACAGGTAAATATGTTTGATGAATAAGTAGAATATAAGAAGGTTACCTAAAACAGTAAATCAAATGAAGAATTAAACAGCAATATGTTGCACAATGTATTACATTTCTTAAATTAAAAAAAAAAAAAAAGACAAAAACGCTTTAGGATTTTGTTTTGATAACAGTGAAAAATATATCGCAAATTACTGGCAAACAATTTATTTGTGATGTAGGGTCTAACATGATTTTAGTGGCAGATACCAAAAATGAATACATCTTTCTTCTCCTTTCAGTGTTGATAGACTGTTACTTGGAACATCTAACCTGTCACATTGTGCTCTGGGCAGGGCACTACTTTGAGAACTGAGTGAGGTTAATATTTAGGCACAACCTTGCCTTTTTAAGTCAGTTCATCCACTGCACTGGATAAGGTCTATTATGTCATACTTAATTATTTTGCTCACATAGATCATTTACCCTTGAACATGAAAAAGATTAATTGAAATCTGAAAAATGTAAACATTTAGTGCTTTTTATGTTTGAAAAAAAAAAATGCAGCTTCTTGTTCGCTTTTATGTGTTTACAGGCCAGTTGCGATTTGTCCAATATGGCGGTGACACCAAACTGTCACAGCAACAGGATGAAACGCCTGCAATTTATGTCTATGGCAGCAGGCACTGAGAAACAGCTGCATCAGAGCTAAAGTAGCGCATTTTTATTAGGGGTGTGCATAAAAACTCTTAGTCTATTTGTCAAAGCAGTAAGCATAGTCGTCATCTTTCTTCATTCATATGGGATGGGTGGAGATTTGTCTTACTTTACCAAGATGCTGAATTAATGTTTATGGCACCGTTTTTACTGCATCTTTCCTTTAGTGTCTGTGTGTAGCAAGTAAGAGACTAGAGCAGATATAGTCAATAAAATACAACAAGGTACAGATATAATTATTAATAAATTAAAATGTTAAACATATGGTTCAGCCATTCCATGGTTGGTCACTTTTTTTAATTATCTGGATTTGGTTTCACAACTGATCGACTAAACGACCTAAAAATGGCTTGATTATTTTTTTTATATTAATTTCTAATTTTGAAATCACACTGATAGCGATAAAAATTCTGAATATTAGGCCAGGCATATAATTAGCCCATCCTTACCAAAAATGCTTCAGAATATGATAACCCTATCAGATATGTTCGGTGTGTGTGTGCTCATTCAGCAGGTGAAAGAACACACTGATACACCTCTATTGTTTTCACAGTGTATTCCAGGAATACAGCTACACTGTATATGAGAGGCTTAACTGTGTGCACTGATCATGTTACAGGAAGACTATAGAAGGGAGGCTGGCTCTTTGTTCCCACCCAGTCCCTGTGGACGAGCAGCTCTCATCACACAACTAAATCAGCACCTCTCCTTTCACAACTAAACAAACACAAGCACTTCCAAAGCTGGTAACACAACCACTGTGTAAATGATACAGGAAGCAAGTTTATTTTAAAATGGGTAAATGATTATATACAGCTCCTGCTTTTTGTTTGAAAAGCAAAGGTTAGAGTCTAAAATCTTTACACGACTGCAATTAGTCCTGGTGTTGTAGCAGACACACTATACAGTTTGCTGTTATTTATTTGTCTTTTTATTTATTTATTTCGTTCCAGAGAAATACAGACACCTTCATCATAATATAAAAAACAGAACAACTGTACTGTTTCTGAGTCATAAAGCCTTTCAGGAGACTAACTTTGAATGGGCACAAATTTATGCACAAACCTTTTATATCAACAAATAAACATAAATGTCAGTAGACAAGGCCAAACATGGTGGATATGGATGTTCAGCTGATATGTCATTAGTACTGAGATTAATGCAGAGAGACTTAAAAAAGAACTGGTCTTTTTTTTTTTTTTTGATTAAACAAACAAGTGAATATGTGCCAGTTTTTAAGAGAGAATCCTGAGCCTCTCCGGTGCCAAGTGTTTTTCTGAGCTAACTGGCTGCTAACAGTCACCCTTTACTAAGTATCCAAGAGTGGCACCCTGGAATATGACTATTAGAAAGACAGTGTTATCCAAAATTTAAACAGGTATGCATTTAAAAAGTTGGACTACCATCTGCCTTGGAGACTTGTGTATTTCAGTGTCTGTGCTATCCAATCTCAAATTGTCAGTTTTCATGTTGAATACATTATAGACTAACAGGAAAACAAAATATCTCTGTGGCACTATTCTGAAATGCCGTCTGCACTACTTCACAGACATAGCTATGCAAATAAGTGTTTTTAAACACTGCATTGCAACATGTGCTGGATTGTTTACTATGTGCTTCCAGTGGCATTGCACAACAACTACATCAACAGCTGTTATGCAAAACTCTCCAACTATGACAGCTGTCATCAGAGCCAGCATCCTGGGCAACTCTTACCTGACCTCCATGCCCGACGCAGGAAAGCAAAGGCGAAAGACAACGCTGCCCTGGAGCCCACTCTGGCTAAACCTTCAACACCTTTACTGGCTGGACGAGGGCTGGAAGAACAAAACAAAAAAAATAAAGCATATGAGCTTTATCAAGAGGCCCAAATAATCAAAATACAATGTGCACTCATGCATCAAGCTTAAGGCCTTCTTTGTGCCAGCCCCTTGTGACTCTCTGCTTCATATTTGTACCTCTTATTGTCAGCAGCAGGCAGTGGTGGGCTGGGGGGCGTCTTCCAGCGGACTTTGTACTTCTCCTCCATCATGCTGTGGCTCAGAGAGATGAGGTAGCGCTCCAGTATGACCAGGCGCTGGCGCAGACGCTGGGCAGATAAAGTGCTTTTGGCCATCTGAGCTGAAAGCTTCTGCTGGTCGTCGACAAGAACCATCAGACAGTCCTTCAGCTCGTTCTCATCTGTAAACGCAGGTAATAAGCAATGAAAACATCATCATTAAAAACCTATTTACAACTAAACTTACTGGGCACTTTACACCCGATGTCCTCTGTTAATAATCATTACATTCATTTGGAAATTTAGACCCATTTCACAGCCCGCTGCACTGAGGGCAGACCTCAATGATGCTCCTGATGTCAACACAGAATAATAATGACTGATGGCAGGAGTTTGCTAGTGGCTTTTTTACAGTGTCTTAATATTTTTCTGACTTCCTATCTGATTCTAATGCTTTCACAATCAAAGTTCCTGAGCTGAGTGTTTTCTTGTGACCAACAAATAAATTAATTTCAGCAGGCTTTAAATAAACAGTGTATCAGAGTGTATATACAACATTCTACTGATTAGATTGTTAATGATTTTAGATTTTTACTGACATGCAAAAACCCTGTTACTACAATTGTGGTTTTGGCCTTTTTTAAGAATACACACACATACACACAACAGTCAATGTTTGCCCTCTGGCCATAATCAGAACCTTTCTTTTTTCCTGATCTGCTTCTTTATTATATCTGTCCATAGAGCAGTGCTGCAGAGAAGACAAGATGGGCTAAAATAGCAGATCTAAAATCCACTTAAGCTTTATGTAAGCCAGACTGGCCGGAGGTTGTATGCACCCCAGCTGTGCATGGCTGTCAGAACAAATATGTAGCTCGGGCAGACAAAGTCTCTTACTATGTATTATACATTACCTACAGCTAAATATTAACTTCTGCTGCAGAGACAACAAATGAAAAGAGTTTCCTCAGCTCTATGAAAGCTCTAGCACAGATGAGAAAACACAACCCACTGATAAGTAACAGAGCAAAACTGTCATGTGTCTGACTGTGCACCATCCTGATTTCCAAACAATAGGTTGGGCTCTAACTGCTGAGATCAACATGTTCCAGATATCTGACCACTCAATGGAAAAGCAGGAAGTATGCTGTTTGAACTTTAAGCATCAATGACAGAGCACTCGCTCGTCCATGCAGCGATCCAGTTACACTCACTGTACAATCAGACCAATGTGATTTCCTGGCTCAGTCAATAAAAAACAAAGACCGAAGCAGCCAAGGGGCTACGCACAAAACCTACACATGTAGTAGACACTTCTCCCCATCTGACCCCCCCCCCCGCCACAACAAATCCTTATCTCCCACCACCATAACACTGTCCCACCCAGCCCTGCTAGTAAACACAGCTTGGGATGGGTGAGAGCTGCTGTCCTGCGCTGGACTAAATTATGACACCTACCAAGATTACACTCCAGAGTGGTAAAAATAACCACTCAGACCTGCCGGCTGCAACTTGCCATTTCACAAGTTTCCACAACTCACATGCCAGCAAAACATTCGAGCGTGAGGAGGGTCCGACACACTTTAAATTGATAAACAGGGGGTTGTGTCAGTATCAGTGTAAGGTCAGTATAACCATATCCATTCGACATTTCAGTGTTGTGAAACCATCTGCCATCAGCATGGTATAAATAATTACTGTACTAGGAACCAGACGGGCATAAAACAAGAGTCACAACATGAGAACAGAACTTTTATATCAATCATTTTTTGAAACCAACCAAATTACTTAGGTGTGATTGTATAAAAAAAATGGCTTTTTTGTCAGTAACAAATTTTAATTTTAAGGAGTAAGTGACAGAAAAGATTTCTAACAGTGTTTTGCACAGCAAAGCATTTAAGTAAAATATAGGATTACAGCAGAGTCATTGCATTATTAATATATAATTTCCTCAGCACTCATCAAATGTCTAACAATGAAAAATAACCTGGCAATAATGATGGACTGTGACATTTCTGTGAGCTTTTATACAGCTGATTGGGGTCTATTATGATGATTCTGCATAACAATTCCAGGAGATTAAGCAATTACAAAAAGGCTGGTATGCAATAGTTGGTGATAAGCCTATGGTATATTTTCTGCTGTAATTTCTGTTGTAAATTGAAACACTATTTTAAGAGGAAAATTACAATGATTGTGAAAAACAAAACTAGAGAAATAAAACAGACAAGTTAAACCACATTGTGGTAAAGAGGTTTGTATTTTTTTAAGTTATGAAATTAGAGTGTATAAGTATGCCAAACACCTGAATAATAAATCTACATATTTGTATTATAAAGTGCAATGTAATTACGTATTTAATAAAATACATTTCATAAAAATGGTTCTGAGAAACATATCTTTCAGGACCTTGTATCAAAATGCTTTGAACAATATGGACAGCGGTATAGTAGGCCACATAAGATGAGACACTTTAAGTCCCTTTAAAGTCAGATGGTCATCTCACCTGGCTGCCGGCCCCAATCCCAAGTTTCAATGATGGAGTGATGAACTGATGTTGACATCTCCTCCTCCTCCTTCTTCTCTTTGTCATTGGGCTCATCCTTCTTTTGAGTCCCAAAGCAATCAGTGCAATCTTCTGAAAAGAGCACCAAGAAATTCCAACATTTATCTTTACTTTATTCAGAGAGGTGATGTGTCACACATACAGCTGACACAGAGTGAGAGCGATGAGAGACATATACCACGTTATCAGAAACAGTGACATGTCAATCTGTCACAAATATGTAGAAAATCAATGTCACAGTGTTATACCTGGGTGAGCGGATTCCTCTCCATTGAATGTTATCTCTTCATCTTTTACCATTTCATTCCACATCTCGCTCAGTCCCTCTGGAGAGAATGCCCGCTGCCAAAAGAAGAAAACATATTTTTAACTCTACATTTCCAGGACTTCTCTAGGTCTTTACTTACCTTGATGTGGAGAGCAACAAATCTAACTGAATGACATTTTGTGTGTTATTTATGATATATGACATATAATCTAGCATTTTTTTTGTACATAGACATGGTAACAGTTATCATCAAAAATTAAGTGGAACATAACATTTTTCCTGAAGGAGGTCCTCCAAACCCCCACCCCTGTGCCCCACCCACAAACTTAGAGAAAACACTGGGACCCAGACAGCACCTAAGCACTCAAAAAATCCAAGGGAAAACCCTGCCTTTGAGGCAAATTTTCATAAGCACACATTCTCTGAAATGCCTGTGTATGCAGAAAAAATGTTAGAATTAACCACAGTGTGCAAGTCCTTCAATATGTTGAGATTTTTTACTAAACATTCCACATCCTGGGTACTAGTATTTCTCAAACTCTACCTTATACTTATGTAAGTGAATCCAGACAGAGATCAGCATTTTCCTGGCATTGTGTGAATTTTAATTTATAAGTTCACAACTTTGACATGTGAAGAGAAATGTGTTGTCTTTAAGACAATAATAAGCAAGATGAGCCAGGACTATTATCACAAAAACAGAGGGTGTCCCTAAAGTCTGAACACATAGGAAATTCCATTAACTATCTTTTTTTCCGAGTTGAAGATGGAAATCACATTGAAGATGACATTTGTTAATATTCCGGTTTTTTTTTTAAATGTTGTTGAAAATTGTATATTTTTTTTTAAATATAAATGTTCAGACTTTAGGGACACCCTGTATTACAAGATTACAATATAGTTACTATATGGTGTAAAATCTACATTTTAATAAGCCTGATTATACACCATTGATGCATAGTTTTCAACAACAAATTAGCACTCATAAAAACTTTGCTTTTAAGGATGTGATCATCCACTTTTAATAAGAATCAAATACATCTTCACTAACAGATAAGACACACAGTAGTGAAGCTGAATGGTGTTCTGTACTTTCCAGGCAGCTTTAACAATGGGAAAGCTTGACACACTACCCCAACTTTGGTCCTCATTTAAGCCAATTTTCAAGCTAAGTCAGACTCCAGACAGGCTGCAGATTGGAGACATGAGAGCAGATGGCTCATTACACTGGTTATTTTATAGTATGAGACAGTCAGCTCAGTTCCTTGTCTGTCTTTTTAAGCAGGTTTGGTTTTTTTTTATAGAGGAACATATAAAAAGTACAGAACATCAGCTTGCATTCATACACAAATCTTGAAGTTAATTTTCTTTCTCCATTAATTCACTCTATGTAGTCATAGGTTCCCTCTCTTTTCACAAGAAAAACAATAATTACTCAGTATAAGGATGTCTGATACAGCTGGCATGTTTGTTGCTATACATACTCTACGTTTATGCTATGTTATAACTACATGATTGTGCATGTGACCATGTCTACCCCAACAAGGATGTTATCACTTGATATACAGTATATATCAAATGCTTACACTCTCTGGAGGCCAGAATAAAAATTTGAGGTTAAAAGGAAAATAGACACTATATGTGAAATGTATAGTCCACATGGTGCATCCACAACACATAGTTATACAAGATACTAAATATGACAACCTCATTTGACAGTTTCACAGCAAGAGCCCATAAAATGCATTTATGTCCCTCTAGTCTTTGGCATTTTAATAAGATTCCCTTCATCACTTGTATACACCAACCTGTAAGTCTATCTTCAGCCATTTGTCATGAAATCTCAGCTGAGCATCGAGGGTAAAAGATGGAGACGGCATCTTCCCCTCTCCTCTCCTGGCTGCACAGGCAGCCAACCTACAAGACAAAGATGATGTTGAAAGCAGTGTTACCAATAACACATTTACAAATCCACAATAATCTGCTGATTATGACCCCAGTACTTATTGGTTGACATATAGTGTATATAGCAAACACTAAATACTTAGTGTTTATATATGTAAATTACAGTTTAGTGAAGCTTCTGCTCCACATTATACCAACAGTGGGAAGTTGGTCAACAAAACCAGGTTCCCACTCCAGGTTCCATTGAATTTTGCTAATATGCAGCTATGTTGACAGTCTTATAAACTGAAAACCTTACACCTCACAAGAGTGGCATTGTTGACTTACACAAATAAGGAAATTTTAGCTACATTAACCACACAATAGAGACACAATAGAGGCCCATTACTAAACTTCAAAACACCATACTGAATCGTAGTGAAATTCAATGATAAATTAGTGTTAGGACTGGCTCTTTAACCCACGGATTAAAACTATACGGCTACTAGCGTTACATTAAAATTATAATGCTCTAAATATTAAAATATTTTAGTCAGGAGCTAACGTCACCCTAAATGTTCAATCGTCAGCTAGGTCAGTGTTAAGAATTAACGCGGTGTGTGTAGTTTACATATTAATAAGTAAAGCAATAAAAGAGTTATAAGTTGCCTTTGCTTAATTACTGTAACAACACACAGGGTTTAAGGCCAAAGATTTATCCATAACGTTACATGAGACGCCGGATGAAACTGGAATATCATAGCAGTAAATGCTACCAAGGGCACGTTCTCTATTAACTGTGATACCGCGGATATAACTGGGTTGTGACATTTAAACAGTGACACTACTTGAGGGAGTAGAACGCACACTGACACAGCATCAGTTCGCTCATAATGTAATACTAATGCTAGGTAACGTTCAAATTAGCATGGGTGCTACAGCTAACCACTTAGCCTGCTAATACTAACATAACGTTAGCTTGCATGCTAAAGCTAAACCATCCTGGCAGCGATGAAGAAGCCTCCATGACATGACACTGAACCTAATCAGATGCAACGCTGCATAGACCACACCAACGCAGCCGGTAACATGTCAAACTTAACAACAAATTTCTACATTACCTGCGGTCTCTTCTTACGCTATTCTCGTCCCCTCAGCTGCTTTGCTGCATTAACAAGCCGTTCATAATGGACTTGATTGACAGGTAGCGGACGGGGGCACGAGGCATGGAAACAAATTACGTAGTCGTGAGTGAAGACAGTGCGATTCATCCTTATCAGCACAGCCCGGTAGAGCGGGGTTCACAGAGGGAGCTTCTTCGTTAGGTACACATTAAGCTCCACCCGCTCCAACAGATGTGTTCAATAAAGTACGCGCTTCGTCCATGTTTGAGGCGGGACATAAAAGGGGCAGGGTGGGGGTGAATGGAACCCACATGTCCGCTAGATGGCGGTAAGTCTCAGGGAAAGGGTGGGGGGATTATTTCAAGAGTTATCAATTTAGACATTATAATACATTTTCTGTGTTACTTATAGGTTGGACTATTTACTTATTTAACATAGGCTAGCGCAGATTTGCAGATCATAAGTGAAAATTCGCTGTTGTTTGGTGACTCTATCTTTAGACCACTATATGAACATGCAGCATGTAAGATGATGCATGTTTTCAACAGCAAGCCAGATAGATATCCTAGAAAGAATGATTAAGATAGCTCTGACAACTTCAAATTCAAAGCAGCAGTCTATTTCAGTTATTAGTCATGGGTGAATGAATACACTGAGGAGGACATGGGACCGATACAGATCAGTAGAGTACAGACTGGGTTACATTTCTCCTGACAAACCAAATGAATGGCTGTAACATTTACTTCAAGGTTCAGAGACTGAAACAAATATCCTGTCACATTCAGAGGCAGAGCAGAGTGTTATTTAACTGTCCTTGAGCATTTGGTGTCTTGCACAGACATTTAACTGGTATTTAAGGTGGTGTCTTAAAACAGTCTTTTCTTTTCTTTTTTTTTAGACATAAACCCAAATTAATAATTCATTCTCATTGTGTAAGATTAAAAAATAATCTGTTTTTGCCAAATAAACAGCTTCATACTTTACTTCTATTTGCGCTCTGCTAATATGTTATAAGTTAAATGATAATATTAAATTGCTGCATGTTTACAGTGACAATGGTCGTGTGGCATGAGCGAAAAGGTGAAGATCAGGAGAAGGCCAACAACGCCACCTGTGGATCATCTCCTGAAACACCGTCTTTAGTACCTTCAATATTAAGCAGGAGCTGGAGTGGAAGAAGAGCCACTAATAATCATATAAAAATTACTATAGAAAGAAGGGAACTAAAGCTGTCCTTTTTACAGTTCATAGTTTAGGAAGGTTTTAATCCAAAGTCTAAAACTACTATAACTCAACTCACTCTAAATTAAACTGAGAAAACTGAACCAAGTTGGGACCACTTGCAGTAATACAGTATATAGGAGACAGCAAGAGGGGACTGCCGTATCCCACTCAGAAAAACTGTCTCTATTTCTGTTAAAGCTGAATTAGAATGCAACTCCATTCCCACAAGTATTGGATAAATTCGTACAGTTTACTGAAAGCTCATTTAACTAAATGGTTACATAATACCCAGTCCTGTTTGCACTAAAACACCATTACTCTTCAGTTTTTATGATGAACTTGCTATCATCAGTCATGCATGTCTTGGTCATACATTATTTTTATGTTTTCAGACAGATTTATATTTTGCATGTTTTTTCAGTCTGTACTTCTGCTTTCCATATGTCAAACAATGCAGCAAAATGTTTAATCCATATGTAAATGAATTTAAATATGTCTCATTTTGTCATCCTTTGTACATTGTATTATATCAGACTTTACTGTGAATTTTCAACTGGTACCTGATAATGTTGAATAAGGATATCCTGAGTAATGTGCTTTTATTTATTCTATTATTATTATTATTATTATTATTATTATTATATTTTCCTTTTGTTATCTTTTTTTGCAAATTATCTTTCATATGACTTTTTTGCAACACTATACATTATCTATCATCTTTCTTTATCTCTATTATGTTTGATGATGATACTGAATGACTTGAACATTTATCGATACAAACACATCAGAGGAAAAAATTATAATTATAATAGACAGATGCCAAAGGTCACAAAGATTGGAAACCACTAGTGTAATCTTGTGCTTTGTGATTTTTTAAAAGCCTGTTATTACCATTGTGCAAAAATTTCATGTGGAAAGTTACCAGTGACTAAAGCTGTTATTTAGCTGAATGTGGAAAGATAAGGATGCATAAAATGTAAATACTCAAATAGCTGGGATAGGCTCCAGCGACCCCTAACCCCAGTGAGGATGAAGCGGGTTCAGAAGATGACTGACTGACTGACTGACTGACTGACAAGTAAGGCATATCTTATAATTACAAGCAGTCAGCAGTGATGCTGCTAACATAAATAAAACAGATTCTTGTTGTACTGTATCCTTTGACGGTACGGAAATATTTATAAGAAAACCTAATTCAGATCTCTGTAAAAAAGCTCCATGGACATTTTCCATGAATTAATCCATTGATTTAATAATGTGTAAATCTCTAGGAATAATAGATAAATAATGTTTTGCCACAGATAGGGCATCAGGAGCAAACAATTCTACAGATCACAAAATATTTCAGTTGGCCCATGTAAAGCAAATTATGTCTACACCACAGGTTGCACAGAAGCAAGATAATTATTTCCTTCACAGAACAGGGTTAATAGGTCAGAATCAGGTTTAGCAAGTGTGATTCACTGCTTTCAGAAAAGGTGCAAATCAAACTTGGATTTGAAGTTATCCATGCGTATTGTTTACTTTTTAAGAAAAGAAGTAGTACAGGCATGGAGACTGCCGCCATTGCCGAATCCACTACGGTGAGTGGCGTTGCCCCTGGTGACGCGTCTCTACCTAATTAAGTCCCGCCCAGGTCTCTTATTCTTGGCCTGTGATTGGCTGTTACAAGTTACTTCGTGTGTTTAACAGGCTGGCCTAGCTGTCTGTTAGTTAGCTAGGTATATTTAGCTGATTGCATTATCGGATCAGATTTAACCTGCAGTCCAGCAATACCGAGGAAAGTGCATATACTTCATGCCACTTCCACGCGAACGTTAGCTGACAGTAGTTAGGTTATAGTGACGCAAACAGAAACGGCGGGGTGTTATTTCAACGGATCCTTGTTTTCTGAAAGAAAAGCAAGTAGACTATTTTTGAAATGTCTTCAGACGAAGACAGGGCCAAGGAAATATTGAAGGGCTTCAAGCTGTATCCTTTTGCTAAAGATTTGCATTGTTGACATGCTGCTGCTTTAGATGTGTATATATAAGCTAAATGTTGTCCCTGTGTTGCATTTTGTTAGCAAACTTAGCAAGGTGGTAGTAGTTAAATCTGGATGTCATAATCGACTCTAATGGTACAGTAAGGGTTAGCTGCTGTGCTTAGCCTCTCAGCTTAGCCTGCCATTCTAGTTTTGTTTCATTAGCTTCCCGTGTGATGTTTATATACACAGTTGAGCTGTATGTAAAAAGTTTCTGTAGTTATAGTACAAGAAGCTAGTTATCTCCCATCCGAAAGACAGGCTGCTAGCTTAAGTGCATGGCCTCGCTCTGTGGCTAACGGCGGTTGGAGCGTTAAGCGGAGGATGCTAGCGTAATAAGGCTGAAGCAGGTGAATGTCTGATGCTTGTCATACAAACTTCAATTCAGTGTTGCCGTGCATTTGTTCAAAATTTAGCACGAATGTTACCAGCGGTAAGTTGTGAAATAGTTGTGTTGTGCTCCTGTATGTTCTCCATAATGCTGCGTTAACCTATGTACACACAGATGTCAAACACAGGTGCGTCCTCTTACTGCGTGCAAGATCAAAGTGTTGGCTATATTTAGATGTTCCTACTCCAAAAAGTTCATTTTGAAACTTTTTCAGACAGTTTTGAGGAAATATTTGTGAGCATAATGTGACTGTCAAAGTTAAGTTTTTATATACATGCTTATTATTACTTAAGCCTTTTACCTTAATTTGTTTGGTAGCATCTTTAGCTCATCAGCTCACCAGACTAGCTCTATTCTGTCATTTTTGTTTTACCTCCCCCTTTAATGGTTTTGTAATACCATGACATGCTTTTTCTCTGACTGGTCTTACTCATGCTGCCCCCCTTGAGGCTGCGTTTCCCTCATGCTGAAGTGTGTATTCCTAAACGTCAGTTCGTTCTGCATATTTAGGTGTTTGGTTTTTTTTACCATTTTCCTCTGGTGTTACAATTAAAAGTCTTTTTTCAATAGTCCAAAAAGAAATGTAGATAAATTGTGCACATTTGGGTTTACTTTACTATATGTAGTAAAGGTGTGCCTTCCAGCTAAAGCAACTGCTCAGATCCAACTTCTATCTAATTTTGGATGCACTCTTGCTCTATGTTTAGAGATGCTGTGCTATTACCTGCTTTTTTAGCTATAAACAGTCCTGTTTTAGTAACTGATCTGCTAGGCTTTTTTCACAGTTTTTACCTATCTCATCAGTAGGCAACAGAAGTGCAATCCTCACTATGCACATAATTGGTTGTTTGAGTTGTGGTCACAGTTGTCTTAAAAGATTAGAGTGTGTGTCTCTGTGTGCTGGAGTCTATCCAGACAGACAGACAGAATTTAGACAAAGTTTCAAAACCATTAATAAAGTTTTGGGCATTTCAGTACTTACTTCACAGTTTGTCAGGTGACATTTATCAGTGAATATTGTTTACTTTTTAAGACTACTATTTTCCTTTATAAAGCTGTTTTTGCTCTTTGGTTTTTGATCTCGGTAGACTGTATGTTTGTGGTGCATGATAGTGAGCGTGGGTAAGCAGCCAACATGTTAATTTAATGCTCCCCATATAATCTGTGCCTGTATCTGACCTTGTACGGCTGAATTAGCCCCACTAATGAACTCAGGAATAAGCACTTCAGGACTTATGCTTGATACACTTACCTTAACTGTACAACACTACTTTCTTGCAGTCAATGTAAATTTGACTGTTTTAACTTTAAATATCCTTGGAGTAGTCATGGTTTGACCCTCTGATAAACCCCTCCGTAAGAAGTCTTCTAAAGGGAAGTATCTGTGTTGCTGCAAAGGTCAGACCTCTTGCTGTAGTGTGGTAATGCTTAAATCCATGCTTTAGGGATTTGCTGCCTTCTGTCTAGTTAAAGGCAACACAGAAAGTCAAAGGGACATCATTTTCTGACTTCACATAAGGAACACGACTGCTTTACAATCTGTTATCACTCACACACTAGCTCTTACATTAGCTCCTATAGGTCTGAGATCTGTCATATCCCCAGATTATCTCAGCTATTTGCGAGATAGATCACCAACAGAAGCTTTAAGTCTATGTGATCTGTATTGGCTTTCTTTAGACAAAGCAGTCCATTCAAAGTTTAGTAGGGAATAGGCCAAAGATGCTCAATGGCTGTGTCATGTGAAGTAATTGTAGCAGGAGTGATGTTTGCCCTGATTTAACCAGTCTTGTAAATGAAAACATGAAGAATTAAGTTAGATGGAGGGGAGTTTGTGGAAAGGTGTTACACAAGGCTCTGTCCTGGTTGGTGGAGATATATGCTCTGCACCAGTGGTTCCTAACCTTTTTACCTTTTTTTTTGAGCAAAGCCCCACTAATGAAATAATGGGCCTCCTGGGGGTTGTACACGAAAACAAATTTGAGAGCGGGGG
>JAPQRQ010000019.1:18200701-18217266 GCA_037367365.1 Apogon talboti | reverse complement strand
ATATAATATTGTTCTCATAGTAAAATAAGGAGGCTGAGGCCTTGGATGAGGAGTAGGAGCTCTGTTAAATGTTCCACAAAAACATGTTGAAGAGTGTATAAGAGTACTGTCATTATATGAAGTGTACTGAGCGATTACCTCATTATCTGATTATGTTTTCAATATTTATCTGAAGTTACACATCATCAAAAGTGTTTGTTTGCTTCTTCCTTAAGAGTTTGAAATTTGCATTAGGAAGCCAAGGAGCACAGTTATTTTTATAATTTCCTTTAAATGTTATGAAAGAAACAAAGCAAAAACAGATATGACAAAAGACGAAGAAGAAGCCAGCAGGTATTTACACAGGAGATGCAGTTATTTGGTTACACTTTGTTATAGTGTCAACATGTGCCAACAGTTACAGACATACCATACCAAACCATCAGATTCTTGTCTAAGTTAAGTTGTCCCCTCTGGAAATATACTCTAAACCTGTCCCATTGTTCCTCATCCATCTCATTTTACAGTTCAATCTTCTCAGCATCTTTTCACATGACACAGTTTACATCATTCCTTCCATTGACATTTTCAGTGAGGGAGTTTGACACTTTCTCCACCATTTTAGCTACAGGTTATAAATCTGTAAATGTTCATTTATTTAATTGCATTTTTGTCGTTAAGGAGAAATGATAATAATCTTGCCAACCTGGTCGGCTCACAATCTTACCATTTATACATTTACTCTAAAAAACATCCCTATTCCTGTGTTAACATTTAACTATCTTTAATAAAACCAACTTCATGAGTCAATAATACCTATTTTATATTGAATAAAACTGTGTCTGCCTTCTCTGACATGCTCTCCAGTTGTGAAAACTTTAATCTTACTGACATCATCAGCTCATGTGACTAGAGCCAGAATGACTATGACTGAAGCCAGTCAATGCTGCCTAAGCAGGTATAATGTGGATACAAGGCCGGGTCAAGCAGCTGAGTATTTGATCTGTGCTTTAGTGAGAGGAGGGTTTAAAGGCAGCTTAAAGGTGTGATAGGTCACAGTAAGAGAAGTGTTCTGCCTTTAAGACTCACCAGTAGATCAACCTAAAGCCCACTGCACAGCCTATACACCAACAAAAATACCTCCAGTGGAATGCTCACCCAACTTATGACACATTTTACATTAACAAATATGACTCCTAGAATGTATTAATTTCTTTTTACACTGCAGCTTAGAGCAGTATCATCTTCTACGTATACTATAGTACTGTCATAGATGTATTAAAGAAAACTCACAGTACATTAATGGTGTTTAAATGAGTATAAATGTCCACTTCCAGTCCCCTGCTGCCCTCTGCTGTCCACTTGTCACAGATTCACATGATGCAGTTAAAACTAGAAGGGCACTGATAGTGTTTATTTATGTAAAATTACTAACACCACACAGTGGAAATAATCCAGTAGAAGTAAAGGTTCTGCATTAAACCATTACTTAAGTGAAGTATTATCAACAAAAAGTGCTGAAGGTATGAAAGGTCATAGGTGTTATTGTGCAGTAAATTGGTCCCTGTCAGTGTTTTACTTACATTTATGTTGTTTTAGATTCATGTCACTGCTGCTTTGAACTACTGTGTATACTGTTTGGGGTTTAATTTACAGAAGTGCATCATATTCCATAAGATCATGCTGTGTTTGTAGCATCGGTGTCCTTTGAAAAGCAAAATCTACAAAGAAGTCAGCTTTTAATGAGCTCAGAAAACCAGACCTGTTTCCAGCTTTATGAGGGTTTTTAAAGAGTTTAGTTAGGTAAAGGAGGACTGTTTCCAAGTAAACTAAAAGGCTTAAAAAACAAATGTGAAATGTGAAAATCCCTATGACGACAAATCATGCAACCACCTCAAACAAATTCACTTTCATTACATTTTCTTAGCACATAAACATACATCTTATCAGATCATTGTCCATGTAAACCCTTCAGGTGAAGAAATGTTGTCCATGTTGCCACAGCCAATACAGTCCAATAATAAGGTAATAATGAATACAATATTAGCCTCTGAGATGTAGTGGAGACTGAGTATAAAACTGCATAAAATGAAAATACTCAAAATACTCAAGTACATGCTCCTCAAATTTGTTCTGAGGTTTTTAGTTACATTCCATTGACCTCTGTCAAAACCCCACAGGTCTATTATTCAGTGAAACACCATGACTTACAATTAGAAAAAGTGAAACAATGGCTCTGTTCCATATCTGGTCCTAGTGACCCCCGGGGACGTGGGTCTCTGGACAGGACACTAACCGCCAGGATGGCCGAACTGAGGACGCACCCAAGAGCGGTCCTTAGTAAACCCGATCTTTCCTAAAGAAAGCTGGATTTGATTTAATTTTTTTTTTCAGTTTCCATGTTCCCACCTGTACCAGTTATCATGTGACCAAAAACTAAACTGCCAGTACATCAATTCTACTTACATAAAACCCGCAGAGAATAAGGACGATTCTTAACAGCTATAAGAAAAAAAGAATACATCGAACTTCAGTTAAATAAGACAACAGTGACACAGTGAAACCAAAATAAGAAAATAAGAATGAGACAGTGGATTTTTAATACAAACTAATGTTTGCCTGTTGGTTAAACGGAATTTTTGACAGAAACAAAAACCAGTGGATTTATACAAGCCAGGTGCATTTACTGTATATCAAACCAGTGAAATATCTAACATGTCACTTTGATAGTCACTCAGAGATTGGATTTATATCTTACTGGTATAAGCAGTAATTATGCCATTGATATCAACCAATTTTCTGTCTTACAAATCTTTACCCGAACACATTGCTTTGCCTCGTGACATTACACTGCTGCTCAGAGTTGGATTCATCTTCATTTACTTGAAGGCTGAATGTCTGTCTGATTAAAGCCTTAAAACACTCAGTACATAATTACTAAATGGACTTATACTGTATGACTAGTGAAAACACAAGGTATAAAGTACCCATCCTGAATTACCAAAAGGGAAAAGGGAGTCATTTCAGCAGACCCCAAATGGCCCAGGGCTCCATTTAGGCCCTGTATTATTCTGTGTCAGCTGGTTTGTGGTAATTCATTTAGAAATGTGCATTAACCAACGTAATCATCAGAAATATCAAAAGGTCTGCAGTGTCTTGAAGATAAGCTGCAAAATCATTATGAGGTAGAATGTAACTATGTACTTTTACTCAAGTAGTATTTGTACTTTACTTGGGTATTTCCTTTTGATGCAGGTTTATGCTTCTACTCCGCTACATCACAGAGGTATACACTACACTGTCAACTCCTTTATATTTGTCTGACAACATGAATTACTTTTCAGATGCAGTTTTTCATCCCTTCCTGTCCAGTGAAAACCACGTTTCTCCAGTTGTGTTGTGTTGATGAATATTATTGATAAACTGAAGAATGCAGTGTTAATTTATTAGTTTAAAC
Source organism: Apogon talboti (assembly GCA_037367365.1). Taxonomy (NCBI): domain Eukaryota; kingdom Metazoa; phylum Chordata; class Actinopteri; order Kurtiformes; family Apogonidae; genus Apogon; species Apogon talboti. The sequence continues at coordinate 18,213,830 of JAPQRQ010000019.1, read as the reverse complement.
TCCTTCTACATAAGCTAAATAAACTCCTCTTTACAGGAGAAAGCACTATCACAACACTGAAAACAAGCCTGTTTACAAACATGTTAATCTTATGGAATATGATGCTCTTCATTAAAGTACTGAATAGTTTATAAAGTAGCTCTTATCAGCTGGGTCTTACACATCTACAGCACTAAAGTACAATAAAATACAACATGTACAAGAATGCAGCAGTGAAATGAATCCAAAAGCAGCATATTTAATAGTAAAACACAGACAGGAACCATTTTACTGCACAATGAACACTTCATACATACTTTACTTAATTAAATTTTACAGAATAGTACTTAAATAATTATTTAAATGAGGTATTGAATGCATACGTTTTAAGTACAGTAACTTTCAGACTATTAGTTTTTCATTTAACAATGTTAAAATTATTTGAATCCAAAAACATTTAGGGTAGTCCACTTGTAATAACAAATAAAGCAACTACAGTAAATAAATAAAATCACTACTTGTTATTAAGAAACATATAATTTCGTGTTTATAGTTAATATAAAGATATAATGTAATTTATATGAATTTTCCATCCAGACTTGTGTGGGTTTCTCTGAGTGAGTCCGTTCTGTCTGTGGATTCACCCCTGATGTTACCTGCAGCCAAAACCCACCTCCCTAAGCCTGCTTTGCGTGATTGACAGCTGTGTCAGCCAATCAGCGGGCGCAAAGCGTCAGCTTTATGTTCACTCCAGTTCACTAGCCAATCAGCGACGGCCTCAACATTCTCGACGCCATACGGACTCCTCCGGCCGCCATGATAGTGAGGGACAAATAACCGCAGCGCTGCTTTCAGTTTTTTAGACTTCACAGGACTAAAATGACGATTTGTCGAATAAACACGTCCTAACCAGGTTTTCTAACAGTTTCAGGAAATAAGAGGGGAAGTGTTTTTGTTTATTTCCCGTTTTGGGCGTCGAAAGAAACAGTAAATCTATACATCCAACAATGGACTCACATATACACACGCCTTCCGGGTTTACTAGTGTTTAGGGGACATTGCATTGATTGACGTTCATTTTCTAGAGACTCAGTCGAATCACAGCATATCTAAAACTAGCTATAAAATAAATATTGGTCCTTTAATTCGTGGAATCACATCATGAAACATGCATTTTATCCCCAAAAGAGAAGTAACCGTGTGAGCGGATTTACGTTCCCATAATGTGCCTGATGCACAGACACACACTGAGCTCTGCCTCCCCCTCCCATCCCTGTCTCCTCCACTTTTCTCAGCTCCTTCCCTTCTTCTCCTCCTTTCTCCCCCTCTCACTCCCTCTCTCCTTCTTTCTCATTCTATCCCAGTGTCCTCTCAAAAAACACCAGCAGTCAAAGACCAGACAAACAATTACCTATAATAACGAGGGCAATTGAAAGGCTAAAAAGCAGAAGACATGTCAAACTAGAGATCTAGGGTCAGCCTGGGCTTCACAGTGTTTTATTTCTGCATTTGAGATTTAGGACCAGCATTTAAAATGCAAGGTACAAACACAGGCCCGTAGCTTGTCTTTGTGGTTTGTTTGTGTATGTTTACATTCTTTTAAAAACACTATTGAGTTTATTTCATGATTGGATCCTACCACAGATAAGTTACAGTAGTTTACATTAATATATATTTTAAATAAAATCAGTCATATAGGCCTGTGTATGTAGATTTTCCTGTCACTTGACCATGAAAGTAGATAGTAAAGACCTATTTGGGAAGAAAACACAGATGAAAATAAATTATAAAAAAGTGTGATTTATAGTTGCAGCCAATAAATTACGTCTACTAATTGTACATGAGTAAAGCTCTTTACACTCAAATGCAGACATAATTCTTACATTTTAAAGTTCCTTAGTGAGTAACTGCTCTTTTTAGAGTTTCGTAGTTGGACACAGCAAACATCTGTGAATGAAAAATCCTACGAACAAGCAACTATTCATAGATTATGGGTTTCTTAGTGAGAAGTAGATAGTTTATAAACATAAAATCAAACTGTCAGTCAAACAACAGCATTTCTACGTCTTATTCCATGTCTGTATGATTTCTCAAAATGTAATCTTATTGAAGTAAACCTATTAAAAGCACTTAATCTATACCAGAAGTTGCAGCAGTGGGTACAAGTTGCAGGTCACTGTATGACTGTCTGTACTGTAATGAGCAGTAGTTTCTTTGCAGATGAAGAAACATGTATAGTTTTCTACTAATCTGGAGATCATTGGGTAATATTATGTTGATGGTGAAATTACAGTGTGAGCTTCAGGACCGCACAACTTCTTACAGGATTAAAACCTTAACATGGACAGTCAGTGCATGTGAGAGCAGCGCTGGTATACGTGAGGTTTACTTTTCGTGCGTGTCTGTGCGTGCGTGTGCGTGCGTGTCACGAGGCGCGAGGGCGACAAATTAACAATAAAAATGACCAATAAAAAAGGACGAGTCCCCACAAGTGAACGTGGAAGTGGATTTATGTCCTCGTAGTGTCAGAAATATAAGGACACACACACAGTGCACACACAAAAGGGAGGGTTGTCTATTGTTTGCCTCTGGCCAATTGCAGGCTGAATATTTTCAAAGCCCATCGACCAATCAGCGCTCGCTTTCAGACAACTAGCTCCGCCTATTACTCTATAAAGGCGGGAGCCCCGGCTGGTGGACACGCCGCTGGCAGGACAACGACTTTTTTTTCCCAGACGAATAAATACAAGGCTACAGTCTTTTTTCCACATCTTTTAATATTCCTTACTGGATATTCTATCGTTTTCGGTGTCTAATATGGCGGAAAGTTTAGTCAGCGGAGTCAGCGAAGAAGTGAGCACAAAGGTGAGAGCAAAACAAGGAGAAATAAAGATGCAATGATTTTTTTCCGTAACTCATGCCTTATTACTAATTTCCTATTTTAAGCACAGCGTCGACATCAAAGAAGAATGGCTGCATTAAATGCTTTGCTGTATTCCATGTCGGTAGCTGGTACATGTAGGGATTTGTGACGCTGTTTTTACGCACTTAAAGTGTCTATGGGTGAAAAGCAGCTGTGTGAATGGATGAGGCTGATTCAGTTTATTTATTTATTTATTTTTTCAAAAAAATCCTTCTTGTCTGCCCATCATTTCCCGTCGTGGGTCAGTGTATTCCGCCTCCTGTTTTAATCTACCAAACAAGATATGAGGAGATGATAACATGCCTGTCATTTACAACTAGATTTACGGGCTCCGCTGGCTCCATCCGTGGTCGCTCTCTTTCCCAGACGTGCCAAATTTGTCGCCAAACTAACAGCAGTAATCTCCGGTGGACCAGTTACCCTACTTTCTAACGCCTAAAGACACTTTGGAGCGATTTTAATCCAAGAAGAAATGAATTTGACAGATATTCATATATAACTTAAGCGCTACCGCCCACCGCTCAGTGTTTCCATGCAAGGCTGTGGGAGTAACAACGAACCTTATGTGGGCTAATGAAAAGAACAGCTTGTTTAAACTATTGCGCCCTTCCTCATTTTTATTTATTAGGCTTTTCACAAAGAGGTGCGTTTGTGCGCGTGTTTATAAAGCCTGTGCATTCATGCGGACGTGCATATTTACGCAGAATACGAGTTGCATGTTCAAGTGGCATTCAGAAGAGTTATGTGTATTAGTGGGATACTAATGCGTACTATAGCTGCATGGATAATAAACAGCTTAGCCCAGGCAGGCGGTAACTTCAATCGGTGACGTGCCTGAACAATGATCTAGTTTATTCATGTCGAGCTCGTCGTCAATGGTCGTTTATTAGTTTTTTTTTTATTAGTATCCTCTTTTTTTCTAACAACGGATAACCTCCTGCGCATCATTCATCGCCTGCGTGTTCTGCTTTCTTTATTAAAATGGATTTTCTCAACTCCTTCGTCCGCTTTACTCTTGTACCTGGTGCTCGCGCTGAGTGAGATGAGCCTATTAAGTATCGCGAGCTCCTTGTGTTTTTCTTAATCCGTCTTCATTAAAACCAGGTTCGTCTCCTTGAAATAAATGCAACCTGGAACCGAGTGTTTACTATAGGAAGTGTATATTCTCCACTTTAACCACAATACCCGTGCCCCCCATACCCCCCTCCGTCTCTCCTTTCTCTCTCTCTCTCTCTCTCTCTCTCTCTACCCTCGGCTGGTGCGCGAGGTAGTCGTGCCCGTCTGCGCGCGCGAGTGACTGTAACCGCAGGAGGGCGCGAGGGAAACGGGCTGTTTGCAAAAAAAAAAAAAAAAAAATCGTCCGTGAGGATGTCACACAGAGGATGATCAGAACACATAAAATCTGTGGTTTTTGTCGTGCGGTACACGTACTTTTGTTGCTGAACGGAAATCTTTAAAAAGGCAGAGACACAGGAAGCATGTCTTAAACCAATCAGACATCAGCTTTTAATATGTATCTGTGACATTGTTTCTATATAAAAACTTACTCATGGAACGGCTCCATCTTGAAAAATAAAGTGCAACATACATGAACACACTTAATCACCACATCTGGAAAATAAGCAATCACACATTAGCCTTTAGGGCATAACAAAATGAATAAGTAATACAGTCTGGACAGGGTTAAAACACAATTGCCCAATATTAGAGTAGGCCATAAAGTAATACTGCATTTAAACTCAGGTGTTTTGGCTGAATTTATGATATAAAACTGAAGGAACACAAAACCTCAGCCGAGATTTGTCAATACTGTGCAAAGCAAAGATACCATATCAGCCCAAACACACTCTGTTTCTTTTACTGGGGGTTGCCTTTTATTAGTGAAACTGGGACTGTGTGTTGACTTCAATGTAATAATATATTTCCATGACAGCCCTAGAAGGCTCCCCTAACCTGTCTAAGTGTAAGATAATCCATGGATAAAGTATTTCCTTTTTTACTCTCAGCATATGAGTGCTGATGATGTTAGGTTTCCACACCAAATAAGTTGTGATTTCACATAATCCATAGATTTGGATTTGTTATTCAGAAACCTCACCTTTTTAGCAGAGGGAAGTCACGACAGCTGACAGTGACAAACTCTACACATTATTCTTCAGAGTGAAGGAAGGGGAAAGAAACACATGTTTAATCTAATATAGTCCAATGTAGATACTGTGTATAAAAGAGCTAACATGAACCAGACAGGTAGCTCAGACTGGGTTTATTTGAGGAGCTTGGTTCAGTAGAAAATATTTATTTGCCCTGGCACCTGCTCCGATTAGCTGACGGAGTAATCAGTCACGGTGCTGCTGGGAGTTGTAGTCTTTGGGCGGGTGTGTCTGTGGTTTCTCTACCAGGCTCCACTCAGAACAAACTGCAGCAGTGACAGACGGTGTCAGGTTTCAGCCAGCCAGTAGGAGGTGGGCGGGACTTCCAAAGAGCTGACTAATAGGAGGTCTGAGCATCAAAGCACCACCTGTCGGTAAAAGGCAGCCGAGCATCATGGAGGGAAGGTGGATGGAGGGAAAACAACTTGTGAAGTTTCCTGCAAGATGCAAAGCCTGCAAACCATCAGACCGCCTATGTAACTGACAGGATGTAGAACAGATACACCGCTATGATTTGTCGTCAAACTGCATGGCAACTACTCCCTTCAACAACCAACCTTTACAGAAAGTTGGATATTGCCTGTATGTGTTCACACAGTTTGGTCCAAGAGTGAAACAAAAAGCAAAGACAAGTTTACTTTCATGAACTAGATGCATTATATTGTTAGGTTTTGTTTTTCACTCTTGACACACAGCATCCATCAGAGTTGACTTGTTGTATGTGGGCGTCTAAGAATATCTGTGCTTTCAACAGATGAAGGAGAAGAAACAGTCGGAGGACACAGAGAATGGAGATGCTGCTGCTAATGGCAAAACTGTAAGACCAGCACCCAAGGTTCCTCTTTCAGTTTGCAGAGAATGAATGAATGTAAACTCTGTGCTGGTGATCAACATATCTGTGAACTCTTACCAGGACGAGGAGAATGGGGAACAGGAGAACGAGGTAGAAGATGATGAAGATGACGTGGGAGAGGATGATGAAGAAGATGGAGAGGGTAGGTGTTTTGTACCGTGCTGAAAATATATTGATATAAGTTGCAGAGAAGTGGTTTAATTAACCACAGCATCCATGAATTAAAGTGTTTCATGGAAATTATTTAAGACCAAAGTGCAGTTGTGCCTTTGAGGGGGTGTTAATGTGGAAAAATGTAGCTTACAGATCCATTTGCAGTTTATTCCAGTAATGGTTGTTTAGTATGATGATAAACATAATCATTTCATATTATGTTCTACTGTATATTTCATATTTTTGATATTTGGATGACATGAATGCAGACAAGAATTTTACTTAATGGCACCACAAACAAACATGGAGGAAAGTGAATGTAATAGAATGCTTTAATTCTGGAGCAGCTGAGAGAAAAAAAGATGTAGTTTAGGCATGAAAAGTTTGATATTAGACTTTACAAACAAAAATGTCTAACAAATTACACCACAAAACAATTTAAAAATAAATGCAAATAAAAAATCATGTTTAACCTCTGTTACCATCTACAAGAATCATGTCAGTAAAGGGATTTTATCTGCATATAGTTCAATATGTAATAAAATATAAGGCCACTTTATATTAAATATTTTTTAAATTGAATTCACAGAAAACATGTTATATTGTTGTATGTATTATGTCCTGGATGTGAAATAACTTGTTTCTAGTTAGGAGGTTTCTGTGACGTCCCACGGCCCTAATCACTATGTTTACAGAGTGCTGTTGAGTTTTTAATGATGTGCTGCAGAGTAAACCTGTCAGAAAGAGGATTCGGAAAATTTCCATTTAGGAACTTCCATCACAGCTTTGCAGAGAAAACAATTTTTTATCTTCAAGTGAAACACAGCTGTGTGCTGAAACCTACAGAAACCGGATGCGTGTATAATACAGCAACTGAGGAGGGGAATTTCACTGTTTCACTTCCATCTGCGTGACATTAAGTCTACAGTCAACACAAGGGTTGGACTGCCCTCTGGTGGCCAGACCGTGGAACTGCAGAATGTAATCTACACAGAGTTAAATCCTTGAGCAAATAAATTGATCTGAATGTAATCAACTGTACTAGCCTTTATGGAGGTGTAATATTATTAATATTTTAAAAGGATCAGAAATTTACACAAAACAAAGGACTAGTCAGTACTAACTGTGATGTTAAAAAATAAAAAATAATGCAGTGTTTCCTCCATTAAAACATGAGATGTACCCATTTATTGTGTACCCAGTGTAGTCTTTCACACATATTGTGGTAAATTGTGCTCCTAGATGTATTGCAGTGTCATTGTCTGTCATTTTTGTAACCTTGTGTACAGTGGTATTTATCATGAGGTCAACTTGATCCAATAATAAGTGTGTAAAAGCCGCATTCAATAGGGCTGAAAAGGGCTGCGTCGCTCTAACAAACCGCAATCGTCTATGTGTATTCAGGTGATGAAGAGGATGATGAAGATGACCTAGATGGACCAACAGGGAAGAGAGCAGCAGAGGACGATGATGATGATGAGGTAAGGAAAAATAGAAAAGGTGCATGCTTTCATTTACAGAGAGAGCAGCAACCAATGAAGATGATGTTCAGCAAACAGGAGCCTCCCACAACAGAAATAAAGCTTCACCAAAGACTATGAGCCAAAAAAACAGATGAGCTGCAAACCTGCACAGCTCACAGTGAATACTTTATACCGTTAGTAAGTAGTTCAGTGTCAGAGGACAGGATGGACTCCTTAGTTTCAGGGATTCAGGTCGCGTAATGCCGAAAATAAACTCAGAATACACACAATGTTAATAAATGGTACAACCAGAGAATAAACGTACCCAGACACCAATGAATAATAGTGGTGTGTTGGCTAGATAATATGATGTATGACCAAATATTTCTTACATTACAAGGACATAAATTTGTTTACTGCCCCATGAGGACGATATGCAGGTCAGTAAAAGTCTGTAAAAATCAATTCAATTAAGTTTTCATTAAATTTGAGGGTTAAGAGTTGGTTTAAGGTTAGGTCTAGGTTAAATGTTATTGTAACTGTCCAGGAAATTAATGTAATATCCCCTAAACACATAGAGCATGTGTGTGTGTTCACATAGACAAGCTTCAGTAAACATGATGTACCCCTTATGTAACTTTTCTCCAGAAGGGGACAAGTAGTATAAATAGTTTTGGGGCATCCCACAGCTGAGTGGGAATCTAAGGTTATTCTTCTGTGCTCATTTTCAGTCTGGGAATGTGGATTGCATGGCTTATCATAGTAAGTTAGTTTAAAGCTACAATAGGTGACTTATTTGCAGTGAAATATCTGGAAATGAGAGGGATTATGTCCTAACAATGTTTGAATTCAGAGATACTTGTAGAGATGGTCTGTCATGTTCCTTCCAAAAACATTACTTATTACATTAAAGTGAAATGACATCATGTGAATATTCGTCACTTAATACTTTGCCTTGACATGATTTCTGCCTTAGTCATGTTAGATAGAATTTCTTTAGAAACAGAGGTGAAAACAAATCCCATGATCCCTCACTCCTTAACCTGCATCATACACCACTGCATAATCATTAATCGTCGTTTTGATTGACAGTCATTAAGGCTAATGTGTGATATTTAATTATTTATGATATTTAAGGTCATTGCCATGATCATGCAAAGAGAGTGACTGATGATGAGTTAACATCTAGATCAGCGGGAGGTTAGCAGCACCATGAACAGATTCACAGAGGGGAGCAGGGGCTGCTGGGAGCGGATTACTGGGTGCACTGCCTCTAGTGGCCAGTAGAGGGCTCCAAAGTATCATCAATTAACATAAGATTCATGAAATACAGTATAATCCAAGTTGTCTCTGCAAACCTCAGAATTCAGTTACTACCAATATACAGTACAATGCATGAGATGATTGTTAGTTAGTGAAAACGATGAAAGATTAGCATTAGCATTTAGCCTCACGGAAACATCTACTATAGCAATAACAGCTGTTTTCCAACAATGTAAATTTTTAACAATTTCTCCGAAAATAATTGAATTTGGCATCATGGCTGAGACAAATAATTAATTAAACAGACTTTAGATACAGAAAACATGAGCAGAGTTTAGAATAAAATATAAATAACAGTAAATATGAAGTGAAAAATGGTCCCTCAGGCCTCAGTATTTCTGTAATACCACCCTTTACCAACCTCATTCTCTTTGTTGTCGATGTGTAATGTGTTACTTTTCCATGATTGTTTTCATTTATTCCCCCTGCTCTTCTCTCTTTCCAGGATGAAGTTGAAACCAAGAAACAGAAAACCGATAAGTAGAGTCCACTCAGTCTGGAGGACACCATCGAGAGACAGCCAGTTTTCTAGCAAACCTTCAACACCTCAGTCCTCCCTTCTTAACAAGAATACTTTTAAACAGAGAATTTGTTTGTATTTTATTTACATTTTATATTTTTGTAAATATTGTAAGGAGGTCGGCCATTTTGCAACAGTGATCTTTCTGTATCAAGTGGTGCTTTGAAGACTTTTAGATCCAGACTCGTCCTCGTCATCGTCAGCCATCCACGTTCAGTGTGAACCAACCAGAAGCATCGCGCTCATTCCTGACTCACATACACACACCACAGCATGTCCAACAGACACACACACACGCGCGCCACACACCCTGGTTTTTGTATTACATCATAGAGTCAAAAGGGACAAGCTGTGTCGACCTGTAGTCACATGGGAGTGTTACAGTGTTTCCCCAGAGTGCTAAGTGTGTATCGTGGTAGTTTGTATGAGATTCTAAGGCTGTAGTTTCTGCTGTCTGTCTGTCTTTCTGTCTGTCATGGCCTGGTTTCCATGTTTTTACATCTGTGCTGTTTTGTTGAACAATAAACAGTCATTTGATTTTGTGTGTTTGTTGTTGGTCTGTTTCTCAGCTAGATCTCAGCTGCATGTTCACAAATTCAGCTAATAATAATAATAAAACAACATGATTATAAATGAGTTTCTAGTTAGTGTGCTTAGTAACTATTATTTAGCCACCCAAAATATGAAAATTGGAAGCACTGTATTCAGTAGCCCAATAATAACATGGTAGTAGATTGTTAATTAAGACGTAAAAAGCACCATGTAATTACAAAATTCTAATCACATAATAGAGATGGGGAATTCAGTTAAAAACAACTATATTTGTCCTGGGGGCAATTTAAAGGAACATATGGGCAACATGATTACACAACATGTGAATGTATGGATATAGTATAGACAGGGTATGACAATGGGCAATATATGTCAGATTAAAAAGGATAAATCTATTGTGTGATATTTTAGGCTAAATATGGAAACCTACCAACAGTAAAACAGCTGTATTAAAAAACTTCAATATGTAAGATTCTTACATGCTAAAACTAATGTTTTGCTGCATAATTTGACTAAACTGACCTTCAAGAGGCATAATAATAACCTGGAAATTCCTGTATTTTAAAACTGGCTAGTTTTAGTCCATACCTGTTATTAAACATGTTCCCCTTTTATTACCATTTGTTTTAGGCCCATTACTGTGGTAATTACATGGTATTTTATAATTTCTTTGTCATGTATAGAACTTACCACATTATTATCTTGTAATTACCAAGTTATGATGTGACACTGCCTAACCTTTAATTGTTGACAGTTTGTCATCCAGTTTTTCCGGTCGCACCTGTCCTGGATGACAACCTCAAAAATATTTGCTTAAACTGTGGGTAAACCTGAAACATTTCTGTTTCTGTCAGCGTTCACTTTCACTGGCTGATGTCACAGCTGCTGAGTTGTCTGTAGACATTGGCTTCAAGAGGCAAATTTGATAAAAACTGACATGATCCAAATTTATGAATCAACAGAAACATCCGCTGACCCACATATATAGAGTTCTTTGGTTTGTTAATGATTTCAGCTTAAATCTCTGGGGCCAAGTTAAATTAATGTATGGTAAAAAAACCTATTATTATTATTATTATTATTATTATTATTATTATTATTTACCTTTATTTAACCAGAAATAAAAAATCTTATTGAGATTAAGAGTCCTGGCCAAGATAGACAGCAAATACAAAACACAGACACATTACGCCAATAAAACACAAATAACTGACACATTTGACAATAAATGTTAGTAAAAATAAAATTTACAAGAAGATTTAAGAAAAACAATTGAAAGTTATGGAGTCAGCCTATGAACTCTCAGTTTGGACTTAAAAGCATTCAATAAAAATGATGATCTATGTGTGTTTTTGAGCTATGAAATAGACACAGAACTCAATGAATTGTTTTTAATCCGAACACTTTTATTTGCCAAAATCTACATTTACATTTGGTCACAAACACATAGATGTCTGCACATTGTAGGGCAGGTGACTGATGACATTTTTAACCCTCAAAGATCTAAACAGCTGCTGGTAACCAAAAGCATCTACTGACCTCAAATGTTTAAGAACTTTTGAACCATTAATCCTTTCAATACATGAAACTAATTCAGTTTAAATGCAGTTTGTCATCTTTTCAACAGAATGAGATATGTCTTTTTGGATGTTCAGAGGTTTTGTGGTGAAACTGTCACACTGTGCAACACTCATTCATCAGTAAAACCCATGTAGTTCGACAAATGGCCACCACTGCAAAAACTTATTTATATGTTCAATTAATGATATATCATACTGAGAGAGTTGCTTTGTCTTGATTTTTTTCTGTTCTGATATAACCTTTGAATTTACTCTGAGCTTTTATAAACATCTACACACTCAGTAAATTAGATACATAAAAAGACATGATTTCCGCTGAATAATGCAAAGGATATTATAGAAAATAATTATAAATCACTTAGTGAAGGTTAAATGTAGAAAAAAAAATATAATTTGAAGGTCAACACAAAAATAGTTGTAGGTCTTTAAGGAATAAAACATCCTCTTATGAAACAAACACATCTAGTTTAGGCTTGTTGAACAGCAGGCAGACTATTATAATTGTGTGAGCTTTAGTGATACTCTTTTTGTCACTTGTGCACACTCCTGGCTTCTCTTTTGCACTTCATTTACACCTAGACACTTCTGTTTTCATCACTGAAACAAACCGGTATCACCTCACTGATAAGATGTATTTTATTTGTATACTGGTTACTGTGCGGTTTACTGGGACTGTTATTCTGAGAACACTTAAGGACCCAAGTTTTCTTGCAATAAAATCCACTCTTGTCTTATTGATTTTTAATATCATCTTTATTCAGATTTGTGTCTTTGTCATTTCAGTCACACATTTAAGACAGTTCTGTTCAGCACAGTCAGAGAATCCATCTGCAGCTGCAATGACAAACTGAAAGGCCACATATTGACTAACAGTGCATCAAAAAAGAGATTAACAATATGGCAGTAAATCACTTAGGGATGTAAGAAAATACTGATGCATCTGAGTATCATGACAATATGTTTTGTGATACTGAATCAATTCTCAAAAACTCTGTGTTGATTTTTAATGAACAGTTAACATAGAAAGGTTGGTGGCAAACAGTGGTTCATTTTCTGCATCAATGCAAATGTGATTTTATAAAACAAGTACAAGTATTTTTTTTATACCGTGACAATTTTATTAAAATTGGATTTTAAAAAAACCACCATGCATGATTCTGTTTCCAGGTTCGCAGCATATCTTGGTGTATTTCTTTGAATCAACGCCCCTGTTATCCCCAGACTCATACCCATGTTTGATCTCCAGAGAATCTCATGTTGACGGCGGCTGCTTCAGTCTCAGGTCCGTCAGGTCATGTGGGGATCCGGCTGCGGAGGTATTCCAACACCGCGTCCGTCCCTTTGGCTACGATGGCGGCTCTGGGTGTTCGAAACGGGTTCCCCTCCAGACTGAGACACCTGAGGGACGACAAGGCATCACACTGTTACAGCACAGACAGTCAGTGGAACACAGCTGATACTCCAAACATAAAGGCAGAGTAAAGAATGTTTTCCATAAAGTAATATTGACTTGTCCTTCTAATTCATCACTTCTGACCTTCTGTGCATGCGTTGGGGTTTATTTACCTCACTGATTCTCAAGCTCTTTCTATCGGGCCCCCTTTTGGTAGAAGAAAAATGTCTGAACCCCCCC
>JAPQRQ010000019.1:18174685-18200224 GCA_037367365.1 Apogon talboti | reverse complement strand
TTTTTCAGAGCAACAAACAGATACTTGGTAAAAAAGTTGAATATTTTTTTAAAATAATATTTTATTTTGGTTTTTCACAAGGTGACAATACAGTTACATACTTACAAGACAAAACGACCTCCCTGACCCACAAAGTTGAATATTTTAACAGTATCAGTGGCTGAGATGACCCTGTTTCACATTGCACATATTCTCAGAACAATAAGGTGCAAACTGTACAAAAATGGAAACAAAAATGTGTCCTACATGTTCTCACCAGAAGGAAAAAGAGAGAAAAAAAAAAGTAAAAATAACAAAAAGATTGTGCCACCCCCTGGAAAAGTAATGCTAATGCTAGGTACTGTGTGTGTATTATGGGTAAAATGCAGAGATGGAATCTCCCTACAAGGATAATAAAGTGACTTAACCTTAACCTGTAGTCACTAAATGTTACATGTGCAGTAACAGCTATGTTCCTGATGTAATCCCCTAAGTATTTCTCACTATAAACTTGGTAGAATAATTCCAAAATACTTTGCTTTTTGCCTTTTTGTTGGTAATAGATAATCAGGAAATCAAAACAAAGAAGACAGACAGCCAGGTAAAGGAGAACACATCAGTAACATGTCCAGATGTGTTTGTGTTTTCCTACCTGAGCGTGGTGCACAGGCCCAGCTCAGGGGGGATGTTCAGCAGGTCGTTGTTCGATAGGTCCAGCGTTGACAAATGAACTAACTTCATAAGACGACCAGGGTCGACCCCGCCCACCTGATTGTTACCAAGCAACACTGTTTCCAGAGAAACCACCTCATAGAGGACATCAGGGAAGGTCTTGAACCTGAGATGTGTAGGACAAGATGTTTTTAATGTGTCACTGATGAGAATTATTACATTTTATTGTTACTTCTGCTACATTGTTTTTAATTTTGTTACTTTATGCATGAAACATTTTCTCTTGTTTTTCTTTTGTTGTTCATACACATTCATTTCACACCTGTGTTTTCTAATTTTTGTATGTTATGTATCATGCTTTCACACTCATTCATTCATTCCCATTCATGTCATTTTATCTCAGATGTGCTAATATCCCTTTCTTAATGTATTTATTTTACCTTATTCTATTGGTTCCATTATTTTATCATGTTTATTGGCCTTGCATCTTATTTTATTTTTGCAAGTCTTTCATTAATTCTAATTTATACATTTTATCCTTGTGTAATGGAATTCTTCATTATTATTAATCAGTTCTTCATATTTATTAGTTCTAACTCATGTTTTTTTTTCTTATATTGTTCTATTTTTTGTTTTGTTTATTATTTTTAAAAGATTTTCGTCTTACTTTAACAAATTAGTTTGTTTACCAGCAACTTATATCTCACACTTTGTGCTTAAATTAAACATGTGGGCTAAAGAACTACTGTTCAGTTAAGGCTCTAAAACCCAATGAACTAACTGAAGTACAGACAGACCTGTTGTAGTTAAGGATGATGGAGCGTAGTTTAGTCAAGTTCTTCATTTCAGATGGCAAATCACTCAGCTGATTATTTCTGAATAAAGAACATGCACATGACCGTTACTGAAGGCTGTAAAGCAATGGTGTGTTCTTCTCAGTAGCAGTAAAAAGCAAACAGAGTCATAGTCTGTGTACCTGAAGTCGATGTGCATCAGCTGCAGTAACTTGCAGACGTCAGGGGAACAGCAGGTCAGTCTGTTAAAGCCCAGATTTATGTCTGATACTGAAGAGTGGAACTCCATCAATCTGCACACAGGAGACACACAGCTCACATGTCGACTTCTACCCTATGTACCACGTGCCTCGGCGTGCATGTGTGTCATATGTACCTGGGAGGGATGTTGGCCAGCCGGTTCTTACTGAAGTTAACATTACTAATAGCTTGATCTGCTGCAGCATCAAACACTTCATCTGGAACCTGATCTGCCTGTTTGTCACTGAACACAAAGAAAAGCTCAGTTAGAGAAAAGAAACAAAAAAAAAACCTTTTAACTGATATAAAAATAAAAGCCAGGCTGAAACTGCATAGTGTGTTGACAAAAGTAAATATAATAAACCAAAATTACAGAAAAAATGTCTATCACAGAGGCGTCAAACATACGACCCACAGGACACCACCGGACGGCCAAAGGTTCCAATCTGGCCCATGGGATGAATGTGTGCAAAAATGACACGGAGGATATTAATGGTGAAGGCTGTTAAACTCACATACTGCCCAATGTGAAGTGGGTCAGACGAGTAAAATAATAATACAATAACCTATAAATAAAGAAAACTCCAAATTCCAAACTTCAAAATTTAAACAACATTCTGCCTGTTACTAAATGTTTTGTGCCTTTGTGGATCCACTGCGATCTGTACTGCACGTGTATAAATGATAAGTTGAGGCATAATATTGTTAAAATTACATTTATTTTTCGTAGGAAATTTCAGGGTGGTCATGGTTGCTCAGGTTATTCAGATTTCTTGTGTATAAATACAGTATAAACATTTTAGCTATTTTATTTTTTTGCCTTAGAATAAAAGTAAGATTTTGGAGTTGTCATGTGTGCTGTTATTTTACTGGTCCAACCCACTTGAGATCAAATTAGACTCTGAACTAAAATGAGTTTGACACCCATGTGGTCTAGAATTTTTGGATTTGTCAGTTTATTTCATATATAAACCCAGTGTTATGGGTACATGTGAAATCTATCTCACTTCAGAAGCAGAATTACACACATTTTTCACTTTAAGCTGAATGTTAAGATTGATTGATACCTATATTCAAATTTGTTCTTGAATTTTTCTGGTTTATGACACAAGCACTGAAACAACAAAAACGACTTTTATAATTATATCATAATTATTATTAAATTTTCTTCAATATGTTACATTTTCATAACAGTCATTTTCCTGAGCTTATCAAGTCTCATCCTTGACCCAAACACATATTCTAAAAACAATTGATTTGTGTAAGAGTTCTTAAAGAGCGACACCATACGTACAGCTCTTACCTGAACTCCAGTAATTTAAGGGTTTTAATGTTATGAACGTTGACTCTGGCCTGACTTGGAAGTGTCATGGCAGTAGGTCCTTCATCTGGAGCGCCTGGCTCTTCTACAAATAATACACAAGAGCAACTCTGTCACAGCTGAAACACTGAAACTGGTCATTTGGTAAATAAGACACAAAATGTCACTGCTAAACATACAGTTTTGTACAGAATTTTTAATGTTTTGCAGAAATTCAATAGAACATCCCTTTAACAAGACCTTTTCTGTTCTTAGTTTACTATTCATTTTCAGGCTGTTTTTTTTTACTGCAGAAGTTCTGAATCTCAATGTTACCTCTTTTTTGGAAAAAATGGCTTTGCTGTCATTCATTTAACTACAGATAATATTCATTATGCCAGATTTTTCACATTTGTGCACAAAAAACCCTGATTGCTACAACACTCATTTATGGCAAATGTTATACATTGGTCTAATAATTAATCCAAAGCTAAAATACAATCTTACAGTAAAATATACATTCTATGATATTTTATGTAACATCTCTTTCTATTTTGCTATTCTAATCCATATCATTAAATGAGTGTTCTGTTAATTGAGGAACATGACTCATTTCTCAGTGGTGTGTTTGGTGACACCTGGTGGTGACCAGTGGTAACAGCAACACAAATGCAACTGTTCCGACTACTGCTGCCTTGCACCACACACAAAGGATTCTAAACTACACAGTATTCAGACAGATTCTACTTGTTCCCGATGTGGCAAACTGAAGTCCACCTACCATCTTATTCAGAAGATTCAGCCATAGCCTCTTCCTTTCATCAGCAATAACACAATTCCCAGCTATAACCTCTCTAAAATACATGCCAAACTCACATTATGTTAAGTTTGTTTTTACATCACAAAGTTCACATGATACATTCTGTTATAAAAAAAAGACTTTAAAAACTAAATAAAGCTAAACTAAAGTAGAAAACAAAAAGTCAAAATTAAAGGAACAAATAAAACTAGCGAAAACTGTTAGTATTATATGGTTGGTTCACAGATGGCCTTTCAGTGAGAAATGAGTAATTCCATGTGGATGAGGGCTACCCAGTCTCTTTCAGCAAAATGGAAAATTTAAATCAAAAAAACAGCATAAAGATTCAGCAACTGGAGGCTGCCATAGTTGTGTTCCTGTACAGCATAATTACATTACGTTTCCTCCTTCGACCGCCTGCTGCTCGTCTCATACAGCTGTTGAAGACTTTTTTTCTCCTACAGCTGTTAATCTTGTAACTATGGGTCTGATTTTCCCCTCAGCGTGTTCCTCCCTCTCAGTGCCATCTGCTGATTTAAGACTGGGAGAACAGCTGTTTCTCTTGTTGCTGTCACCACTGGTGTTTACATCAATGTAAGCAGAACAATTCAATGCTGAAGTTGTTCTAGTTTGTTATTTGGCCTCGTTGGAGCAGATGGGAAACTGTTTCAGTCACACCTGCAGAGAAATCTAGGCTGATGTTGGCACGTAGAGATGTCCTTATCAGAGAGAATGGGTGTTTGGAGTAATCAGATATGGCACATACTGTTATTTTTAGCGTGTAAATGTTTTAATAATGATGTGAGTGATTAGTAGTGGCTCCTCTTTCCTCTGCTGCCATCACAGAAACATTGTTTTCGTCATTTGTCATTCATTTATGTAAACATGCATATTCACCCAGATGATGGTAAATACCACCTTACAACTCACCATCTGCTCGCTTATTTTCAGTAAATAATATTTTCTCAGTCAGCACAAAAGTGAACTGTACCTTTAATTCTTCCTCTTAAATATTTCAGAAGCTCATTGGTTCCTTTCTGTGGTGGGACGACAGGAGAGCAGTTAGAATTTTAATATGAAGGTTTACAACAGTGAAGTGTTTTACATGACAGTGTTAAGGGACCCATCCACCCCCAAAGAAACTGAAAACAAAATATTTTATGTATGTGACTTACTTCATTTATGAGCGCTGGTTTCATTAGAGCTCAGGCTCTACTGCAGTTGGAAGTCATTTAGTCACACAAGTGTTTCAGCATGTACACAGATCAGCCTTAACATTAGGACCACTGACAGGAGAAGTGGTAATAACACTGGTTATGTCATTATTATAACTTTGTACTGGGTTGGATAAATTATGCGGCAAGTCAACACTTATTCCTCAAAGCTGATGTGTTAGAACAGGCAGAATGAGCATTGTATGGAACTGAGTGACTTTGACCAGGTCCATATTGTAACGGTGCTGACTGGGTCAGAGCATCTCTACAACTGCAGGTCTTGTTGTTTGTTCCTGGTCTGCAGTGGTTAGTAGTAGTACTGACCAAAAATGGACTAAAGAAGGACATCCCATTCTCAGGACCATTGATCATCTGTGGGAGGTGTTGGACAAATAAATCTGATCCATGGAGGTCCACCTCTCTACTTCCAGGACTTCAGGGATCTGTTGATAAGGTCTTGGTCCAGATACCACAGCAGACCTTCAGAGGTCTGGTGGAGTCTAGACCTCAGGTCAGAACAATACACAATATTAGACAGGTGGTAATAATGTTCTGATCCCATAGATGCTCCACTGGTTGAGATCCAGTTGTTCTTTAGATACTTTTGGTAGGTACGAACCACTTCACATGGGGCATGAACAACAAGATCTGGAGATGATCTGACCCAGTGACTTAACCAACACAATGTCTCCTTTGCCAAAGTTGCTCAGATCCCCACTCTTGCTCATTTTGCTGTTTCCAACACATCAACTTCGAGGTCTATATGTTCACTTGTTATCTCATATATCCCACCCACTGACAGGACCCACTGTAATCCGAAAATCTAAATTAATACCACTTTACCTGACAGTGGTATAATGTTATGGCTGATCGGTATAATACAGTATGTGTGTAAGAGTAATACATGAGAATAATAACAAGTTAGAATAAGAGGTAATAGGTTTATTTTAAAGCAGTAAAAAAACTCTTATTAAAGTTCATATTTCTTACCACAGTCCCAGTCAGTTGCTTAAAAAGAAATGCACGATTCAAGGATGTTAATCATTGCTCCTTTATAGAGAGTGAATGATGTGGAGTATGCAGCGCATTCAGACAGAGAACTCACTAGACATGAGACTGTACAGGTTTTCAACTCTGTCATTAGATGTAATTCAGATATTTTTATTTCAGTAAAGTTACATCTCTTTTCATCCTCATCTGAATCATGTTTCCATACCTACAGCTCATGTGTGGGATTTATTGGATAAACGGAATGAAGAAAACTATAATGTGTTTGTGTGTGTGAGAGCCCACTCACAGTGGGGTCAAACATGTTTTCAGGACCAAAATACCAGAGCCCATTCGCAAGTTATTAGCGTTCAGGATGAAGACTTGGGTTAGTGCTGAAGTAGTGATTAGTGTTGGGTTAAGACTCCATGAAACGAATAAAAGTTCATATGATGTTCACACAAGTGATGTAAACCAGGATGGGTGTCTTTTTCACTGTGTGTGTACACCCTAAACACACAAAGCAGAGAACCAGGTGAAGTAGTAATATGACTCATACTGGCAGCAACTTCTTATGACCAATAAAGTCAAATAAAATCCGCCCAACAATTGTTAATCTGTCGAAAAAACCCTTCTGAAATTTAACTCACCCAACCTGAATCTGTTTGTAAACTCTATTATCTATACACAAATGACAGGGTACTATTTCTTTATTCATATTTCCTTTTGCTTAAACACACAGATGTACATCTACCACCACACTGAGACTATGAAAATCCAATTCTGTGTTAATATATTGAGATTTAACTAATTATCTATCTTTCTTCAGGGTTCAGTCATTACAAAGCCACTCCTCATAGTTATAGTAAAAAACCTAATACATTATATATTATGATAAATATTGACAATGATCTACATGGGAAAAAATAATGTCCTGTATTGCCCAGTTTTAGCTGTAGAAGGACAGACTGTGACCTATCAAGGTTCTCAGAGAAGAAATACCCTCTCCCTTCATCCTCCACTGTGGTTTTGTGTTTCACTTACAGTGAGCAGGTCTCTCCTGATTCCTCTCATGGGGTTTCCTTCCAACAGTAACATCTTCAGATTGGGCAGTAGGCCGAGTGATGCAGGGAGACTGATGGAGAAACATCACAATCACACGTAAAAAAAAGCACAGTTTGTTTTAGTACATACACAACTTAGCCACAGTTCATCTGTTGAGGCAGAGGCTGCATTGCATTGTTTTGCATTCCACATGACAAGCAGTTTGATATGCTTAACCTGAAAATTCACCTCTGACTCTGAAGCTTGTACAGAAACACAAGTTCTGTCTCTGGAGGAAAGTTGCTCCATTTGTAATTTGATCAGTTTCTCAAGAGAAGCAAACGAAAGGTATGAAAATGTAACTAGAACTAAATTAACCATTGTCACACCAC
Source organism: Apogon talboti (assembly GCA_037367365.1). NCBI lineage: Eukaryota > Metazoa > Chordata > Actinopteri > Kurtiformes > Apogonidae > Apogon > Apogon talboti. Next base: position 18,192,803 of record JAPQRQ010000019.1, on the reverse strand, counting down.
TAGATGAAGTTGAATATTAATCAAACAACGTGGTTTTTTTTTTAACTCTTTGTGCTGGTTATTGTAGTTGGGTGATTAATATTGAGTAAAATTACATAACATTCAGTAAAAAATATCTGACAGGCACAACCATGAAAACCAGAGTTATTCCAGGAGATATTGATTTCTTTTCTTCCTCTTTTCTTTGCTCACTCTGCTATTGATTAGATGTTGTTTTCAACAAATAAACTACATGCTCTAAATGTCAAACATTTTATTTGGAATTTGGGAGGAATGTTGTTGGTAATTTCTACAGTAAATAAAGATATTCATTTTACAGGACAGTACAGTAAAACCAGCTGTCATGGAGTGGAGGATGCGTGTGACTTACGTGGTGATGTCATTATTGGTGATGTCGAGGCGTGTGAGCGTGCTCAGTAAGGTGATCTGTTCAGGAAGGCTTTTGATCTTGTTGTCTCGAAGTTCTAGAAGAGAAATGGCCGAGAGGCTGGACAGCTGCTCCGCCTCCAACTGCTCAATCTGGTTGTTCCCAACAAACAACTCCTACAGATACACAAACACACAATATGTCATTTTTATGGAATAAATATCCAGAACAGAGTATTTTCTTAAATGCCTCTGGGCTACTTGCAAAGAAAAACAATCCCAGTCTTATCAGTCTGTCACAATAGTGAAATTTTATCTGATAATGAATTGTTATTGAAATAACTGTGATTAACAAGATAATTGTCATTCTCTATTAATTTTGTGGCACTAGCATATTTTAAGTATAGTATATGTTTGTTTACATAAGTAAAGTTGAACACGAAGAGCCATTTATTGACTTAAAATACTGGAAGACATAAAATATTGCACTAGACAAATTTGATATGAATGACGTAAATATACAAATCCTTCTCAATTATACAAAAAAGATTGTTAATTAAAATTATGTTGAAACTGGGAGGGGAATATAATATTTTAGATGGATTAATCCAGCTGTGTTTATACATGTAATTGGAAAAAATGATCACGGTTATTTAGAATAATTGTGGTTCCTACCATAACTGTGAAAGGCTGTAATAATATTTCATACTATATATTTTACAATACACATCTTACACCCCTTAGACTCCAGTAATTAGTTTCTGCTTGGATGCTGACAGTATTGTTTAATCAATAACATAAATGTACTAAAGAGTTGTCATCCTGATTTAGAGCACAAATAACCCAGTAACTGTTGAGTTGTGTGGTTACCTTGAGGGAGGGTGCGGGGAGCTGAGGGAGGAGGCGGAGCTTGTTGTGTCTGAGATACAGCTGCTCCAAAGCGAGCATCTCTGATAGGCTGACAGGAATGTCTGTCAGCTGGTTGTTGCTGCAGTCCAACAGCTTAACATCTGTAAAAAGCCAAAGAGTTGCCTTTCTCAGCTACTCTTATACAATGTTCAGTGTCACATAAACAACATAGAAATTACTCAAGATAACTACATTATGAAGTATGATTTATTACTCAAACAGCTAACGTAAAGGAGTAAGAAAGACACAATAGGTGTTTGTCTTTTTAGAAGTATTATTTTATGCTGCTTTTGCTTTTAAGTTCTCTTCATTTATCCTTCTTGTTAAATTCATTTGTGACAGATAAATACTAAACTAAATACTAAATACTAAATACATACTAAATAAATACTAAATACTATTGATGTATTGTATAGGCTACTGATTGAAGTAACATGGAAACAAATGCACATGAGGATCTGGGTGGCTTACCACCTCAGAGGAAACATTTTCAACAGCAACCCTGTAATTTGTGTAAGAGAGCAGCCTTACTGTGAGAGCAGCAGAGTCAAGAGTAAACAAGGAAGAACCAAAATGGAAAATGGTTATGCTTTTTGTTGAAATACAACAAAAAATTACAAAACCTACTAGAGGATAGGCCAGTTTTTGCATACATTCTCTATAAAGCTGAGATACACAATGACTTCAGTCACCGTTAGAGAAAAAACACAAAACAGTACGTGAGAGAATGAACAGTGTAAAGCAGCTGCTCTTACTTTTGAGCTGAGCCAGGCTGTCAGGAAGGGATCTGAGTTTGTTGTGGTTCAGGTTCAGTTTCTGCAAACAGCTGAGGCAGCCCAACGTGGAGGGCAGGGCCGTCAGATGGTTGTTGGATATGTCCTTTAACCAGTCAAAGCAGACAGTACAAAGAGATGGAATATAGTGGCAAGAAATGTGAAGTGTGTTAAACTGTATCTGGTGTTCCCTAAATCTATGTAGTAGTTCAATGTTTTCTTCCTGTACTGCTGGGGCTGCTTAGTTGGAATGTTAAAGCTGCTTCCACTGTGTGTCTGTGTTACTAACCAGCTCTGTAAGGTTCTCCAGTTGTCCCAGTTCTTCTGGCAGACTTTCCATCTGGTTCTGCTGAAGTGTGAGGCTGCGGAGGTTCTTCAAAGTGCACACTTCCACTGGCACAGATGTTAACTGGTTATGACTGGCCACAGAAATGAAGAAATATACAGTATGATCACATGTTTTATAAAATTCTTATGGTTTTTTTTAAAAAGTCATTTTTTCCCTCAATGGTTTGTTCCATGCAGGAGTTGGAGGATCCTCTTGCTATGTACAATTACACTCATTTTCATGACTGAATTAAATCATTAGAACATCATTTTCTTTGCGTTAAAATGCAGTGTTGTTCATCAGAATCAGTTAAAAGTAGGTGCTGGACCTGTTAGAGTTCTGTTAGATACTGAGTTCTGCCTCCATTCATATACATGGTTACAGCAGGGTGTCCAAACTTTTTTCACATGCACCTTGAGTAAGTGTATATCATGTGTTTGTATACCTCAGTCTCAGTTGCTGAAGCTCTAGCAGTTCTCCCAGGGCACCTGGTAAACTCTTCAGCTGGTTGTCATGAAGCTGCCAGAGGGAATTAAAAAATGACAACAAACATTAAAATATCTTCCTCAGTTTAATAAGTAAAACTGCCTAAAAGGACACATATATGGTATACTAATACTGAAATACTAAAAAACTACATTAACTACATTTTCGTAAAAAGCATTAACATGGTAATGCTTTTTCTTTCCATGTTCTTGTCAGAGTGTTGGTAAATATAGAAGTAGGACATACAGCATATTGTAGTGAATGAGGCCGAGCTTGGATTACAGGAATTCCAGATAGCTTTTTAAAAAATGTATGTTGCTTTATAACAATTCTCAAAGCTGTGTTTCTTAAATGAGGTAAGCCAAACAATGTTCATATTGAATATTTTCATTCCTTATTGACAGATTAACTAGACTGATAGTAGTAAATGCGTTTACTTTAGTTTACAGAGACCCCAAACGTACACACACTAGTTGCTAATAATTCTCTGAGCAGACAAAATTCTAACTTTATTTTTTTGGCATGAAGTCTGTGTTCAAACATGACCATTTTCATTAGTTAAAGAGGTTTGGCCTTAAAAATATCATATTACGTGTGGGCAATGCATTGTATTTGTGTTAGTGAGTGGATAAAATATTGCACGTGGCATCATGTTACTTACATCGAGTGTTGTGAGTGCAGGCAGCAGTTTAATGTCATCAGAAAGATGTGTAAGCTGATTGGATGAGAGCAGCAGTTTGGTGAGGTCAGTCTGCTCCCACCAACGATCTGACGCTCCAAAGGACACATTCTGCTGTGCCTCCTCTGGTGTGTCGATGTTCAGACGATACACATTCTGAGGGACTGGATCACATCACATGGTAATTAAACAGAAAAAAAGGAGAAAATCAAATTAAGTGTAACAGATGAGCTGATGATACTAAAACTTTACTGCGCATGTGCACCTTTTCCTTATCACAATGGCACACATGACACAAGTTAACAGGGCTGGACAAGACATTTAGCATTTTGCAGCTGAATTCCTCATTGTATGGTATATGAGAATATATTAGTTTTTCACAAAAATAATTCACAACTACAATGTAATGGAATGTAATCAGTACTATCTGCATATTTCTGTCTCTTATGTAATACAACCGCTATTTTATGCTGAAATAAGTTGCATTACCAAGTATCTTTACTAATAATAATAATAATGAGAAGTCGGGTTTCGTCTTAGCAGTAAAAAAAAAAAAAGATTTGTTAATACAATTTACTGCACGCCATGATAACAGTCATTTTCAAAGTTGTGATGAATGACAGGTTGTTTCTTTACTGGGGTTTAAAATCAATTAAACTGCGTTATTCTAGAGGTTTAGTGAAAGGGTCGCGGGTAATAATGAATAACTAAGTGAAATAATGTACTGACAGGGCGTGTTTTATTTTTATTATCTGTACTACTGTGTTAGTGTAGTTGCTAATGAGTAGCCTGTGTTAGCCTACCTTCTGTCAGCGCGCGGCCGGACAGGTTGAGCTGGCCGCTCTTCCTGGCTGCATTTAGCAGACCATTCGGAACAACCGGTTCTGTTTTCTCCGTCCTGAACCCGGCCAGAGAGTCCACCTTAGCCGTTCTTTTAAACCGGGACATTGTCAACACTGTGATCTGTTTACCTCCACACCCAAACTGTCGGCATGTCGCCCGCCCACAGCCGTACAAAAACAACTTCCGCTTTATAGCCCTCAAAATAAAAGCATTCTATCACACTTCAAACAGCCGATGTGACTATATTCGGGCTCACTTTGTTTTATTCTGAAGAGCACAAGAGCACACAGGAAGTAGAATAAATAGAATACAATAGAATATAATAGAGAATAAATAAGTAAATAATGAAAACTAATAAATAAATAAATAAATCATAAATAAATAATCCAGTCTAGACAAGTCCAGTGATGTCAGGTAACTGTTACAAGTGGCTCACAGTGATACAGAATGACTTTACCTTTTTATGATTACATATACGGTTATAACACATTCACATATACCAACATGGAAATAGGCAAAAGGCCAGTTGAAGACCTCATACACCCTTGGCCTCTGCCCTCTTACTCATTTGTGGTGCAATAAATGAATGTTCAGGAGATAAAGTGAACCGCTCAAAATATGTATGGAGTTTAAATAAAGACACCATTGTCTCATATTGTATCTCAGCTTGAATGTCTGATGGTGTAACTTTAAATTCAGTCCCTCCATATAATGACACTATCAGACTTTGTGAGTTTCTTCTTCATGTGTACGTGGAGTGTGATGTGGAGTAAAACTGCTGATCAGGATTACAGCAGATAACACACACCCAGATTGCAGTGACAGCCTTGAGTGTAAATTCTGACAGACTTTGACCACAGGTAGAGTAACTTGTGTTCATGTGTTTCCACAGTAGTTCAGTTGAGTTGAAGGTCTGACTGTGTATTTTCACAGCTGGATTTGACACCATTATATTCAGCATGACTCTGTCTGTGATTGTGTTGTGTCTGCTGATGTTTGCCACTAGCTGCTCGGCTAACAGAGGTATGTAAGCTTTTCTTTTGTGTATCCCTGTGTCATTTTGTTCTGGATTTTGGTGAGAAACAATTGTCACATTACTCTCTGAACCTCACTTGAAATACAACATTTGTTATAGTTATTGTTTGTTGTAGTGTTACTCTTTATAACCAAATGGATACTGTTTTTAATCCAATATACCAAATCGTGCTAAATATATATGATACTTTTATTTACTTATTTATATTTTATTGGACTTGTCATGATGTCATGAGTGCAATCCTGTGCTTGAGTTTTAGTTAAAATTAAGATTTTGATCAGAAAAGTGGGCTCTCTGTACTATGGCAAATATGCAAGCATACATGTTACAGACAAAGCAACAAACATGTTTTTTTTTTTTTACCATCAATACATAATTTCCACTTTATCTGCTATGTAACCGAGGAGCAAAGTGCAGCAATTATAGCTGTTGTTGGCAATCCAATCTCCAGTCTCTTCTGCTGTTGGACTTGAATGACCTGGTTGTAAATGTGCTTCCCAAAAGGCTTAACTTCAATAAACTGCAATGTGTGTGTTTATGCTCTTCTCACTTAACTTGGTTGTAAAATCTATTGTTACATTCAGTTGTCAGCATATTCATGTTAATCATTAAATATGAGGGATAAGTGTAGTTTTAGGGTTAAACTTGGGTTAGTGTATGGGTTGGAGTTAGGTTAAGGTTATGGTAAATTTCTATTCATGAAACTGTGCCTGTTGTGTGCATGTTCAGGTGTGCAGACGGGCATACGAGTGGCAGTAGGATCTCAGTCAGTGACTCTTCAGCCGTGGTTGGTGGGTCTGACGGCGGTAGTTGGCTTTCTCTTCATCGTCTTCATCATCCTGATAACCCACAGACTGCTCAGGAAGGACAGGTCAGAAATATCATCTATAGACCTGTGTTATCTATGGAGGTACACCAGCTATTCTTTCTGTTCATGTTGTATAAAGTAAACATCTCCATTTTTTTCCTACAACCTCTGCTAGATGTTCAGTATTTTCTACTGGACACAGTTCCACATTATGCATACAATGTTTCAGTCATAAAAACATAGAACCCAGAGCTCCAGTCCTCCTTAATATCACCTCAGATACTTGAAGAACACAACCTAAGCATAAAGTAGCCCAACAAAATCCATCAGGTTAATAAATACCTGTCTGTGATATGAAATATGTGAAAGGTTAAGAGGTTTTCTGGTGGATTTAAAGAACTGGTAACAACTTATAACAGTTTTGTTTCGTCAGTTTCTGTTCATGCAAATAATTGTAATGCTATTATAATAAATTATAAAGCTTTATAAATGATTAGAAAGCATTTATTAATGCTCTTAACCTGTCTACAAACTGTTAACAAGTGATTAAAATGTCTTGTCAAACAAATATTTTTATGATACTATTATTTACACTTACAGTATTATGAAATGCATAATAATATTAACATGAATCATATGATTCTATGTAAGTTGTATATTGATACAACAATGAACTTATTACAAGCGCTTTATGTACGGAGTTTCCCTGAACAGCAATAAATGAAGTTTGTAAAGCTCTTAAATGACTCCTTTCATAGTTTTATTGTGAATTATCATTTTTATAACTAACATATTTTTAACACCAAGCAGGATTATAATGTTGTAGATAATCTTACCATGGCAACAACTGAGTGACAAATGCTCTCAGAGTATAGTTCCTGATTTATACACATGATATATGCATTATAAAAGGACTTTAGTATTGGTTGTCACATATATTCATGGTTCATATATAACCTGTGAAAAGTAAACTAACCTGTTTGCATGGTGTTTACATGTGTTGCAGGGAACAAAATGAGGAGAATGAAGAGAATTGGGGTTACAACAACAAGGCTCTAGAGACTGATGGCGATGACATCAAACAAACTGTTTTGTAGAAACCCAGCTGAGGAATAAAATCAAATTAAAGCCAACCTCAAAAGGTCCATCTGTGAACTTTTCATTTGGACAAGGCTGGTTTAAAGTGACTGCAACAATAGCAATTTTCTTTGTCATTCCAAGAGGCTTTTGTTATGTAAGGTTTGTTATATGTAACTCAGTCAGGCTTTTACAATGTCTGATGTGCATATGGTATTAAACATTAACTGACCTGAGCTGTGTTTATTTGCTCCTCTATCTTTGTCATAATTGAAAGTTTTTATTTAGAGGGATCTATGTGCAGACATGAAATATGGTATGTAAAATTTGCTGAAAATGAAAATGATTGTTTGTTTTTTTTTCTCGCATACGGTATGTCTTATCCTAGCTGGCATTTTATGCTTTTTATATTTAGACACTATACACTTGGAAAGGGAGAGTGATGCAAATGGTTTTCACTTGGTTGTAATCTGTAGTTTCACCAGTAGATGCCGCTAAATCCTCCTGTACTTTCAAGAATCGGTGCCCACCACCTGCATCTGATAATCGTCAAACCTACAGGATTATTATGTAATTATTATGAAGATTTCAGAGTTTCCAAAGAGTCAGAATCGGCCAGGTTACATTATACCTTTGATATATCTGTAAATCCACGAAAAATAAACTGAGCTGTGTTTATGGGTTGTGGGTGACAAAGGTTGTAAGAGACTAATCACACATCAAATGTGGGGCATTCATGGCCTCATTTGGAAATTACAGGGCCATACAATGTGGGATATTGTTGATAAAAGAGCTGCTTGTTGAGAAAAAAATATTTCATGTACATTCGGACTGAATATTATGAAAAGATGTCCATGATGGAGAAAGGCCTGGCTGAGCCTATTACCCTTCTGAATCAGGTGTGTGGCTTGTATTTCTTTAATCACAATCATGCCACAGCTTGGGTGGCATCAATCAAAAGATACAAAAACTGTGCTTTGCAAACTGTGTCAGAAGTACTTTTGGTTGGTTTAAGTGAGCGCAGGCATTAGAATCCCTGCAAAAGAAAAACTTCAAACAACCAAACAGTTCTGTCTATTGTGTGTTTCTGCATGTATTTGCTCACTGTTATTGTTTGTGGCACTGAGGAGTAGAAATGGTGACATGCAGATAGCAGACAGGGAGGAGAATGTCAACTGACAGTTGATGACAGAAAATAATCTTTTCATAAATGAAGGTTTAGTAACATCACCTTTTCACCTGCACTGTGTGTAGTGTATCAGCTTCATGCTTACAGAGAATAAACTCAAGAGGTCAGGCAGTGGTAGTGGTAGGGTTGGGGAAGCTGCTGCCAAGGAAATGGTTGTCTAGTTGGTTTTTAACTAGACTGTAAATGTAACGTAATAAAAGAAACATGTCACATTTCTGTAATTAAAAATCTAAAAATGCTTATCATATTTGTAGACCTATGTGCTCACATTACCAAATATTTCCAACATTCGACTTGATCATCATATGCCTTTTACTGTTACTTGCAGCTCAATAGGATGTAGTTTCTAAATATGAATACATGACTTAACAAATATGAGTAGAAGTTTCATACATATCATCTACTACTATGACTTTTACGATTATTTTCATTGAAATATTGCTATTGGCAGGAGTTAAATCTATGCAAATATAATTGTAATACATTCCACTCTGTGAGAAAAAAGCGATTGTGATTATTTTACATCTACTTATATTATTTTCAGTAAGAAGTGTTTTGTACAATATGACAGTCCTTCTTTTGCCTTGAAGAAATGCCTTTTTTTGGTATTTGTCAGCAAGTTTGAATGGAACAATGGGTGGGATGTCTTACAAGGAGCTGTCTCTAGATGTAAATAGGCAGTTTTTTTCGGCCATATGAACTCAATTGGTGACTGTTGTTTTTGATTGGTTTTGGTGTTGTTCTAAGACACCATATCTGGCTCCAACTCATCCAAGACAATGAGGCAGGTGGTCATTTCAGTCAATGCAACACTTTTTTCTGTCTTGCATTACTTTGATGATGTTACTAAAATAGTTCTACTTACATTACATGTTTAAGAGGCTGTCTAGCAGTGTGCAATCTATTACATTTTTAACTATTCCAACACTGCTACTCCCACTTTTAGATGTTAACTTTAGATGTAGCTCCCAGTACCTTTGGATTCTGTTTTCAATTAGATCAACTATAACGTAAAGACAACATGGCATCACAACACTGAAAGAAAAATTAAGTGTTTTTGTATCACAAAATGGCATGTTTGCCTTCCTCTCAGTAATTCAGCAGTTCCTGTAAACCCAAAAACACATAGTGTGTAATGGCAGTGACAGTAACAGGACTGGATAACGGCTGGCCTTTGACAGAAGCAGGACAAAAGTGTTTGAAGCCACAGTGGGAGAGGGGGCTTTTCTGCTCTGTCATTCAGTAAGTGTGAGGTCTTTTCAAGGAGGCTGCATAATGAAGTGAGTGTGTGTTCACATGCACATATGTCTGCATATTCATGTGTGTTTTCTGTCCTGTAATTTTCTCTCACTACCTCCTCTTACTGTCCTGGTTCAACACTGTGATTAGAGAGCGTAGAGCTGCAGTGTTTAAGCCGGACTGGACACATGTTTACACCTTTGGGGGAGGTTAATTGCCTAATTAGCTGAGGGGGCGGGAGTTTTGAGTTGATTGATTGGACTATTACAAGATTGTGTTTAAGTTTAAATGAATGTGTGTGGTCGGTGGTGGGCAGTTTCACATTGCTTAGTCCCCCACAGCGTCTCCTCTCATATCTCTGCCTTGCCTCACCGCTGATAGCCACTAAAATGCAGATTTAACGTGAAAATCCACTAGAAAGAACAATGAGTAGCAATGCTGCCATAAATAATGATGCCAGTTTAAGACGAGCCTAAAACAGCAGTGTGACATTTGGTGGAGGAGTCCTGACCTTCTCCACAGAGGGCTGTGGTTGGTCTGATCCAGAGACCTCAAGCCCTCAGCTGTAAGGCTCTTTCTCAGTGGGCTGACATAGACACTAAGCTGACCACACTGTCACCACACCCTGAAAACCAGCTGGTCCTTCAGTGGTTCTCAGTTAAGGGTGCCAGCTCTGCAGGATGATGCCTGCAAATATAGGCATTATCACAGGTGTCTTTTTCAAGGCACAGCAACCACAGAGAGAATTTTCACAGGCTTCTCCCACTGGCAGCTTGCACAGGGCTGGAAAATTCAAACTGTGTTAACATTCAGGAACTTCATGATGCTTAACATAGCAATGTGGCTGGTGTTTTTAGTTTTTCAGTTTTAGTGGTAGCATGAGCTTGAGTTTCACCTCTTATGATATGCTTATTAAATTGCAACATTTACTGTTTCTGCTGTACTGTGTCCCTGAGTGTATAAACACATCCAGTTGTCCTTCTACTACTTCCCATGGGATGATAATGAGCAGAGGAAGTGGATGAAGCTGATGAGTAATGTTACAATTCATAAACGAATGAGAAAAAATAAATTAAGTTTTGTGCTAGCCAGTGTTAGCAGGTCAGTTAACCAACATTGAAACAATGCATTGCTATAAATGAACAAGTTACAGGCAATATTTAAGACAACTCAAAATATTGATGTATGGAAAATTGCACTAACCATTGTATTTGTATCTGAAATGAATTCAGCCCCTTCTGAACCCTAACTGGTGTCTCATTAAACTACAGACAGAAGCTACAGTAAATGGACATGCAGGCTCTGTCATTGTTGACTGTTTAGACCTGGAAATGACTTTCACCCTTTCATCCAAATATGGACACTTCTGGCTCCAAAGAACTAGTGATGACATCATGCTATCCACTATTTTATATAGTTTATATCTTCAAATGCTTAAGACTGACAACAAATACTATAGCTAAATAAATAAATATGGTGTTTATAGGCGGAGAATGTCCCTCATGGACATGTAACCTTGTTCACTAATGACCACCATACAATTATGATCAGGCCATACTTGTGATGATAACACTGTATATGAAAAGAATAAGCATTCTTTATATCACTTTTAATGTCTGTTAAGAGTCTTAACTTCGCAGTGCATTATGCAGGGAGATCTATTGTATAATTTAGAATTCAACAGCCTTTTTATTACTTGCAAATTATTTCCCAATGAAGCCAAATGTGCAAATCACCTCCACATGCAAAACAAGAAACCAGAAATCCAAATTTGCATGATTATCCGTAATGCTGCAAAACCTCAATATTTTAATTTCATGTATTTTTGAAGCATTCTCAGCAGTAACGCAAAGGATTCTGGTCCAAACCCATGCAGAACCCTTTTTTTTAAGAGCGTGTCAGCAAGATGAAGAGAGAGCAAGAGAGAGAGCGAGAGACAAACAGAGAAAGGTCAATGTCATTATGTTAAAACAGGCACTGAGTCACAGTGGACAGACACACAGACACACCATGCTAAAAATGTTATTTTAAACCTTATTTGTGTCATTTTTACCGTATATGTAGTAAAAAGTCCTGAAAAATAGATTATATCGTCTGTGTGACATCTGGGAAGAAACACTGTGCATGTGTGTGTTTGCATGTTCTTGTGTGTGTCTACTAGTTTCTAATCCTCCTCTTCGGCGTGACAGCCCACTCAGTGGAATCAGAGAAACTCAGAGATGAAGCCTCATCAAATAGGGGATGGCTTGTTGGTTGGCTGGTTTCTTAAATGAGGCAGAGGGGCTGGACCGTGACACAACAACTTGATGGGACTGTTCTTACTACGAGTCCACTGTGTAAGAAAGCAGCTGAGTGTGGACAGGTACTGAGAGGAACTGAACACCAGTGGGATCTATGAGTGTAATGAGAGATTCAGGGCAGACCTACAGTAAATACACAGACGAACAGACCAGACCTAATTGACGGAAGTTCAACATAATGTGACTTTTGGCTTGATTTAAAGTACAACCTCTGCAGTGTCATACATCCAGGTGAAGTACACTGAATTTTTAATGCAGAAATTCTTCAGCAAGTGATTCACAGTGCAGAAGATTTATCTGAGGGGGACCATGGAAAACCGGAGCTGGATCATGAGTTGGACTGTGACATGCCTTTACCTGGTGTTTTGAAGAAGGACCCAGTGGAGAGGCAGTGCTGGATCTGACAGGATGGTTGTTTAATTGGTCAAGTGAGTTTTTTTTTTTTGGACTTAATATATGTGTTTCTTCAAAGTGAACGTATTAAGTCTGAAAGCTAGAATGATCTTTAAAACTCATCCTAAAGTTATTTTCTTTTTCTGTTTTTCAATAACTAAAAGTGTGAAATAATGAAGTCAAGTACACTGTTACTGTGCTAGTAAAGTTTTCAGGTATACGTACTTGATTGGAGTATTTAAGAATTTTAGTTTTTTCTTCCAATGTTTTAAGAAATTTCTGCACTTCTCAGTCTAGGGCGATTTCTTTTCTTTTAATGCACTGAAAGTGGAATGTCAATTATTGTCAAAACACTGTCCTATATGTAATGAGAGTTTGAGAGCAGGAGAACTAATATCGACATGGATGGTGTGAAGTTCAGTTAACTTTGCACAGACACAGCTGATAGACTGGAGAAATACTATTTACTTATACACTTTGAGGACATTTTACAGATTGTAGTTTCGTACTTTTGAGTAAAGAAGTTGAATCACTGCTTCTACATTTAGTTGAATACTTTTCTGAGCAGAACATGCAGAGTATTTTTTGAGACAAGTATCTGTACTTCAACTTGAATGATGAACAAATGCACTTTTGCCACCATATACAACCTTATAAGGCATTTATAAACATTATGGTGTGTTAATCAACCTATATGACCAGGGTTTAACAGGGAACTCAATAAATTAATTCATAAAATATTCATGAACAATTGTCCTAAATTCAAGAATAAACATTTTTAAACAGTCTATGAACTGTTAGCAAGTTCAATAAATGTCCTGTAATCTAACAACATGTTTATGATACTATTACTGACACTTATGAAGGTTGTAAAATGCGTAATGAATTCACTACGGCTCTAATAATAATAATGCATAAGGGCTTCATTACCTTTTAATTAATGAATGTATTTCAAGGAACTTACAAAGGATTATTTGTTTATCAATTCATTTATATGTCTATAAGGATATTTCAGCCTAACTTAGCTATATATTATGTGACCAGTTTCACAAATTCACTGTCATATTCCTTCAGGGTCACTGTTGTTTTACTTTTTTTTTTTTCAAATCTATAACAGTCATTAGGCCTTATCATTATTAGGACTTATCAGCATAAACATTGAAATATAATTATTGTTTTAGTTTTGCTCACCATCACTGATGCGTTAATAGTTTTTAAAGTGAGAGACAATGAAATCCACCCTGAAAGCTTTATTCATAGAGGCTTCTTCTCTATATGACACAGTGACACAGTGACACAGTCTTCATCACCGAAGCTGCCAGATGTGAAATTTGAAAGTATTGTATCACAGGCTTAAAATTATGGTAGGTTGATGAAAATGATTGTCATAACAGAAGAACAGATAGGCGTAAATGTGTAATTTTAGAAATCACATATTTCACGACTTTTTGACAAAGCTTACAAATCTGACCACGTATTTATATGATGTGTGGACAGCAGTCAGCAATGCCAGATGGGAAATGTTAAACTTTTCATATGTGATTGTTTGAAAAAGCAAATGAGAGACAAGGATCCATATTTTACTATTTTGTGGGGAAAATTAATTGAAATGAGGCAGTCCAGAGAGTCACAGGGATGCCAGTTCTCAAACATTTTCACCTTTAAACTAAAAAGACACATTTTTTTGTCTCCTCAGGATCCAAACTTATAAAATATGTCATGATTTGGCACATTTTCATTTTTTGTCATATTATGTGTTATTTCTTGTGTCTTTCACATCATTTTTATGCCTTTTACGTCTTTTTGACTTGTTACATCTAATATATCATTTCTGTCTTGTCACATCTTTTACACCATTTTAATCTTTGCATATAATGTCCGTGTTGTTACATCGTTTAAATCTTGTTATGTCTTTTACAGCTGAGGTTCCGCTACTTTTCCCACAGCTTTATAAACTCTTCCAGAAAACACTCTTGTGTTTAATTAGGAAAATGGATCCCCATACCACAGTATTGCTACATGTTTTCCTCTTCCAATTAATGATCCAATAAAACCAGTTTAGCTTTTGGTTTTCCGACTGTAAGTTTGGGAAACACAAGTATGGACTAAATGCACCTTCTATTACAAAAAGGAACAAAATAATCAAATTATTGCACATTATTGGAGTTTTGAGCATAGATTGAAAGCTAACACTCCCCCCCCACATAGAAGTTAGGGTGAAAACGATACATTTTTGTCATTTTCCAGAATCAAATTCAATCTTGACGGGTGTCATTGTGTTTACTCGCTACTCAATATGTAAATCCACTTGCCTGAAGCAAAATAAATGTTTAAATCTATTTTTCTACTTTTATATGCATTAGAATTTCAGGTCACTTGTTGCCTGACTTCATTTTTTTGTGATATATTTTTGTAGGAGTCAGACCCACAACAGGGAACTAAAGGGCCAAAAAACCACTTGATACAAGACAGGAGCACAAACTGGAAAAAAAAGACTGACAAAAGCAACAAAACTACATCATCTGATCCAAAATCCCTCAAGTCTCTTGGATTTATCGAAGATGGATGCTTGACACTTTGACAGTTCCCCTCTGTTGTCATGGCGATGTCAGCCGGATCAGGAGGTGGTGGTGAAGCTGATAGTTCGGTGAAGTGGCAACTGTGTTATGATGTTACTGCCAAGACCTGGTGGATGGTGAGTTCAGATCCTCTTGTTTTCATCTCTGGTAAATACCTCTAGATTGTTGTAAGAAAGACAGGGGGAAAAGTGATGTTTGGGTATTTACACTAAATGGTTTCCTTTTGTAGGCTATAATAGAGGATGTCAACTCGCTGCAGTGTTGTGTAGCTTTCAGTGGCTTTAAGGTCGTTTTATTTGATGGTTGGTTATTTTCTCCACATGCACTAAAATGTTACAGAAATTGCTTGATTGTGTAGGTTTGTGACACAGCTCAGATTCAGCCTGAACTACTCTGGCAACACAACATGGATTAGTTTTTGTTTTGTATCTACCTTTTTTGAAAGTGTTTTGGGATAATAGCATATATATCTTTAACTTGAACTCACATGAGCATTTAAATTGCTTTTCAAAGAAAAAGTCTGAATTTGTATTTTTTTCCAAGAGTGACAGAAACAACAAGTGGTGGCACAACAAACCCCGCCCCTCACACATATTGTAGCTTATTTTGGCATCAATCCAGCTATTATCGTCATGTCTATGTTTGTGCTAATGTTGGCATATCAGTTACCTCTATATATGTGCCAAGTTTGAAGTAATTGAAAAGAAAATTGATGCTTTTATAAACATTTGAAATTTCGCCCATTATAAGTAAATGGGGAAAAAAGATTTGAAAAACTCATAAAAAATTTGAACTTTGACCTGCTTTTCACAGGGTGGGGTAATAAAATTATCTGTATGTTATAATGTCAAATGAAAGGGAAACAACCACAACAAGAAATTAAATTCCATTGCGGCGGTATCATAAAGTGTAATACCACTGACGGCCACTAGTTGCAGACTAGTTGCCGTTTGTTCTGCATCTTAAATCCAGAGATTATAAATATGACAGATGGACAATACAAAGCCATTTTCTCCTTCTGTGTAAAAATGAAACCAATATTCAGACACTAGAGCTAGAACATTACTTGTATGACACAGTTTGGAGTTGTTGCATATCAGCAGGTTTATGGAGACAGAAATATTCTTTTCAAGGAGGTGGTTCAAGGGCCAAAAGAAGGAGGTGTGGATAAAACCTGGTCTTTGGTGCTGTGGTGTGTTTTTTCCAGATCTCTTGGCTGCCTTAATGAAGGCTCTTGTGGTCTCACTACCTGCAATACTAAGCATAAGGTAGGGTTCATAGTGTACCGACTCCAGACTGCAAAACTTAACTTATATCTTATGGTTTGGAGTGTGCATCTTTGCACATAATGAATGCCACATGTGTTAATTCCCTGTTGGCTTATATAATATAAAACTAGCAATGTCGTGATGTGGTTTCAGATCAGCAGTGATATACCTGCCTAAACCTCTGGCTCTATTAACCGATAACATTTCCTCCTTGATGCATTTATGTTTCAGGACTATTAGTCATTAGTAGAGGGATGCAAGATACAAGGGATTGGTAAAATAAAATTAAAAATGATGACTGGAGGCCACACCAGTGAAAAAGTCTACATGGAAACAAAGGTGTTGAAGTATTGCAGGTGTGTGTCCTCCTTGCTAACATGGCTTTGAATTTGCATTAAAATGCTCTTAATTTCTGGGAAGACATCAGTTGAGTAGAGTGTTTGCTCAGAGCAAGTAGGCATCATGCCAGTTCATCAGATTTAGATTTAGTATGTAGGGAAGATCAGTGGCTAATGGCCAGAGATGCTCCAGGCCATGCAGAGCTTTCAAGTTCATCAATCAGTGAATTGTAAAATGTGTTAACTCAAACTTAAAGATTAATCTAGGTCAAATTTAGGTCATTTGAGGTTAGAACACAAGCAGACAAAAAGCATGTTCATCCTGGAGTGCAATTATTGGTCCAAATGCATATTTTTCTGCATGTTCCTCTCAGTCAGAAGGTAGTAGTTGGGTCTCGGCCTTGTGTGTGTTGAATGTAATAACACAGAGGAACCAAGACTTTACAAGATTCTTCCTCTTGTGGATCTGTAAAAGTAGATCTGAAGATTTAATTGGGGCTGGATGAGCTCAGCCGTCTGACAGTCCTTACTTAATCCTCTCAGCATCCTCTGGTTCTGGCCAGGGGACTGTGCTTTACACACTGGAGAAAAAAAGTGTTGAATCAGGGCACAAATTAAAAGGAAAAAATGCATCTGAGAGAGGATGCAGACAGCATTGACAAAAGACCCATCTTTTATAAGTGCTCTTTGGTGTGTCATTTTGTCAATTCTAAAGCTAGATGCACCAAAATGTAATTACTTTTAGATACTAGGTCAGTCAATATGCTACTAGCAAATGTTATAAAGATTGATGCAGTTGTTCGTGAGTTATACTGGTCACAAACACAGTTCATGTACAGTTCAGGTCTCATGGCTAATGGATAATAAAGACAAGAGTTAGCACAAGATTCTCCATGTTACAGTCACAATACAAATGCACACCTTCAAGTTGCCTGTGATTTTAATGCACCTTCCAGATAGGTTAAAACTTGCCTGTATGAGAGGATGAGGTAGAAACTCACACTGTGGGGAAATGATGCATGTTCAGTGGTTCATTCCCTGGAGGAGACAGTGAGTCCTGGATGACAGTGACTCACAATGCCTCAGATTCAGGCTCAGAGAGTTCAAGACTAATGCTAGACCACAGACCAGTGTAAAAGATGTCATATAAGTATTTTTATATTTAACAGGAATCTTTTACAATATCAGTTTAGCATGTTTTTCACAACATTGTGGGAAGTGTTGATTGTATTAACAATGTAAAGTGGTGTCATTTTGTTAATTTTTATACTAGATGTTGCAAAAAATAAAGATTGTAGATCATTTAGACCCCTTAGATCATAACTAAAACATAACCTAAAACACTAAAACAAATACATACATTTGTCAAAAACATCTATAAAACCTTCAGATTTATAGTAGAATAGAATAGAACAGAACAGAATAGAATAGAATAGAATAGAATAAAATAGAATTTATTCATTTATAAAACACACAATCACAACACAACCACAATACAAGTAATGTA
>JAPQRQ010000019.1:18149773-18173932 GCA_037367365.1 Apogon talboti | reverse complement strand
TTATAAAAATGTACCATAGAAGTAAAGGTAAAAAAGAATAAGAAAAAAGAAGAGCTTAAAATTGAGCAAGATAAAATAAAATAGACTAATTATTGCATACAATCCAGTCCTGTTGTGGGGGATATCAGGGGTTGTTAAAATGTTTGATTGCTGTAAAATCTCATCAAGAAATTGATCATGTTAATACAGCAGGTATATGAATTGTTCCCATTTCAGTAAGTGCCATCATTAAATGACAAAACTCTCAAAAGTGTACTGTCTCTGAGGAGCATCAAGTTATGGATGGAACTTGTGTCAAATTGTCAAGTCGATATTCTGTGCATTTACAGTCACAGACATGGTCAGACAGACAGACAGACCAGACTTCAATCCCCCAATGGTTTCCAGATATTCACTCAGTCAATACATGTACAGAGTTTCATAAAGATTGATATATCCGTTGACTGAGTCTTCTCACACACAAATAGTCAGACACAAGTGAAAACAATCCTCCATTTGCCTTTGGTACACAGGGTAAAAATAATCAGAAATCACAATATCAGGACAGAGATTGTCTCTATTTTAAGGCTGAGTTGAGTCAACTGTTATTATATGTCCGGTCAATGGTCGAGCTAATCTCTACATTCAGTTAAAATGAACTTACAGTCTTTGACCATAGAAATATTTTGCCTGCCGTCAACAGCAGGCGGGGAAAATCAAATCAATTTGTCAATAAATAATCAAGATGCCGACTTCTTCCTGCAGAGGCTGCTCTTTGAAATTTATGTCCAGTATTTCTGCCTTCAGTCAGTCCGCTGAAGACAGTTTTAGCTCGTTGGTGCTGCTGGCTCTAAGGTCGAAAAGTAGGGCTTTTATTGTGGAGTCTAGTAAGATTCACTAATTAACTTGCAATTAATATGAAAAACATTTGACATTTTGTGTTCTTTAACCATCTGATACTGATTAAAAGACACAACTGTATTTTCCAAAATTATTCCCGCAAACAATTATGATCTAATTTTGTAAATGAGTACATTTTTATGATCATTTTTAAGAACACTGTACTATTTAGGAGCAGCTGTGTCTCAGTTGGTAGTATGGGTTGTCCACACACTGGAAACCTGGTGGTTTTTATCCGTGGTCCCTGTCCACATGTTGAAGTGTCCTTGAGCAAGACACTGAACCCCCAGTGGCTCCCAGTGACTGTTTTCCTTGTATGTGAATATGTAAATGTTTGTGTTTGTAAATGGGTGAATGTGACATAATGTAAAGTGGTCCAAGTACCATAATAGTAGAAAAACACCTTATAAGTGCAAGTCCACTTTAACACGTACCATTATTATTACTGTATGTGGTGCATTTACATGACTGACGCCTATTGTCAAGGTAACTGTCAGGATGTAGTTGTGCAAAAAAAGGAAAAATAAACCTTAAGGGATAAACTGCCACCATGGGCAATTTTCTTGGGCAAATTTCTGCTGTCAGTTCACTGCAGCCTGAAGTGGATGTGAATTTTAAACTGTTAGACTGACTTAGGCTGAATGAATTCTATGCATTTTCATATTCTACCACCTCCTTGATAAATGGGGGAGTTCCAGGTTCTGTGTTTATGTGATATTTTTTTCCCTAATCATCAGTGGTAAAACATCTCACCTTGCTGCTGTAGAGGTGAAACATTTGCTAGTTTTGTGTTTAATCACAGGTGCAACAAGACTTGCCTGAGAATAACCCGCTCTTCCGTGCAAGGCAGATGACAAGACAAACTTCTCCTACAGATAGCTCTAAGCGGAAACAGCCTGTTCTCTGCAAATCAGACTAAAAAAAACGATACTGCTGCCACAAGGTTGAGAAATCTTTAAATTAACAAGGAACTGCGCATAGCAAGATTACTGCTAAAAAGTGTTGCATTACAAGTGGCTGTGTGGTGGATAGTGAAAGGCTGCCCTCTAGCAGCCAAAAGAACAGAAAACACAAGTACACGCACAAATATACACACAATCGGGTGGATTCCTGTGAGTGCAGCTCACTATAGTTAAACCCAGTGGACCCTCTAAGACCAATCTGAAACATTTCTATCTCTGTAGAGTTAAAGGTTGAACAGTTTGGAGGCCATCTTTAGTTCCATGCATTTTCATTTCTGTGGTCTGTATCCTTCTTGAAGTAAATACAGTGTGGTTGTTTCGTACAATTGCCTCCATTGCCCAAAAAGTACAGGCTGTGCAAACCCAGATCAGCACTCTAAAAGCCTCCCATGAACTGTGAGCCTGAGGCCATCTCACCTTTGCAGACAATAATATGAGCACTTCAACCCTCTGTGGAATAAGTCCAACTGAAAACTCATGTCGGTAACAGTTTAAGTACTTTTTCAGACTGTACATGTGCAGAAGTCAAACTTTAATTCCACTTTTTATGAGGTAAAACACAAAAACTCAAAACAAAAAGTACAAATTAGTTGACTCTAAAAAGGTATGCTTAGATATGCTTACTGTATTGAATGCACATCCTTAATATACACATAACCTTTACTTTTCAGAATGGACAAATTATAATTTATGATTATAGAAAGAAAGTATATAGAATGTAAAGTGGATTCAATATTCTAATATAACTCTTGTCCTGAAAACTTAGTATTTATAATAGTATCCACATTCCTTTTACATTACATCAAGTTCAAACTGTTCCTGGTGATGAAGTACATTTTGTGAAACACTGAATCCATAATTTAGTTTAACTTTATTCAGATAAACTCAGACAGATTCAGCTCTAATGTACTTTCAATGTGCTGTTATTTAGGATGCAATCAGACATTTACATAATCTGAAATACTTCAAGCCAGTAACTTTTACACGTCAGATATGTGTTAAACTCCCAAATTATTTTATAACTAAAAGAAACTAGTATGAAGACAGAGCATCACACACAGAGTGAACGTATGGGGGTGTACAACTGTTCACACCTGAGGGCAAAACTGACAGCCTTTCAGGTGTGACATTGTTTTAAGGTTTTAAGGGTTCAGTTAAGGTTTGCTCCTGGTGGTTTTCTTAGGTTTCTTCTCTAAATAGTATTTTAAGGCCTTGACCTGAATTTGTGAGCTCCATTTAGATCATCACATATTATGACTAACACTATCTAAATAAACCGGAATTGAACTAAACTCAAAATTTAGGCATGTTGTAGTTAAGGTCAGCTTCCAGAAGATTAATGTCATATTCCCCAAATACATGGATTCACAACATACTATCATTTATTATCATCATACATTATCATTTTGTGATTCTTTGAACACTTTATTAGTCACATCATTTTTGCATTAAATTTTTACTGAAAAAATTGTGATGTAATTTTCCAAATAAGCATGTTGTCTTAAACCTTAGAATACGCCTTGTACACCAAAGCATCTCTGTGACACATTAAACCTTTTTGCAGATCCTGTATATTGCACTTAACCATATTACAATTGCCAAATATATTACTGTTATTTATTCAATCCTATGGCAATATGGTTGTGTATGTGACCGAGGGAGTGTATTTGCGAGGGATAGAA
Source organism: Apogon talboti (assembly GCA_037367365.1). Classification (NCBI taxonomy): domain Eukaryota; kingdom Metazoa; phylum Chordata; class Actinopteri; order Kurtiformes; family Apogonidae; genus Apogon; species Apogon talboti. The sequence continues at coordinate 18,170,409 of JAPQRQ010000019.1, read as the reverse complement.
GGATAGAGAACCAGAGATAGAGTGTGTGACTGTGTGTGAACTTCCAGGCCTCCAGGGGAAGTCACTATGCGGACTGAAGAAGGCTGAGTCAGCAGCAGCCCCTCTTTTGTTCTAGGACACACACGCGCACACACACACACCCACAAACACACACACACACACACACACACTCATACGCAGCTATCTTTGCCTGCCGATCATGATGTCTGGTTCGTGCAGCCATCAGTCTGTTAGATTTAGATGTAACGACCAGAGCAGGTACAAAGACTGAGGAGGAGGCAGCTGGGCACGGTGGAGCTAAAAAAGTACAGCATCGTCTTTTATTTTACACAATACTGCGGTCTATCCAGCATGCATTTTGAAACACCAACGGCCAAATTTATGTCAATCTATTTACCTGCTCTAAAATGTAAGAATTGGATAAGAGTGGACTATTATTGCTTGCTGAAAAATGACTGAAAACTGAGTAGGTATGATGAATATTACAGCCATAATAATAATAATAATAATAATAAAGGTAGCTGACATTGTAGCTCTGTTAGCTTAGCTTTGTTTTTAGACAGAAAACCGCTCACAGTAAAACATATTTTCTCAGTTTTTCTCTCTTTGCAGCTCTTCATCTGAGAACCAAGGAAAAGCCCCTCCTACTTAAACAAATTAAGTCCAACTGTACGATGGGTTTAAGTTACAATATTGAAAATGTTTGCAGACTCAGACACGGGGCAGGAAGCAGGTGTCCAGATGCTTGCTTGTGTGCAAAGGTTAACCAACAGGGTCGATGGTGATGTGGACACCACACAGACAGATGGCAGTCTCAGGCACAGGCAGAGGATCATGTTGACAGACAGTATAAAAGGCCAATCTGCTCCACCTCTGACTCATGTGTGAGATCTAATGCTCTAACTATTCAGCTGGCTTGAAACCATTTAGTAGCAGAGTGTATCCAATTTTGACACTGCCTTTTAAAAGAGCTGTATCTCCCACTCAGGTCCTCCTGTATTGATGTCTACCTAAATTAAAGCTTATTTCAGACTGCTGCCCTCCTCTAACCCAGTTGTCTAAGCACTTCAAGATGTTAAGGGTTTTTCAGTCACTTTATACACTAGAGGAGCACTGTAGGTGTTTAGGATTTTTCTCTTAGCCTGGAATAACCTTCCACTTTGAGTAGTTTGTCACAACAGTGTTTGTTTCAAGGATGTAAGTGCCTAGTGGTGTGCATCTTGAGACAAAGAAAATCAATGTAAGTAACCTTCATGACAGGATAGTATGGCAAAGGACCAAGGAAACACTGTTCATTCATTCATTCATATTCGGAACTGTTTAATCTTTGAGAATAAGGTCACGGGGGTTATCCCAGCTACCATCGGGCTAAGGCTTGGTGCACCTTGGATGTGTCGACACTACATCACAGGGCTGATACAGACAAATAACCATTCATCTCAGATTCACACCTATGGGTAATTATTATAATGAGTTATATGTAGTATTGATATTCACTACTATCAAAAGCATTGGAATCACATACAAGAATGTTCTCACAACCACCAACGAATTCATGTGACGTCGCCACAGGCTGAATCACTGAATAAAGTATGACGCTCATTTACACACATCTATATTGTGGTTTTTATTATTATGGTCAAGTTTTCTCCTGCATATGAGAACTCAGTCAAAATAACACTGCTGTCTTCATGTACCGCGCTGATAGTTTACATTATAGCTCTGTTCGCTTAACTCTGCTTTTACTGTACAGAATACAAACAAGTCAGTATTCTGTACAGTTTATGTTGCCAGTAGCTGCACTAACAATCTGTTTGGAGTCATCCGAACAAGGTCAGAACTGTCACAGTTTAGTCCGATCCACGGATAAATGAATTTAGCAAAGATAATACCATACTGTAACAGTAACTTTATACCTTCATCAGCTTCATAATCAGTCACCCGTGTAGAGGAAACAGTGCTATTTCAACATCAAACTCCTTTCTTTTAATGTGTCCAGTGGTCAAAACAACAGTAATGCTTCTATTATTTATCACTGTTACCTCTTTGACTTTGAAAGTTGTTTCTTACCATATCGTTACTCACTACTCCCTCTAGTGGTCACCTATTTTCCCATCAACACATTGACCTGGAGCTAAAATTCAGTTACAATACAATACATAGACATCTTTAACATACAAAGAACTCTTTATTCTTACCACTCTAATGCTACTTTTAGGTCATTATTTGATCTTCTAAACTATAAATACTACTTATGACTCCTTTAAAAAGAAATCTGTCATTTATGATATGTGTATAGACCTATATTTTATTTGTTTTGATTTTAATAGCAGGAATATTCATGTCCAGATGACATGATAAATCAAACCCAAATCCCCAATTCTCTCTCTTACTTTCACATCTTAAGTGTAGCTCTCACTTGTACGGAAAAGAAATGCTTCTAAACAGTTGACTTAGAATAATGTTTTTAAAAAGTTTTTAGATGGAGAACAGTCTGGGCTCAGCTTTGATGGTTTATAGTCCAGCCAGTGCCAAGTCCCTGCTCTCCTATAATTCAATCAAAAGCTTAAATAATCAAATAAATAAACAAACCCAGGCCCTTCCCCAATTTTATGGATCTGTAACAAAGAAATCCTGACCAGTACATTAAAGATTTCTCACCAAGACTGCTGTTTTCGCCTACAGGATATTCAGCCAAAATCCAAAGATCCTTTTTATGGCTTTTGTTACATCTAGACTTGATTTTTGCAATGTTTTATTGTCAGATCTGCTGCATATAACCACTAAATAGTTCAAGATGCTGCAGCTAGAATTCGAACTAAAGCCACAAAATATTATTTCGCATTTATCTTAAGTCTCTTCATTGGCTCTTTTTAATACCAGATCAGACTTTATCCTTATGTTACGATGCCCGTCATCCTCTGTCTGTCCTTATGTTTTATTATCATCTCCTTTACTCTGGATGCTTAGCTTTGAATGGTTCTGTCAAACTCTCCTCTCATCTCTCTCTGTGTCTTGTGTTGTCGTCTCTTCCATCTCCTTCAGACAGGTGACAAATTAAAGAACAAATCTGAAGTGATTGGTCTCTTCTAGGTTGACAGGTCCTCCATCCATAGGACATGAAGGGTCACCAGATCAGGACCCAGTTGAACAACTGTTCCATAGACATGTGGTGACCCAAGACCTTACTCAACATCTTCATACTGGGGTTTCTTTTCATTTGTCACCCATCTGTGTAGGTACTTCCTTCATTGTTGTGCAGTGAGTCATCTGTTTTCTTTGTATCCTTTAGTCCTGCTCTTCATGAAAGATGTGTGACTCAGGTCCTGTCCTCTGGGGATGTCTTTTTAACATAGCAGGATTCATATTCTTTACAAACTGATCTGAAATAATGGTTTTACTATCACTTGACGTAAAACTGCAGGAATGAAAGGTGAAAAATGGCACTTTAGTGTATTTTGTTCAAATTTTTGCAGTTGAGGACAGCAGATGACTCCCAAATAATCTTTCTTGAATCCCATTATACAAATATAATAGACACTGAATTCCAATATATGGAATATACGCACAAATGAGTACTCATATTATACACTGTTGACAGTAAATTTGGAATAGAATATTTTTACCTCTTTACATGAAATGACTGTGACTAACTGATTTAATTAGTGATAGATAATCATTACACCTGGTAAAAGATCACTGATGTGTATAAATCGGAACAAAAAGAGGAATGTGTCTGAAAATGAAATTATTCCAACTTTATGGGCTACAGGGTACATGAATTCTAACAGTTTCGTATGTTGACATATCTATTCCTTACAAAATACAGTATTGTTTAGAGTTAATCTGAACAACACTAAACCTGAATTTCCTCAAGAAAAATAAGTGAATTTTAACAATATTATGCCTCAGTTTAACACATCTGCATTAGAACTCACTGATTGCAGTGGATCTAGGAAGCCACAAAACATTTAGTAACAGCCATAATATTGTTAAAATTACACTTGTTTTTCTTGAGAACGTTCAGGTCGTACATATTTGTTCAGGTTAGTTTGTAAATAGAAACAATTTCATACTGTAGTTTTAATATTTTGCACTGAAACAAAGAGTAAAAATTTAGAGTTGTGATTATTTAGAGGTTATTATGCTGTTATTTTACTGATCTGGCCTGCTGGAAATCAAATTGGGCTGTATGTGGCCCCTGAACACCTTTAACTGTTAATATCTTCAGTGTAATTTTTGTGCTTTGCAAATTCATGACGTGGGCTGGATTAGACCCTTTGGTGGTTTTGGCCGGTTTTGGCCTGTGGGTCGACTCCCTGCTCGTGAGGATGATTTGCCTGAATTCCATTAGCCTACAAGTAAATGCCTCCAGAATAAAAGTATTCAAACTTTCGTCACTAATAAAGAAAAATTAAGTAAAAAATGCTGGTTGGCTCTACTGTCTTCAGTCAAAATGTGTAATTCTGAAGATATCATAGACAAAAATACTCAATTCTATCTTTATATATTCATATTTACAACCTATGTTTTACTTTTTCAAGTTCCAAAACAGTTCATTGAGCATGTGTGTGGTTTCTATTGTAATAGATAATATATTTTTTCAATCAGCATTTGATGATGTTTTTTAATTTTTATGTATTATGGGGTTCAAGTAAAAAAAAAAATCAGATCATATAGGTGACGTTATGCTGAAAAAAAGATGCCAAACATGGGTATAGTAAACATTTTTTGTGTGGTATAAGAAGGCTGCTGTGAACTTCGTTCAAAAGGGAGGTTTGACACTTATAGACCATTTTTGCTTATTTTTTTGATGATTTTTATGTATTTTTAGGTCCATTACGTTAATAAAGTAGGTTAAAGTAAAATAATTATCATATTTCATCATTATTATAATATCATTATATAATTATTATCATCATGTAGATTATGTAGGCGGTGTTATGCTGGAAACAAAAGATACCAAACACGGATGGAAAACATTTTTTATATGGTATATGAAGCAAAAATGGCCAAAATAGACTTTAGCACATTAAACTCCGGGGCACATCATTTAAGTGATATTTTATTGTATGACATCCATAATTGACATTCTATATATTTATATTAGACTTGGGGGATAGTGTGAGTCAGAAAACTGCAGAGTAAAACTGATGAAACAAAGTTAAGTCGAGGAGAAACAGACTAAGGAGCGAAAGAAAATAAAGTGAAGCTTTAATAATGAGGGATAAAACGGACTGGACATGAATGAGGACACAGACTGGAGGGAGCAGGTAGGTGAATAGCAGTGTTCTGTTCTGCCGCAGCCTACCGGGCGGGGGAGGGTGGGGGGTTCTGCCGTGGAGCCAGAGGCTTGACGCGGGACGTTTCTGGTCTCGAGCACCGCGGATTTACTCCAGCTGGCACGCGCACCATGATAGAAATGAATATGGAATGATAACGACCGACAGCTCAAGATGGGCAGGCTTTAAGATCAGCTTTAACTTCCCCCGGTGGCGGCTCAGCTTCGAAATGGTATGACAAAAACCTGTTCCGGTACTATTCTGTAGTAGTGTTCCTTCCTATTGGCGTGCTGTCTGTCTGTGTTTTCCAAAAAAGACGCAATGCGAGGAGTTGGATGAACATTAGCTACGCAGATAGAGCAAAGAGCAGCCGTAGTTGCATCCATTTCCCAAACTATCAGGAAGCCTCTTGTCTGTTTTTTTCTTCCCGTCATGCAGTTTGTTTGTAGCTGCGTCCCAACATTATAGTCCGGTATGTGACGTTTGAGTGTTTGTCGCCAGTTGTAATTCACAAACCTGGCAAATAATGTAAAACTCATATGTAGGAAATATAGTCAGCTCATACAGAATGCATTAGGATTAATCCTCAGTTCTTAGGATTCAGTGTTAAATTCGGCGCAAACATAACAAACCAAACATGGCATCCTTAGATGAAATCGTAACTTTTATAATTTGTTCACCCGGCATGTTCCGCCGAATGTAGGGCGGAAGCTGGCTGCGTGAAATCATTAAAGAAACTGGAAATGTTTAATGTAAAAGACGCTGTTTAGGAGTCCGATGTCAGCCGAATTATCCGAAATTACACAACTCAGAAAATACTGTTATGTCGCTCATTAAAACACACATATGACTGTGATTAAAGTCGTCGGAGTTAAAGTGTGACAGTTGTGGATGAAGTTTGGAGTTGTGTGGCTCCAGGTTCTACACAGCCCGTGAACGTGTCCTCAGTCCCTCTGGTGGCGCGTGAGTGTCCGGACTACACGCCCCGGTGTGTGTGCTACCGCGTGCTTTCGTGTGGGTGAAAGTTGTGGAGTTGCGGGCTCGTGGGGAAACAGGCCCCGTGATCGGTTCGTCATACGGGACGGCGGAAGGCCAAGTTGAAGTTGAAGCCTCCTTCTCCCGGTTGTGTGTATGTGTTTGTGTCCGTGTGTGCGTGTCCGTATGTGTGTGTGTTAGTCAGCAGAAAATGGCCGCAGTTGAAGCCAGCGGGCTGAGTTAGAATGACAGGCCGACAGAGGGCCTCCTATCCCGGCGTGCAGTTGGAGCAGAGAGCCGCTCATGTAAACACAAGAGGAGCAGTCCCATTTGGAAACGCTCACCGGAAGACTGGACGTTAAATTGGGAAATGACGGCCCACAGCGCACATGCCACAATGAAAAAGAAGGCAGTCAGAAAAAAAACCAAATAAATAAATAAAAGAGGGCAGTCAGATGGTGTTTCTCCATCGCCATCATTTAGACCAAATGACCTCACTGGATGTTTAGACAGTAGATCAGTAGCTAACTATGTGACTGAACACTGGACTATAACACTGAAGTATCCAGTGTTTTTAGTTTTCATTTGTCCAATAATAATAAACTTGTTTTTCAAATGTAAGAATAGTCAAACATGTTAGTAATGAAACACGACCATGATAAAAACTATTTTTTGTGGTGACTTCCAACTGAAGCGATTTGTCACCACCTATTATAATATTATCACCACATAATAATTAATATTATTAATATTAATTTACTGAACATGCAGATGTTCAGAAAAGGTCATTAAATTTAAAGGTTATATCAAAACAGAAAATTGAAGAAATCATGACATTTTCAGCAAAATATATCATTAATTTACATAAAAACAAACGTCTACAGCCACAGTCATTTGTCAGACTACATGGGTTTTATTGGTGAATCAATGCTGCAGAAGATAATGCAGTTTCCATGTTCACTATAGAGTCTATGGATGCGTCTGAAAAACACATTTGATACTGTTGAAAAGCTGAGAAACTGCACTTTACCTGAATTATTTCACTGTATTGATAGGATTAGTGGTTCAAAGTTCTTTTTTAACATTTTAGTTCAGCAGATACTTTTGGGTCTTTGAGGGTTAAGTGTTATTATACCCATTTAGGTAAAGTTTGTTGTTACTGTACTTTCTGACTGGTGCAGGTGAATTGCAGTGTTTTATTGCCTTGCTATCTTGAAAATTATTATTAACCTTCATTTAACCAGGAAAAAACTATTTGTTGGGATTAAAAATCTCTTTTGCAAGAGTGTCCTGCACAAGACAGCAGCAGCAGAAGTTACAGAAAGTATAAATTGAAGTTGTATATGGAGACTAATAATGTACAGAATAAAACTCAGTGGTACAACAATACATAAAACACTGTACAAAAAGCCATCAATATGACCATAATATTCGATACTAACTAATGACCAGGGTTATTAGGTGACGTGTTAATCGGCCAGGTTGTTTGGACAGATGTTGAATTTAGGACAAAATCTGTTAATTTGACAGGCTCCTTCAGCTGTTTTGACCAACAGACTGTGCTGTTAATTCAACTTTAGACTGTATTTCTGTCATCTTTTTGCACTGTTTACCTGTGTTTCTGCATGTGTCGTCTGAATGTATTGTTATTATTGTCATTAAGATGGTTAATCAAACGACATTGACAATTCAGTTCACTTCAGGAGACAATGGAATAATTTTTACTCACAAACATTATCACGTTATACAGCAACAGCAATACTACTACTAATAATAAGCAACCTGATTGTTAAGTAGTTGAGTCATGAGTCACATGCTGGATATCAAATTTTAATACTTTATGACACAGACCAGATTTTCTTTTTTGTTAAAATAGGAAATTGGCGCAGGAAACAGTACTTAAGCTAAGCAATCACTGCTGGTAATGATATTGAGCATTTTTGAGTGATTTCCAGCTATAGTCACTATGTAAACATAGTTAAAAGTTGAATAGATCTAAATGTTTTCAGTGTGCTTGAGAACATAATTTTGGCATATATTGCAGTCACTTTTTTCCTACAATATACAAATAATTTATTAATTGAAACATCTGCATTCACTTGAACACCACTGAAGCTGCATTCCTCATGTTGGTTTGTCATTTATTTATACATACCGCTGTCACATCCGTTCATGTAACCTCAAACTGAGTATTAAAAAGCATGCAGAACAGGGGTGTCAAACATATGGCCCTGTCAAAGGGTTCAGTGTGGTTTTTCCTGTAATAAATAATATAGTTTTTCAATTCGGGTTTGATAATCTTCATAATTTTTGATGACTTTTTAAAATATGTATGTAGTTTTGGGCCTATTGTGCAAAAATAATTAGGAGATCATATAGATGAAGTTATGTTGGAAAAGCTGGTCAGACAGTAAAAAAATAGCATAATAACATACATTTTTCTCTTTGTTTTGGTGGAAACAAGTAAAATTACACTATGAAAATGATCCTTTCCCAAAAAATGCGAATAACCTGAAATGTCCTCAGAAAAATAAGTGCAGTTTTAACAATATTATGCCTGTTGCTAAATGTTTTATGCATTTATAGAACCACTTTGATCTGTAAGTTGTACTGTACATGTGTAAATGATAAACTGAGACATAATATTGTTAAAAAATTCCACTTATTTTTCTGGTTGTTCAGGTTTGTCACATTTTCACTATGTTATTTTCCATTTTTGCATTAAAACAAAGCAACACATGTGGAGCTGATGGCATTATTAACAGGTTATTATGCTATTATTTTACTTCTGATCACATTAGTCAGTATGTGGCCCCTGAACTCAAATGACTTTGACACCCTGTTACAGACAGTAAACTGTGTCCTCTGTGGCTCTGCAGTGAATAGATCTGACCATGTTTTATGACTTGGTGCAAATGGTGAACAGGGTGTTGCATTGCATGGGTAGTTCTTAAAAACCCAGATGCATTTGGAGGTGATGCATGTTCAGACGGAGTTATTTGCTTGTAAGGCGGTTGTAAAGGCTCGTCGCAGGCTGTGTTGCGGTGAGCGTTGGCCTAAAACGATCCTCATCTGAACTGTAGACAGTGCTGCTGGGCTGTACAGTATGGCAGCTGCTGCGGCTTTAAGCCCGTTGTTTGGGATGGGCTGATTTCATAACGTCATTTCACTTCTCTTTCTTTTATTCTTCGCCCCCACATCTCCTTCCCTTTCTTACTCCGCTCTGTTCCGTTACACCTCTGGCCATATTATCCTAAGAATGATTATTCCGAAGTTCTGCGTTTTCTCCCTGCGGGGCATTTTTCCTGGGCTTCAACTTTTCTGGCGTGTCATCATTTCTGGAGTTAACGCGGCGGAGTCATCCGAGGCGATCCGAGGAGTTCTCTGCTCTCTGGATTCCTGAAAACCCGGTTAAACAGCTCAGGAAATGCAGTGTTTTCTTTAACCCGGAGATACTGCTGCTGCTGAACTGAATCAGCGGGAAAAAACGCACGGAGAAATGCGCCCCGGGCAAATGACGACGCTGTGGAAATTAAAACTTTCAGGCCAGGGATGGTTCTATTGAGGCAAAACCTGCTTTGACTGGACTCATTTTTTTTTTTTTTTATCAATATGATGTTTTCTCCTCTCTCTTTGTCTCAGGTACAAGCTACACTACTTATCTTTGGTGTCACCTTTACACCGTCTATCCTCCGTGACAATGAAGCTGTAGTTAACTAATTATCCACGGCACTCCACTGATTTAATAATGCACTGTGTTTCTGAGACTTAATGAGAAATGTGGCCTTGCAACAGCTCCAACAATCCAACAATAGAACAGCACAGACACTGATAGGAATCATAGATGAATACCTGAGGAAGGTGAACAGAGGTGAAGTGGCCTGTACCAGGCATGTTGTAGTCATTGGCTTATGTTTGAGTGCAATGCCTTATTTTATGCACAGTATGTCATTCAGTTTGTTTTCATACTGTACATATGTAGCTTATATATATATGTATATATGTGTGCATACTCAGTTGATAGTCCTTATGTTGCAGGGTTAGATTAAGGTTATAGTGAGGTGAGGTTGGTGAGTAAATGACACAAAATAAATAAAGGCATGCACTGATGTTAAGCTTGAAAAAGAAGATTATTTAATGGTTAAAAAAAAAGCTGGAGTTCAGAGGAAGGTGGTCAGAGGTGAAGTGGACTGTGCCAGGTCTGGTTTGCGTATATGCTTATGTTTAATAAGAGCAGCACAGTGCCTAATTTTTTATACAATATGTCAATTGGTTTGTTTTCATACTGTACATATGTGCCTTATGTGTACATATGTGTATATTCACAGTATTCTTTATGTTATGGGGGTTAGATTAAGTTTATGGTGGGGTGAGCTTGGTGACTAATGCCACATAATAGTAAGTAAAGGCATACACTGATATTCGTCTTGAAAAAGAAGATAGTCTAACTGGGCGAAAGAAGCTTGAATTCAAAGCTACTGTCAGTTTTTCAGTTTGGTTTTTGACTTCAGTCTAGTTTTACACAAGTAGTTTTATTTCTATTTTGACGAACTGAGTGGGTTTTAGTTTTAGTATGAGTTTAAGCCTGTTATGCAATAATAGAACAGTCTATATGTCTAGAAGCTGGAGTATAGCATGAGCTTAATATGTTTAAATAGAAATATGATTTATGACACTGTTGTACACCTTCAATCATCTTTATTCTAGAGGTTTTGTTTGTTAGGATGAAGTAGGAAAGCCAAGCAAATCTGATTTTACGTCGATATCGCTTTTGGTCTGTTCATTGTGTTTTTCTATTACCGTGTTAATCCTACTTTGATTCTGTTTCCAGACTGGACACCTGGTAAGTGACTAAATGCAGTCATTTAATTTTAATAAGTATTTCCTGTTTTAATCAAGATCATTTATTTGTTAGTGTGAAAAAATATAATTCAGAAATTTTGCATATAAAAGAAACTAGTTGGGTTAACTGAACTAACAGAAGGAAATATAGTGAAATGAAATGGTGGTGATTATGAAAACTTACCCTGAATGCAACCAAAGTGTATGTAAACTTATGAACTCAGCTGTGGCAGTTGTATTTTTCCACTGTACAAGTACCTTGCTCCTGAATACTCGGCTGCATGTGTGACCATGAAGTAACTTTAAACTTATGCCAACACTCTAGACTCGGTCTTATTGTATGTAACGCTACATGTCTTATGTGCAGGTCTATTAGCAGATGAGTGGTTAATGCCTAAATTTGCCAGGAAGTGGACAGTTGTTGTTTTATGTGAGATATATGAGCAGTACTGGGAGTTCAATGTGAGGATCAGTTTTTCCATCTAGTTGTTGATAGTCAGTATCATTAAAAACCCATAACTCATAAGATGTTATAGGAAACATGTACTGTATGTATGTACTGTGAGTAAGAATTTAATCTGAGGCCTAAAAATAGAATCTAAACAATGAGACTTTAAACTCTGCTACCATTACTGTTTACATTAGTGGTACTACTGAATTAACACTACTACATGTCCATTCAGAACTACTATTTGCTTGTTTTTTGTTTTTTTCTTTTGCTGCAGTGTTAATCTGTATTAGTGTGTAGCAATACTCGTGCTAGAGCAGCCTTATCAATTTGGCAAAGCAGGAAACAGCCACAGATCCAAAATATCAGTTTTAGTGCAAGTTCAAGCTGCAGTACTAACACATTTTATGGCCCTTTGTCAAAGCCTAGTTTTAAGACCCTATGTTTATAATGTACTTACATTGTGCATCAAAGTTAATTTGTAAAATAGTGTATATAATAGAATATATAACTGTGTGTATAATAGGACAACCATTAACTTAGTGGAAGAGCTGCCATTTACTGTATGATTTGTCGAGGGGAATGGATTTACTAGGAGCCTGGAAACAGAGTTTAGACTGAGCACAGAGAGCAGGAGGTGGAGAGAGGCTGCCCGGTTTTCAGCAGAGGTTTTTTTTTCAGTCCAGGGAAATGGATTAATCCAGCCATGACCACTGGTACTGCAGATAAGAATAAAATACGGACTGTATTTAGGAATATACTGGGAAAAGTTGTATATACCTATGCCCCCTAAACATAGGGTCAACACCCATTTATGTTGGGTCATCAAATTGCAGAGTAAAATGTGTAAACAGTGAAATGAACATGTCAAATGTCAAAATACCAAGGAAAAAGAAATTCAGTCATGTTGGTTTGGGTACATTTGACGTAACTGGTTAACATTACATGTCAGTGTTAGAGGCTATTACTGATGTTATCTAAATGTCCATCTTTTCTGTCTGTTATAGAGAAGGTATTAGCTGAGATTAACATTCTGTCCCTGGTACACAGGCTTTGAACTAGTATTTTTGGGAAAAAGTTTCTGAATTGCTTATTATAGGGTGAATTGGTATTATCACGATTTTTTTTCATAATGGACTATATGTAGTATTTCTACTTTTAAATATTTTATGATTAAGTCATGTCAAAGACAGCAGTATACTGAATTATAGAGATATGAACTGAATTCATTCATACAGACGAGATTGATTATGAGGCTTATGAGGTATAAAGTTATTATGGGATGTTATTATCTTTGCTAAGTTGACGTATGTTGATATACAGTTCAGACTAAATTTTGACAGTTGTGACCTTTTTTTGACAATTCCAAACAGATCTTTAGTGCAGCTCCTGACCCCACAAACTGTACAGAAAACAGAGGTGATTTGTGGTTTAATGTGGCTGTTTTCTGTCTTACAACAGAGCTAAGCTACCAGAGCTATAAACTATCAGCTGATGTGACATGTGAACATTATACGACTTAGTATTATTTTAACCAACTGTCAAAATAACTGATTGAGTTTTTGTTTGAAGAAGAAAACTTGATGATACCACAATACAGGTGTGTAAACTTTATCTTATATACTTGAGCTTTATTCTTTGTTTAGTGGGTGATATAGTCTGTGGATACATAGCGTTGGTTCATTGGTGGTTTAGGTAGTCATGAGTGTGTTCTCGTATGGAACTTTCCCTTGCTGCAGAGTTTGAAATATTAATATTACTAATGTTGTTGTTGTTGAAGAATTTAATAATTATGCTAGTCTGAGCATTCCAATAATACCTGAAAGCTGAAGAAAAAAATGTTCATTAGCTAAACCATGGAAAATTAAAATGGACAAGCATTTTAATACTCTCAGTGGCCTGACAGATGTACTACTATGCACTTAACAGAATGTAATGTATATAAACTGTAATGTTTTAAGTAACATTTGTGGCTATTTGATTATAGATTAGTGATTCTAACAGCATATTTTTACATGCAATGACACAAATTCGTATTTTACGAGGTGCAGTGAATGCATCCTCGTTCCTGTCTGTCAAAGTTTGACTCAGACTGCAGCAAGATAGAAGCAGCTTATCTTTAAATAAAATTAATAAATGGTAGATACTGTTGTCATAGTTTTTACTCTCTAACTACTTTAGTACACGTTACCTGCCAGTGGGCTGAACAAGCCTCTAAAATACAAGTGTCCTCACCAGAAAACCTAGTTCCATATGGTACGTTGTGGGTATTTTTATTTCTTATATGTGGCAGGATGTCAGTCAGTCCATATCAAGTAAAAACATCCGAAATGTGTCATTGTTTTTGACATAAATTATATAAATATTGCCCAGCCATACCCAGATATATAATGTATCAGACCCACAGAACGTCATCAGTTTGTTGACTCTAAAATGCAGAACTCAGATGTCATTACCAGCAGTTGGGACTGTTCCATATTCATCCACCTGCAGAATCCATCTAAAACTGATATAATGCAAACTTCATGATACCAAACATGCAAAAAGAGGAAAAAACTGTTCAACAAAACAGTCTATCACAAGTGCTTCTTATATTTGATCACACTTTAATGGCAACATTAAAACAGAGTAAGTGAATACAACAAAAGACGGCATTTATTTGACCGCATGGAGCTACCCAGGTGTATTTGCTGGACCACTTTATGTATCCCGAGAGATATGAGTCAAAGTCTTGTACTTGTTGATTTAAGATCTCCTCTCAGGTGCTGAAAAGGGGTGATTTCGCTGAATTAGGCGAGGGCTGAAGGCCTGAGCCTAGAGCACCATCTGTCATCGTTGTCAACTGCCACAAGTGTGATTACTCTGTAGCTGATTGATTCTACTATATAAATTAATTGCTCGCTTCATGATAGATTGGCTAAATTTATGTTTCAGTGGGTATACTTTGAGTATATTGGTTTTGCTGCTGCACTGACCAGGGGACATTTTGTCAAACCAATAAAAGAGAGGAATAATGATTCATATTTTATATGCTGGACATTATTTAGTGTCTGTGTCGCAAGTTTTAAAGCAGTACTGCAAACTTAAGCACGTTTTTGAGCTTTAAAGTAAATAGGATGAACATAGTCTTGTCAAACACATCAGTGCTGGAATATTTTATAGTTGGAAATGGCTCAACACGGCATCCTTTGTTTTAGATCATCATGAACAAATAAGGCCAAAGCTGATGATCACACACTTAGGACATGTATGTAATGAAATGTCTACAAATACATTATGAAGTAAGGCTCTATAATCTCAAAGTCAGTCCAAGCTTTACTGTCAGTCAAGCCGTATGCACAGCACATACAGAGGATTGAAACAGTTACTCAAAGACCCACGGTGCAGCAAGGTAAAAACACTAAGTGAAAAAAAGGCATGCAAAATACTGATAATTCAAGTACAATATAATAACTTAAGCCAAATAATAGGTCATAAATGGGTGAATTGATGATGCTCAGGACCATCCACTATTGTCCACCTAAGGTGAAGAGGAAAATTTCTGCCTTTTGACCTTTGGATGCTGTTTCATTCTCCATTTTTCTCTGGCCTGGATATGGTCCATGTGTCCGATGACTGACTCTTAGTTAATGACCTTTGACAGGGTCTGCAATTAAAGCCCTACTGTTTGCCTAGTTGGTTTCTGTCCTTCGCTGTTTGCTTGTTGACTGGCAGTTGGAAAAAGTTGGTAAGCTTGTTACTATAACATTAACTTTAACAGGAGCAGCTGCATTTAGGAGAGAAAATTGTCCTCATTAAATCCCCAGCAAAACTCCAACAAACAGTACTCAAACCCACTGCCACCACTGTCATTTATTTACCCATCAAACCCAAAATGTACCCACATCTGCCACTTAGTGGATGCTAATTTTGTTCTTGACCTTTGACCCTTCACCGTAGATGTGATTTTGTTTGGTCTGACGTTGATACTTTTCTGATTTTAATTTTCTGAAATGTCTTTGATGCATTTTAAGATCTAGCTCTGGTGTTTTACAGTAAATTATCTACACACATGAGGAGATACTGATAGAAGCCTCAACAGAAAACTTTCCTATACCTGTTTAAGATAATGCTGACTTTTATTATAAAACAACCACAGAAAACCTAATGTAAGTCACAAGTTACAGAGGTTAAAGACACTGATCTTTAAACGAGGCACAAGTGTTTGTTAAATGAACCATGAGTTAAATAAGGAGAAGGAGGGGTGGTCGAATAGTGTGGCAGATGCAGATTAACTTAGAGAACAGGGCACTTGATATATTTTGCTCATATCATTGTGTTATTTTTATTTCTGCATCTGATTAAGTACAATTTAATAATAACAGATGAGACACACGCTGAACTTAAACATTTATTCATTATCATTATGTCAGTGTTGTCTGCTTAAGTGAATGTGTTCTGTGTTCTGTCTCAGATCTATCACATGCAAAACAGGATGGTTATATATCAGTTGTTAGGCACCTTGCCTTCAAAATAATCTGCATTTGATTAATTCATTTCAGTCAACTATTAATTTAGACAAGCAGATGCTAATAGTTAGCGATAGCGAGATTACTTCATTAATTTGGATAATTTCAGATATTAGCTTTGACACAATATTTATACAGAACAGAAACTGAATTTTACCCTAAATCCCTAACAATGAAAACACTGTACACTGTATCTATCAACACCCCAGATGGACAGAAGTATCCATTTCAGCTGGCTGAACTTGTAACATGTTTGGTTGTACCTACTCACCAGTGACTTAAGGACTTTTTTGTCATATTGTAATACTTTGTTGTACAGAATATACAGTATCTCCCCATAAACGAGGAACAATATTTGTTTTCCAGTTGCAAGTATAGGTGCATAGGTGGATTTAATCAGATGTGTCCACAACTAGGACATTTTTAAATCACTATTATAATTATATATATTTCTTTTAAGTTTGCTGTTACTGTTAAATATGTGTCTGTATGTATTATTTGTATATATTTATCTTTTTGTGTTTTTTTCTGTGTTGCAGGATGAGTTCCATCCATTCATTGAGGCTCTGCTGCCCCAGGTCCGTGCCTTCGCCTACACATGGTTCAACCTCCAGGCTAGGAAAAGGAAGTACTTCAAAAAACATGAGAAAAGGATGACGAAAGAAGAAGAAAGAGCTGTCAAAGATGAACTGCTCGGGGAAAAGGCAGAGGTGGGAGAAATAAGTAGAATTGGAATATAGAGAAATAAAACAGTCTAAGCATTAAAGACATAAAAACTTATGTTAATTGTAAACATATACTGTGCATGTTGTCCACAATTACGTCCACACAGTCTGACACTGTCGGGATGTTTTGACTCTCATCTGTTCCTCTGTATTTACCTAAAACTTCATTAGAAAGCCGGAGATTAACAGACTTTTTAACGACGTGGTTGCTTAAACAATAACCTGCATTGTCAGTGTCATTGTTCATATACTCGTGAATGTACAATAACTGTTACTGGAGATGTTAAGGTAGACCTGCAGGGTGAAGGCTCTGGATCAGATACAGGTTTTTGTAAAGCGCTGCTGATGACCTCCTCCTTTGGCAGTGTCGTGTTAACATCTGGCACACAGTGTGAATATGCTGATACATGATACATGTAAAATTTGAAGGATTTAAGCTCTGAAACTCAAAACCAGTTGTTGATGGTGGTATCATTAAGCTGTGAAACATTTTGATTACATTTGCTACATTATAGTAAGCTATGTGGAAAACATTTAATGTTTCATTTCGTCTAAAATTGTTTCCAGTGTTTTGGTGATTCACAAAATTCCATAGTTTGCTCAAACATTTGGTGACTGGTGGACAAAACACATCATTAGCTCCACAACACTCTGTTTTTCCAACAATTTCATAGACGCAACTGTCTTAGATTTGTTTCTATCCATGCAGGTTTACACACTGACTCCTAAAATGTCAGCTATATCCAGTTCTGTCGTCACCACTTATTTAAGTATATTTGCAGTTGTAGTGACACGTCCGAATGCAGGCAATTAAAGCTAGTCTCTGTTAGCTTGTCTTCAATATTCTCTTGTTGTTGTTGCTGACGTGATTATTGACCCCTGACTCTGTCACGTCCTCATACTGTCTGTAGTGACTGATCCAGCCTGTGCATTTAGAGCAAACTCTGAGTTTGTTAAATCTGAAATGAGTTAAACCCAGGGTTTTCAGTTTCATTAAGTGGGTTAATTTCCTGGAACAGATTTCTCTGTGAAGCTAACCTGCTCTGTGGAAGGTTTTCTGCCACAGACCTTGAGTTTCTGTGAGTCTCCTCCCACCTGCTTTCTGAAGGAGCTTTGGTCACTAGGTTTAAAAGAATGCAGATGGAAAATGTTAAATGCTGTCATGATCAGAATGTGCAAGCAGTTACCAAATTACTGACAGTGTGTCATACAAATTAGATATTAAGTATTAGTATATGCAACAGTGATTCATTTGATCTAACGCAGTACACTTGATAGATTTACACTCAGTGCTGAATTCATTTGGGCAGACATCAGGTGGTCAGGACAGGTCACCTGCATGTAGTCTTTCCATAAATACAATGTCAGTGCTTAATCTGTTTTGATAATACAATAAAAGAACACCATGTCTTCAGTTAATATAAATATGATTAATTATTCACCTTTGTCATGAAGTGCAGAGTCACAGTAAGAGAAAATTAACTTGTGTTGGTTCTTGTCAGATTATAAAATGAATAGTAACACATTATGGGAACACAAAATACAGATTTTCTTTTAACCCTTCTATTTCCCTCAAATATTACTAACATATTTTACCCTTGGGGTCAGTCTGACCCCAGGGATATTTTCCTCCAGAAAATGATTTACATAAAGTTGTTGACCAAGTTTTTGTGTCAAGCACTTTGTTTATTTGTTGAATACATAAATAACCCCTTGATAATGAAACCTATCAGTGAGTTGACCTGTCCTCTAGGGCCACCATCAGGCAAAACTTTTAAATTAGAACTAATGTATCTTGAAAAGTTTTCATATAAATCTTCTCATATTTACTGACAACATTAATGACCAGAAGAGTATGAACCCTGTTGGTTTTGGTGATGATATGACCTTTGCTGTAGTGCCACCATCAGGTCAAACTTTCAGTTTTACAGTTAGTGTATCTTGGAAATCTTTCAGCCAAATCTTTTCTAATTTGGGGTACACATTATATTTATAGTATATTTTAAAACTTTTACCTTATTGTGTCCAATCAC
Source organism: Apogon talboti (assembly GCA_037367365.1). NCBI lineage: Eukaryota > Metazoa > Chordata > Actinopteri > Kurtiformes > Apogonidae > Apogon > Apogon talboti. The sequence continues at coordinate 18,151,596 of JAPQRQ010000019.1, read as the reverse complement.
ACTCTTATGTGTATGGTATATGCTGGTATCGTGTGTGTGTGTCTGAATGAGAGGTATGTGTGTGTTTAGCTTATTTATTTTTTTAGAGCTCCGTTTTATTCTTGTGCTCGAATTTCGTTGTATTTTTTTCAATGACCATAAAGGATCTAATCTAATCTAACATTCATGACTCTCACAAAATGGGGAGGCATGTGCAGTTGGAAAGACTTGGATGTGATCAACTCCAAGCCTACACTGGCTTCCTCATTTTGGCAGGAGATCACAAGTCAAGATGTTTCCCACATGCCCACATCACGAGAAGTATCAAAGTTCTTGTGGGAATAGTTGTTTTTCCCACTCCCCTGTTACGTATCAACTAAAAAATATCAATTCTGCACCTGCAGGTTTGGGGATGTTAGCTCACACACGCAGACAGACAAGTTTTACACAGCTAAAACAACTTGGGGTCACACTGACCCCAGAGGAACACCAATGCATGCAATATGTGTTCAGCACATTGAAGAAAAATCATCATGATAAGTTTATGCTTAATCAGTTGTCCCCATCAAATTAGGAAAAGTCATGAAATATGAAGCAAAAAAAAAGTCAGCTATTATTCTTTGAATGATAAACATTGAATGGGGTCAAATTGACCCCAAGGATAATGCAAGGGTTAAAGCTAGAGTAGGGTTTATTTTGTAAAGCTGCTAGGTTTTTAGAAATTTTTTTAGACATGTAGACATGGCAGCTTTGCCTTTTGTTTATCCTTTTGCCATGGTGAGCTATTCTCCTAGTTTCTTTGATAAACGTTTTTTCATTCGTGTTAACCCTGAGTTCAGCATATGCTTAACTCTGAGTTGACTGAACTAACTCTGATCAGTTGCTCTTTTATTGAAAAATCTTAAGCTTCACATCTCAGGGTTTTGTAATTCAGAGTTCAGGGTGGATGACATGGTGTGGAGTTGAATGTTTTCCCTGTGTGTTTGTGTGGGTTCTCTATGGGTACTTCGACTTCTTCACACTATCCAGAGACATGAACATGAGGTCAACTAGTCAATCTGAATTGCCTGTAGGTGTGAACATGAGAGTGTCTGTGTATGTCAGCCCTGTGTTGACCTGGTGATGCATCCAGGGTGGATCTGACACCCCTGTGACCCTCTGGAGGACTAAGCTGTTTGGAAAATGAATGAGTTTAGGGTTCGATGACTCAGAGTTAGTTAAACCTGCTTTGCTTTCTCTATGAATGGACCTACCAGTAGGATCTGTGGCATCGTTAATATTTATTCATGTGTAACTTTTCTAAGTGCACAGGGAAAACTTGAAGGCAATAAAGGCAACATGTATTGTAATTGACCTTTAGTGGAGTAGAAAACATTGTTGACCAGATATCTTTTTTATCCTGTATATTTTACTTATTTTTTAACCTTTTTGTGGAAAATCTGTTAAGCAAAAAATTGTTATTCAGCACAAGATATTTTTGCTGTCTATTATAACTTGTCTGGAGGGGATTTTTTAACAGTCTCTGTGCTTTTTTTTCTCTTTCTTTTTCTTCGAAGGTAAAACAGAAGTGGGCCAGCCGTCTTTTAGCCAAGCTAAGAAAGGACATTCGACCTGAATGCAGAGAAGACTTTGTTTTGTCAATCACTGGGAAGAAAGCAGCATGTTGTGTCCTGTCAAACCCTGACCAGAAAGGCAAAATGAGACGCATAGACTGTCTCAGACAAGCTGACAAGGTAAATCAAACTCAGTGGGTCTTTACCAGGTTAATATAGGATAGATAGATAGATAGATAGATAGATAGATAGATAGATAGATAGATAGATAGATAGATAGATAGATAGATA
>JAPQRQ010000019.1:18136655-18149669 GCA_037367365.1 Apogon talboti | reverse complement strand
ATAGATAGATAGATAGATAGATAGATAGATAGATAGATAGATAGATAGATAGATAGATAGATAGATAGATAAAATTCTGTTCTGCTGCTGTATTAATCAGATCTTAATGCATCATGATAAATTCAGGTTGATTTATTTTGATTCCACCAGTACAACAGTGATGTAACACTAACCCTCTGCTGCTCGTTTTTTTCAGTTTCACTCATGCTGTTCTTTGGATATGTACAGTTATTGATCACATTGCTCCACACTAAAAGCCTTCCAGATGTACAGAAGCATGGTCTCTCCATTTCTAGTCATCTGCTACTGTAATACATTCTCAGGAAACGTTGAACTCACCTGACAGTAGTGTAACCATAGTCGTCAAAGTAGAAGTCAAAGCATCTGTTAGCATTTGTGTCAACTGACGATTGCGAAACGCAGAGTGGACAGAAAGGCGGCACTTGAATGTTGTCTGATAAAATTTCCGTCTGTCACAAAGTTTTTTTACCACGCATTTTTAAGTGAACTGCAATTTTGTTTCTACTGGGTAATATAATAGCTGCCCCGGTTGAAAAGTAGAAGCCTAAAGAACCTATGAGTACACAAAACATTACTAATGGGTGTGGCCTCTTGACTGTTGATGTTCTGTAATTATCAGAACAATTGACATCAGAAGTGAAAAGTTCTTTTGATACTTATTTGACATACTTGGGCATTTACATATGTACTATTTTATCCCTGGCCTCCACTGTATTTCAAATGGAAATCTAGTACTTTTTACCCACTGGATTTATCTGACACTAATAGTTACATACTTTCTTAAGCATATATACTTATGTTTGTTTCTAGGAAAATGCAGTTAAATGTTGAGCATTTTTTCATCAGAGAAGCACTCTCTATATTTAACTTTGTCTTAATAAGATCTGATTATAAATCAGATTGTATCATCTAAATCTCAATCTAAAATAAAAGTGTGCATAATATCCCAGCATTTTCCCGGATTGTAAAAGTGAGTTCGCTTGCTCTGCTTCTCAACTGAATAAATCAATTTTAATTCTTAATATTAATTATTCCCACTTAATATTAATTCTAAGTGGATCATAAATAATGGCATTTTCATTTCCTGGGATTAGCATAGCTTGCCCATTCTTTTGTTTTTGTTTTAAGGTCTGTTGTGGTGTTTTTGTGGGATGACTTTAATTCTAGTTTTAAAAAATCTCTGCAAATAGAATATGGTTATCCCACTTACTGATTTTATCACTGGTTTTATTCAAGAATATTAGCCTTCTCTAGTAGTCATGTTTCTAACATAATGACTACTTTTACTTTTTATATTTCAAAGTACATTTTGCTGATAATAATTTTGAACTTTAGCAACGTTTTGGGACCTACGTGTGGAGTATTTGTACATTATGGTATCATTCATTCATTTTCTGTAACTGCTTATTCCTCTGGAGGCTCACGGGACACTGTGGTGTTCTACTTTTATTCTACTAGGATCTCAGTATTTCTTCCATCTGTGGTTGGCGTCATAAATGCACCTCCAAAGTGTTGGGTTGTAAACTGCTATAAGTGAAATGAATGAACAAAAAGTAAATAAGTCCCTGTTTTGAAGGAGGGGAAGATGAAGTTAAATCACCAGTACCCCTTTGTGACAAAAGTCTGTTGCATTTTGCAAAATATTACATACAGCAAAATCTGCTTAGTAGTATTGAAGTTATACAAAACCACTATACAGGCAAAAATGTCCCCTTTGTTAGTTATAACAGTATACTTGTATTATTAGTTATAGAAGTAGTAGCAGTGTCAGTTTTTTTTCACTTTCTATACTGATGAAGGCCATACAGATCCACAGAATCAACACATTCTACAGAATTCTGACGACGCGGCTCTAAATCGCTGTTATGTAACTCAAAACAACCTTGAGCTTCGCCAACACAGTGTGAACAAAGTGGCCAAGTGGAGTGATAATAATTCTCTTGAGATTAAGACAAAGAAAACGGCAGATATTGGGTTTGGTTCAGAGTCTGACTCTCATGAAGTTCCTATTGTTATTCACTATGAACAAATCAAACGGGTATTTTCTACAAATACTTGGTGTATTAACCATCTGTTATCCTGGAAAAATCATACTGAATCTGAGTCCAAAAAGAGAAAACAAATAATGCCTTATGTCTTTTGGGGTGAGTCAACAAATTCCTCTTTTGTTGTTTTACCCCTCAGCCAACTTCTGACCGAAGGGGTATTGTAATCGTTTTGTTGTCTGTCTGTCCGTCTGTCTGTCCATTCAACGACGTAATTATCTGAAGAATGCATTGGCATATCTGCACCAAATTTATACAGTGGATGCATCTTGGCATGGAGCAGAAGCCTGTTGAAAATAGGTCACCTATAGGGCCTATAGGCCAGTAACTTTCAACACAAATATTTGGCTGAGGGGTATTAAAAGTGTGCAGCACATTATATTTTTACTTCTGTATTGTTGGTTGTTTTACAGTGTTTAAGTGTTTATCCATTATTTCAGACTGTAGGCCGACCCCAAAGGCCTCTGAGCAAAACCATGACAGAAACAGTAAATGTGACTCATGGTCACTGAACCATTAACACATGTACAAATCCCAAAATTAAGTGTAGAGCTTATTCCCAGATCAAATCTATTTACTTTATAAGTGTGATGTTAAATGTATGTAAAGTCTTTGGTTTCTCTTTAATTTCCATTGTCTTATAATTTGCTGAGCCTGTCTATCTTGAGCTGAGAAAAAGAAGAAAAATAAGAGAACCATGTGCACTTTGGCTGTTTTGGTTCACACAATGGACTCTCAGATTTATGATTTCTGCCTTTGCTAAAAGATTTGTAACTTGGGTGAAGTTAAGATCATATTTACAGTTTTACTTTTTGCTTTATGTTTTGATCTCTCCAGTGATGGCCTCCTTCTCTTGCATAGACACTGTTATAGATTTCATATAAAACATTGAGCGGCCATCAACAGCAAATTCAACGTTCAGTATCACCTCCAGACTTTTTATCTGCTTCATTTGTGATATTATAAACAGGAAACAGGATATATCTGTGATTAAAATGCTTATAATTCCTAAACAGTTAATGCAATATTTTTGTTGAACTTCCTGAATTAAAGCTGAAAGTGCACACTTCAATCACATCTACTATGGCAACATTACAAGCTTTGAGTCACTGTCCACATACAGTATATATAGAGCTGACTGTATTTTATTTGCTTGTCTAGCTGTAAAGTCACAAGTGACTATAGCTACTGGATAAAAGTATTTACGTGAAATGTTGTGAAGGGAGAAAATATAACCTCCTCAGTGAAACATCATCATATGCTCTGAGACTGATGACACTGACACCGGTACTGCATCAGTTTGATGACTTGTTAACCATTACTTACCATGTATCCTGTGTCTTCAAGGTGTGGAGGTTGGACCTGGTTATGGTGATCCTGTTTAAAGGAATCCCCTTGGAAAGCACAGACGGAGAGCGGCTGGTGAAGGGAGGCCAGTGCTCTAATCCAGTCCTTTGTGTGCAGCCTCGACACATCTCTGTCTCTGTCAAAGAGCTGGACCTCTACCTCGCTTACTATGTGCAAGAGAGAGGTACGTCTCAACACCCACTTTGTGCTTTCCTTCATGTAATCATTAAAGACTTTCACATCACAGAGTCTGAACCATGGTTTATATTTTTATTATACTGTATTCATTTGATCCAATTAGTTTTGGTTTCACATTGCGATTTCGCGAGTGCACAAACTGCCTCTGGTTACAGGCAGATTGAGCTTTGTGTGCTGTGTGTATTCATCCGATTGAGTAGTAAATAGATATATCCGCACATCAAATAGTTTCCGTTTAAGGCAGTTAGTTACCGTGTACAGTTCCAAGCACAAGGCTCTTCCTCAGACTTCTGATAAGTGAACAGCTGCCACCTTAAAGGTACAATGTGTAACATTCACAAATTCCTTTTCATCATGTCTTTCGTGAACTGTTTTCAGCATCCCATCACTTACAGTTGTGTGTGTAGTTATGTATTTTTTTGGACTTTTACTATTTCTAAGTAGTAGCTAATGTTGCTGTTGTTGTTGCTGTTGTAGAGGAGTGGAAATGAGTCATTAAGATGCACAATGATAAATGATAAATGTCACATCTTCTCAACTTTGATCTCTACATAGAAGGCTGCACAGGATGTTACCATGGGTGTAGGAATCTGAGACAGTCAGGGACGGTGTTAATTGTAAGGTACATTATGATCGATTAATGCATCAGAAATAAAGAAGTATTCAGTGGGCCTCATGCAAGAAACTACATACAAACAATTTTCCTGTTATTTTTATTTGTATCCTACATATTCTCTTATTTTATTAGTACCTGTAGATTTATAGGATTCACCATTGTTTTGTTATTTTTGCTCTGACTGCAGGTCAAGTACACTCTTACCAAGATAAGAGAAAAACATCACAGCCCAGGAAGTATTTGCTCAATGCACGGAAACACATAAAACAATCTAATTCTGATTATCTTATTATTATGTTTAGAGGAATTTCTATGATTGATTATTAAATTTGTGGCTGAAAAATATCTTATTTTTTCAACTGAATTGTAGTATCGCTGTCAAATGGAGCGTCTGAGTTGATATCTTCGTATAAAAACTCAAATAAATAATTAAACAAAAGGACATCTTTGGGTTACAATGGAATTAAATATTTTTCACTTCAACTTGTTATCCCTCAGATTTGTTTTTGTCATGATAACCAGTTAGATCGAATAAGTCCTTTCAGATTTGGACAGTCAGAATGTTTGGTGTATTGGGAGTTGATTTTTCGTATTTTTTCTGTAAATGAAAAAACATAAGATAAATGTAAGAATATGTTGCTGCATGAGGCCTAATACTTTTAAATTTTTTCAGATTGTCACACATTACATATTTTAATATCCGTAGTCAATTATGAAAAACCATGTAAGATATGACCTGTTGCTGATTGACTTATCACTTAAATATTAATAAAATATATGTTTATATTAAAAAAAACCCCCAAAATAACAAATAGTGTTCCCTCAAATGAAACATATGAGTCAATTACAAACTGGGTATCTAATAATAGTTGGTGTCGAGCTCAACACAAACAAGACAGTTCTCGATTACAGACCAGTAAAAAAATTATAAAAAAAAAATTATATGGATAAAGTTCTGGTGTCTGTAATGTACTGCCAAGTTTGATTTAATACATTCAGCAATATAATTCAGCTGTTTCAGCACTTAGGATCTCAGTCACTGCAGGTGTGTGTGTCTTTTCAGCAAAAGAGTCATTAAACAAGTCATTTATAGAACTATGCAATTGTGAAAGGAAGGCAAGGTTTACAAAATAAAAGCTGAGTTAAGCTATAAATGATTTCTATCAATTGAAACACTAGAGGGAAGGTAGTTTTGTGTTTATAGAAAAGCACAGTGCAGTACCTTGAATATTGCAAGCATGAGAAGATCAGAAGAAGGTTTTGTACTAAATAGAACCACCCCAAGGCCTGTCTCTAGTACCTTCTGCAGCTGAGGTAAATAAAGACCCTGGTCATATTTTTGAGGAAATACAATAGATAAATACATATCTATATTACATTTACAAGGTACATAAAGAACAGTATCTAGACTTTGTGAAGTGCAGTGAGACAATCGTGTATGAATGGTGCTATATAAATAAACAGAATTGAATTGAATTTAAGGAAAATCGTATGTTATAAAAGACATGTATACACATACTGGACTAAATTGCTCGTATATAGTTTATATGAGAGGTGTCTATTTGCGATTGTAGGGGTAAATGAAGTAACAGCATAGATTGAATGTTAAAAACACCAAAACTGCAGCGTTACTTTTGGTTATATGATACAGATTATTAAATCCCAAAAACGGTTTAAAGTGAAAATCCCCTTTAGGCGCTAAAGTACCCGGTGTATATGTCTATAAAAGTTCATGTTTTAGGAGTCTCGCTCTCTACTTGAATGTTTTACTACCTCAATCCCCATGTGCCTAAGAATCATATCTTAGCATTCTGCGCCTCCAGAAAACAAATATTTCACAAACAAATATATTCTCCAGGAGAAGTGTCTCTCTGTTTGCTGAGCTGCAGTGATTTGTCGGCTCCGCTATGGAAGAGCAGTGATGTGACTGGCCTGAGAGAAAACTTATTAATCACCACTACCACCAATTTATATTCCACTTCACCAGCCCCTTTTCACTTTGAGCAGCTGCACCTACGTAGACCAAAATAGCAAGTGAGCTCGGAAACACCCACGCACTCCGGGTACACAAGACCAACCACTTTCAGAGACTGCATGGTTCAAATAGAGCCCTAATGCAGTTATATGGTAAATTAGGCCACCTACGCACAAATACAGTATGTGTGTGTCTGTCAATAGTATATTGATGTGGGTTCCTGTGCTATTTTTAGCTTTCTGTGACTATCTCTGAGGCCAGGATAACAGTGACAGAAGACCTAGATCTGATTTTCTAACCAGGCTAACTGTGAGGAGGCTAAGACACTTGACTTTATAGCAAGTAGAGAGGGAAAAAAATTTTGTGTTGCATATAACAAAAAACCTTATATGATAAAAAAACAAGTTTAATTATAAAAAAAGGTAATAATTTTGATAATAAGACAATGTCAGATTGAGTGCAAGATATGCAGCTTTTAGCAACAGCTCTGGGGTCATGTTAACCAATTTGTAACAATACCATCATGTACAACAGCATAATTACTATAACAGTGATAACTGCATTGGAAGATACACAATAATGAATAGTACCGTCGTCAAGTTTACCAATATGCATAGCCGCAGTGCAGTCGTAACCCAGTCTAGTGTGTGGTGTGACTGGGTGAGTGTGGGGGGTTGTGATGGGGTAATCCTTATCAGCAGTGCAGAGTGTGTCTTTGTGATGGGGACAGATGGCTGAAGGTGTAACTGAAGCCGCTGTTTTGGGAAAGGAAGAATACTTTAGTCAGTTTGTGTGTCAGTGCAGCACCTGTGTGATGGAAGAGGCTCAATTGCACAGTGTCCCAAGAGTGTTGTGTCGGTCCTTTGTTATTCAACTAGAAATGAAATAGAAAATATTATAGTATTACAGCAGCGTTATCTCAAAAATAAGCTTCCCTCCATTATATTTCCAACTATAACCCTCTGTCAGGGGTGTTTCAGGTTATATCATGATGGATCTTATGCATGAGTTATAGAGATAATGTTATTTTATGCCATCTTAGTCCTGGGTATAAACTTTGTGATAAGCTCAAAGAACATTTTTGCGCTAATTTCAATGATACAGTAGAGCTCTATGGCCTCATATGCGACTCTGCTGAGTGGATGAATGACATCAGGTCAGTGAGCAGTCGACAAAGTATTAAAAAAACAAACAAATATAGAACAGACTTCAACAGTTGATCAAAGACATCTCGATATTTAATACTGCAGAGAACAATATAATAATATGTAATAATCTTTATTTCTATAGCTCAGCAAACGGGACGATCCAACAATAAATGTGTCACCAGTTAACCAAACATTAGTGAACACTGTTTACAGAGAAACATTTTACAGCCAAATATACAAAAATCAGTAGCATCAACACCCACTCCTGATAAAAGAGCAATAAAAGAAAAAGAGACAATGTCATATTATAAAAATAGTGAAAGTGTTAACCCATTACAGCGATAAAAACAATAAAAGGTGAAAGGGACTTAAAACCAATAAATACATTGCAATTAACAAGCAGTAAGACAGAAGTAACTAAAATAAATAAGATAAATATGAAATAAGAAAAGAAATGCAAAAGGTTAAAGCCAAATAAAAACAAAACTAAAAAGGGATGTAATGCTAAAATCACATAAACATTAGCCTATACAAGTATGTTTTAAGATTTATTTAAAAGAGGTCACTGAGTCTGCACGTCTTATCTCCAGCCGGTGGGAGTCTCATAGTCGACTGTGGAACGAATAAGAAGGTCCCACCTGAGGATCTGAGATTACCAGGTGGCTCATGGGGGGCCAGTAGTTCTGGTTTTGTTACTAGGAGCCAGACTCAGATACACATTAAAAGAAGAGAGAAGTGGAAAAATCTTAAAATCAATTCTAAACTGAACAAGGAGCCAGTGCAGGGACGCTAATAAAGGAGTGATGTGATGTCGTCTGTTAAAACCAATAAAAAACAAACACGGGTTGAAGACACCAATCCAGACTGGAGACACACAATACGACATGCTAACACACAAATATTTCTCCAATCCGGTTATTTTCCACCTTTATGCCAAGTCTCCACAGAAAACTGAGGTCAAAAGTTTGATTTAGTGAATTTGGAAAGTTCTCGATTGTTGTGTTAAAGAAGACTACTCATGTTTTATTGTTAATTTGTTCACAGCCGGATACAACTGTTTTTATCTTCATCATTCATCATTACCTTGAATATTTGTATCCGATTCATCTGAAACCATATACGCAGAGAATTTTTCCAAGAAGCTGCTGTTTGTCATTATGAATGCTGACGGAGGATACATGAAACTTTCACTTTTGATCTAATTTGCAAATTAAATCAAAGTCAGCGTGACTCAGAGAGAAGTCGTCTGAGAACTTTGTCGTCTGAGAATTAAGTGCTCTTTTCTTTTGTTTGGTTCGAACCATTTTATGTTAAATGCTATTAGGAGCTGTGTCCAAAAACAGCTGGAAGAGAACACTGTGTTCACATCTGTTTTTTATATTGCGGCTTTAGGAGCTGTAGAAGGATTGAGTAACACACTGAGGCAGCAGCACAGTGTGATGGAGCAGCAAACAAAATGTGCACGGTATTAAATAAAATATCACTGACTAGAGAATAAACAGGATCAACAGCTGACCAGGGGGCACAGCAGCAGAGTTCTGACAGAAGTGGTTCTGACTGGCAGTGGTTTGACACTCAGATGTTTGACTGAAAAACTGTGGTTGGAGAAGGAGCTGTAACTCTGCAGCACTCACAGCTTCAAGTTATTGATTTGTTAACGGCACAGCTTCACGTCATAGTTTTTACATCTCAACAAGTCATATACAGTACTGTGCAAAAGTCTTAGTTCACCTCTAGCTTTGTTGTTTTTTCATTGTTGAAATGAGCAAACAGACTTATTTCTCTTTCTCTTTGCTTCAGATACAACAGGAAAATACAGGAAATAAGTGCACAGCCTTAAAAGACATAAAAAACTGAACTAAATGGGTTTTAAGGTTAAAATCACCATTTAGTGTGACCTCTGACCCCATGACAAGAAGCAACACAAAGAGTTAGAAACATCTGACATGTGTTGAATGAAACCTGGTATAAAACATCAGAAAATTAATGCAATAAACATTGTCTGAACAAAATTGAGGTCGCACTAAATGCTACTTTTTTGGTTTATAGAAGTTGTTGTTTCCCCTGAATCTTTAGTTTTTGCTCCTATATGTTGTCATTATAACTTTACTAAACCAATAACAACCGCCTCGGACATTTGTACAAGTCTGTATATTATGGATATGTTGATCCATCAGTGACACAGATACTATATGGACAGAAATACTGGGACATGTTATATATACATACTTCTCATTCACATTGATCTGATACATATATAGTGCTTTTCTATTAACGCATACAATGGATCCATTATTCATTCATTCACACTAAACTACATTTGAAGCCCCTCTGATCACCACCGAACATTCACCACCATTCATCATCAGTGTGATCAGCAGCACAACAGCACATGACTAGGATAGAGTGGGATTTGAACCACCAACCCTTCAGTTATTGGACAACCCACTCTACCTCCTGAGCCACAGCCGCCCCGTAATATCTTGATGCATTGTCAACAATCTGATAATTAAAGATGCACATAAAATAAAACTACTGATGCGATATAATACACTTCACCAATATTGCAATGTGGTATGATTACATTGAAAACAATGCAATTTGATGTAATGTGAATTCTGTGCATTTCTGTAGAGTTTTTAATTAGATTTCTCTAGGTCTATTGAAGTAACTTATCACTTGGCGCGTTTGTTCATTTAAACTGTTCTGTTTGGATCAGAGGAAACACTTGGCCCTGTCAAAAACTATTTCCACAAAAAGTCTCTGACAAAAGATAAAATGAACCACAGCTTGGCCCTCACCTTGAAAGACATCTTCTTCCCTCTTTTGTCTCCAGTTACATGTTAAAAACGCGCTTCAGCCTCAGTAGCAGCATAAAGATTAGTTTTCTTGAGTGAGACGAGGCTGTGAGGCACGGTGAGAATAGTTCCCAGCAGCAGAGATGACAGATATGCTGGAAAAACAGTTTGGAAAGGAGGATCAACCTGCCAGTAAATATTAAGCTCCTGGACACAAATGATCCTAGTTCTAATGAGTAAAGACGCAAGACTTCCACTAGTAATTATGTAATTAAATTGGTATTAAACAGTGACAAAGATGTGTTGGAATCAGTGCAATTTAAACTATTAGCTAAAGTCTGTTTATTACTACAGGAGTTTTAGGGCTTATTAGGAATAAAGCTGATTGATAAAATTTTCCAAATACTCAACATTGTAACACTAATAAACATCCTTTCTACCATTTACAGCACTGTCCTGCTAACATTAGGTTTATTGGTTTAGTAAACTTATATATAATAATATATAATATATATAATAATATAATAATAATAATATATAATAACCACACATGCATTTCTTTGAATTAAGATTAAATCTGGATATATGTGAAGTATGTACAGCAGCAAAAACAAAAGTTTGAGGGAAAAAACCAAAGCGGTAGTATTTAGTATGACCTCTGTTTGAACTTGACATGTCTTTAACCCTTTTGTTCAGACAATATGTCTTTTATTGAATTCATTTTCTGATATTTTACATCAGGTTTCATTCAACACATGTCAAATGTTTCTAACTGTTTGTGCTACTTCTTATTATGGGGTCAGGGGTCATACTAAATACTGACTTTAACCTTTAGAACTCATTTAGCTCTGTTTTTTTGTGCGTCTTTTAAGGCTGTGAACATATTTCCTGTATTTTCTTGTTCTATGTGAAGAAAAGAAAATGATAAATATATATGTATGCTCATTTCAACCCTGCAAAACAACCAAACTAAAGGTGGCCAAAGACTTTTGCACAGTACTGTATACTTGAAGGTAGCGTTATAACTCTTTGTATTTAACCTCCTAAGACCCAGGAGCCCCACAGGTTTTTGAGTTTTGGCTTTTTTAAATTAAATAATTGCGTATATTGGAAACATCATGATGCAACAGTTTTTTTAGATGCATTCTTAAAAACTTTTATGGAATGTCATTTGCGGTGGACAGTTGTTTCTTTTTTTTGTATAAAGCTGTGAATTTCTTGTCCTCATATGTGGACAGTGGGTCCTAGGAGGTTAGACACTTGTCAATCAAACACCTCAGACCTGTTTTAATATTAACCACCACTTATATATTTAAAACTAGAGGATCATTTTATTTTAATGTCATTTGGATTCAAGTCAGCGGCATATATAGTAGTAACTGATCGTAAAAGCTTTCAGAAAATGAACAGAACTCAGACTGGCATATTCCTAATACAGCCAGACCCTTCAATTGGCCAGTCTTTAGATGACTTTCAGTAAGTGTTGTTCTCTGAAATAATTAACTTATTTCTTCTGATACAAATATTTGGCTGAAACCACTGAACAGAAACATAATGCAGATACATGATTTTGTTTTGGCCTCATATTGGGTGTAGTTTGTGACCAGATGATGCTGCAGCAGGACTAGTCTCACATGGTGCTCTGTGATTACTATCCTGTTTCTATTCTCAAAACCAAACCTATTATAATTATCTTCACATTTTTGGTTCCAGATCCAAAAAAATCTTTTCTTTTGTTTTATTTTTATCTCAAGTTGCTCAAAAGGACCTTGCATTGTTTTATTCATCTGGAAAAACACCTCGCTGCTGTGAGTACTGCTACACAATCACAAATTCTTCACCCTGAAGATAAACCTCGCAAACTTTCAGAAATGACCTTAACCTTTGGTAAGTAAAAAAAAACAACAACAACTGGCAATGCAAAGAAAAATGTTGCTGATTAAATGAGGAAAGCAGAGGGCCCAGCTCCAACTCAAAATATGCAATGTGATTGTTTCTGTATTAAAGAATGGACTCTGCCTCTGTTCTAGAATGCAGTAATGGAAACCAGTACACAAAATGCTCCTCTCATTACAGTTTGCATATTGTATCTGCAGGGTTTCCTGTTGTTGTCAGCTTGGTTTGAAGTTAGATACTTGGTACTTGTTTTACACACTGGATTCTTGTTTGCTGGACTTACAGGATAAAAAAAAACTTGTGATTTATCAACTTTTATTGAACATGGGAGCCTAATATCTGCAACTTATGAGCCTGACCTATCATGTCCTGTAAATATTTTAGCAACAGTGTCTGTTATATTCTTATAGTGAGATTCAGGACAATCATATTTGCACATAATCAAATACATAATCAATGATTTTTCTCTGAATATCATACCAGAGTCAATAATACTTTATAATTTTTGTGTTTCACATTTTCTTCAGGTTAGAAAAAAACATTAAATGAAATCAATCTTCATAATACTCTGCTAATGAAAATAAAACCTTTTCACCATTTCACACAGCAGGAGGAATACAATTTTACAAGAACATATTAATGATGGTCTGTTTTTATTCCCAATAAAACACCATGAATCATTCAGTGCATTACCTTAAAATATCCATTGTTACTGTTATTGTTTAAACACGCCATGTTGAAATTCAGATCTTCTGCCATGAACATGGTCCTAGCTCCTTCCTCTCTGGTATAAACTGGCATACACCGTTTAATTGGCAGGACTGATCCTGGAAGTTAAAACTTGATACTTCAGTATCAGACTGCATTCCTAAATGCCAAAAACACCAGTGTTTGAGACCAAGCTCTGGTGATACTATATATGCCTTAATCATTTCAACCCTGCACCACCTGCTACTGCACAGACTCCCCA
>JAPQRQ010000019.1:18122736-18134453 GCA_037367365.1 Apogon talboti | reverse complement strand
CCACCCCTCCTCCTCCTCCTTGGCTAAATGGCTGCTGCGTCTGTGTGGTTAGTTGTTTTCTGCCAAAACTGCAGAAGGACTGAAGGACGGCCAAATCTACCAGACAGTCAGATACTGGATTTATGTCATTTATATTCAGTCACCTCACAATTTGATTCAGCTAAGATTCCTTTTTCATGTCTATGCATTCTATACTCTTCTGTTCATGAACATGGCTACTTTTTCAATGCAAGCCATAGAAGCAGGTACATTTGATCTCTGTTTTATTTAGAAAGGGCTTCTTAAAGATCCATTGAGGTCAAAACTGGATGTTTCAGCAAGATAATGCAACACATCCAGGACATGACATGTTGAAACTGTCAAGAATTTAGTTTTCTTTTCTTATTTTCATATTTGTTTGTGTTTGTCTGATGCAGCCACACCTTTTGAAATGTAAAAACAATTTCATGATAATATTTGAGATTGTGTAAAATTTCCTCTGCTATATAAGCTCTTGGTTTGGTGTTAACAGTTGTGCTGTTTTTTTAATTTATTTTTATTTTAATGTGTAGGACACCATAAAGAATAATTGCATGCTTGTTGTTGTTCATGGGGTTCTTAATTCACTAAACTAAACCACAGCACTATTAGTTAACTGGTCGTTTAATTGGTCAGACCTGACTGGATGTTGATTGCATGTTTAAGTACTTGGATGCTGAATTGGGAGCCTTTGATATTGGTTGACTGCATTTCTAAACTAAAGGTACCCAGTTCTGCACAGTGTTGCAGCTGTAGATGAACAGAAGAAAGGTATTAAAGAACTCAGGTATCTGGTGTATTATTGCTATTATCATGAATATAGGGAACAGAGACTGTTGTTCAAAATTCCACAATGCACCTTTAAATACATTCAAACCACTTTGATCACAGCACATTTGCATTCATCAGTCCTTCAGACAAACATACACTCTCACCAGTTTGACCAACTGGGCTGAAAACCAGGGTTGACAATACATTTTTAGTTACTGTTTCTAGGCTTAGAGACTGCCTTCACTGCAGATTTTCTCTTTCCCGTCAGGAATTGTTTTCTTGGTGACAGTGGGATAAGTGAAGTATGTGTAAGGCATCTTGTGGGTTTTGGCATCTTGGGGTTAAGGCAAGCATCTTGAGTTGTTATACTGGGGTCTGATTATGATGCTCACTACTGTCCATCATGACTGGAGACTTTGTGTTACCATTGTTCTTTTGTTATAGGGGAAAACAACACTTGTGTACAAAATTTAAAATACAGTGCCATGAAGAAGTAGGATGTTCTAGACCAGGGGTGTCAAACTCATTTTAGTTCAGGGGTTACATACAGTTGGCCAGATCAGTAAAATAATACCATAATAACCTTTAAATTATAACAACCCCAAATTTTTCTCTTTTTTTTAACGCAAAAAATTTGCAATTATTTCCAGATTATATTGTGAAAATGCAATTTTGGCAATGACAATGAACAACCTGAAAAATAAGTGCATTTTAACAATATTATGCCTCAGCTTATTATTTACATAAGCGTATTACAACTTACAGATCGCAGTGGCTCTATAAAGGCAGAAAGCATTTAGAACAGTCAAGCCTATGTGTGTTATTTAAAGGTAAATCTCTCCATTTCTGTGTCTTTCTGTTCAGAGGCAGAGCAGAGCAGCAGTCCCAGCCGTACAGGAGTGGGCTCTGATCAGGAGGACAGTCGAACTGCCACCATGGGTAAAGAAACACATTAAAAACATGCTACTTTGGTCTTTTGTCAGTCTGTATGTTGTTAGGGTTACACAAAGGAAAGACCTTTTTCCCTAAACTTTCAGGCTTCTCTGTTTCGACAGATGGCCCAGAGTTCCAGGAGAGTTTTGTGACATCAGGAGTTTTCAGTGTCACTGAGCTGGTCCAGGTCTCAAGAAGTAAGTCTGCCGCCCTTTAACCCCCCTTTAACCGGTCTCATTTTAGCCTAGACATTGAGCAGGTGTCAAGATGCTCACAGTTAGAGCCTGGGCCCATGTTGGTGCAAATTTTCAGATCTGCATCTCATTGATCACTTCTATGGAATGACACTCCTGGTCTTTTCTCTGTATTTTATTGACAACTTTAGCCTCCATGAGGATCATCTATGTCTAATGCTCCATTAACATGATAGTGAGTGGAAGATAGTGATGGAATTATTCATTAACTTCCAAAAAAAGTAAAAATATGTTTGTAATTGCTATTTAGATGATTATATACATCTAAATATACTATTTACAAGTTCAGTTGATCCACACTGGGTCTTTTTAATTTTTTTATTTCACAGTTCACAATAATAAATACAACCTCATACTTTAACACATTCTCACTCCACTGCCAAAATTTTCATTGTGTTTTCATGTTTCATTGTGTCAGATTTAAGGTGATCTGATTGTAGAAATATTCATAATATATTTATGTCTGCAGAGGGATTGAGTCCCCTCCACATAATCTATAATATTTCAGTGACTCAAACTAGACTTCTCCTTTTTTAATGTTTTAGAGCAGGTGGCATCCAGTGTACATACTATGTTTGAGTTTGTACCAGAGTTAAATATCCCCTTAACTAAAAAAGCACAGAAGGGACAATCCAAAGAATGGATTTAAGGATGGGTTTCTTTTGTGTGTGTGTGTATTTTTAGAGGTAGGGGAGGATGAGGCAAGGGGTATTAAATATTACACACTTTTAACCAAGTCCTGCATAGCCCGACCTATCTCTGCTACAACACTGTCTTTTCAAAGTAGTGCCAGAAGAGAAGTTGTTTTGGGGGAACATATGCATGTGAGGAAGCGCTTTGTGTTAAAATGATTAAATCCCAACATAGAAAAATATGCGTATATGTGGTGAAACCTGGCCTTTTCATGGTGCAATTGCAGAGAAAAGAAAGACAATGACCATCCTGCTACTGCTCTACAGAAACATTCCCCCTTATTCCTGCAGATTGCTTCCACAGAGCCAGCCTACACTGAGTTTTGAATGTGGTTCACTTATCTAATTTTTTCACATTTGTCAAAAGCATCCAGAGAATTGTTTTACCAAAAAAGGCTCAATAAATTTCTGGAGAAATGTATTGAATTAGCCAGGCAATGAGGCAGCTCAGCGATTATGCACTACAGAATGTACTCTCATGTCTGGCACAGCGGTGAAACACAAATCCTTTCAGCCTCGTAGAAAAGTGTGATAAACAGGCTGATCACAGGATAACTGTTGATCATGATATTTCATGTACGTTGCAGCGTCTTTAAGTCTATGCCCTGAGCATCTGCAGATCCAGTTAAAAGTCTGATCCTGTAGTGCACACTTTACCAATATTGTGTAACTGAAATTCAGTGTTAACTCATGAAGTGTGCATTGAGAGGACAATAATACGATCCTCCTGTGATAATTCAACACTTGTATAGTGAGTTTTCAAAATAAACAGAATAATAAAATGCATCAAATTCAGTGTGCATGGTTTCTCTGTGTAACTCTTTTAAGAAACAATGGATTTAATAAAACATATGAAGAATATAGACTTGGTGTACAAATTCTATAAGACCTATATGACATGAACGTGCAAAATAAGCAGAAGAAAATGGTGTTTAATGCCTGAAATTGAACCTTTGAAAGCAGATTGTTTTGCAGCCGTGAAATGATCAAACCATCCGAGTGGTTAAAACTCCTGTGGATGTAGAGAGGTGTGACATTACCAATTGGTTTAAATTTGGAGACAGTGTGAAGTCTGTAGTTGTGGCTTACATCTCTGTCTTTTCCACTTGGAGCCAGGACTTTCCAAATTAGCAGATGAGAGTCTTTCATACTCTGGAAAGTCACTTCACTACATGGGACCAGATATTAGTTTGAAGAAATTGCCAACCACATGTTCCCTTATTACTTACCTTAGAATCTACAAAATGTTATAATTCACTTTGCCAAGTAACTTGAGCTACATGTGAAGTTTTGTTTGATAACAGTAACTTTATTTACACTTGGGAGCTAAAGATTCCAAATAAAGCATCAGTGGCCGTGATGAATCCAGGAAAAATATCGACCCAGTGTTTTTAGAGAGAAGTTGACATTTTTTTGAACTGCAGTCAATTGGAACCAGGATTTTTCAGAGCTGGTATTTAGCAGCTGTCAGTGACATTATACTTAAAGATACTAATGAATCGGCTTCTCTGCTCTGTGGATTGTGGGTCTGCACTGAAACGCAACTGGCACTTTAGCTGTAATTGTGCTTTCATGGGTATTTGACAGCATGATATTTAAAACCCATTCACATTGCATGAGACTTAAGGAGGTCTGGGTCTTGGCCAGATTGTTTAAATAGAAGTAAGGTAGAAAATAGTGCATAAGGAAGACTAAACGGTGAATCAACCTGATGTAATGGCCGTCACAAAAAAGGAGCAACACCGGAAAATCTAACAGGACGTAGCTATAGTTGTGCATGTAAATGTCTAAATCACTGAAATACCTATTTTGAGATATGGCGGTAATCACTGTGCTATGTTTCCTGTGTTGTGTAGCTCCAGTGGTCACAGGAGTTGGTCCCAGTTTCTCTATGGGGGAGCTACAGGGTCACCTGGCCTACGACCTCAACCAGTCTGTCAACCAGCCGGTCAGTCTGAGACGATCACTGGCCAGCACCTCATCCAGCGGGTAATCACACAACCAACCTGCACACACAAACACACATACTGTTTACTCAGGGGCGTCAAACAATATGGCCTGTGGAGCAAAACCGTCCCTCCAAAGGGTTCAATCTGGCCTATAGGATGAATTTGCAAAAAATACACAGAAGACATTGCTAGTCAAGGGTGTTACTGAGTCTTGACAAGTTGTTTTGATTATAAAGTTAAATATAAAGTTGTATTTTTCAGCCCCAGATGTCTGTTACTAAATGTTTTGTGCCTTTGTAGGTCCGCTACGATCTTTAAGTTGTAAAGTTCATATGTAAATGATAAGCTGAGGCATAATATTATTAAAATGTCACTTATTTTTCATATTTTTTTGTGAAAGGATAGTTTCTAAATGTAAACATTTTCATAATTATGCAATAAAGCAAAGAAAAATTTGGAGTTGTCATCATTTATAGATTATTATGTTATTATTTTACTGGACCAGACCGCTTGAGATCAAATTGGGCTGTATGTGGCCCCAGAACTAAAATGAGTTTGACATCCATGATTAAAGTAATAATACCAAGGCTATATCAGAAGAGATTTTGTTAAATCTGTGGTCGATCAAAAAATGGAAACTGCTTCAATGAAAAGTATGTGATAGGGCAACAACAAATACTGCAATATTTGTTTCCTGCAATATATTTTGCAATGTGAAAAAATACAGGAATTATCAAGCAGATCAATTGAATTGCTCTATGAAGAAATAATTAATTTCCCCACAATTAAAATACAGATTTTTTTATGGGAGTGCAATGACAAAAAGATCTTTTCACTTGTCATACAGAGCTTTGTGGTGCTGGTTGAAATTTTCCAAACCCTTTGCCATGTTGCCTTGTGTTATGGTAACAATTACCAGGGACCGTTGACAAAATACTTTTTTTTAGACATTGCCAGTATTGTGGCCAAAATAATTCCATTAGACATTTTCCTTTTCTTTTATAACCATATCTTTTCTGAATTTGTCATGTGTGTTGGTCAGAGCCTTGGTTGCTGGATAAACACACAAGGACTGACTGTGATTAGTGGTTCACAGCCTGCATGTCATTCACTCTTAAATCAGTAAATCGTGTTATGGCAGACAGACTTTTCTTGTATATTAGTGATGATTTTTTTATATCAGACTGCAAAACAGCTTGACCTGTCTGAGTTAATTTGCTGTACTTGAAATTGGACGTTCTGTGACGTGGTCGCTGTGCACGTGCACATTCCAAGGTTGATTTTGAAACGACATATTATGCAGCTCTAATATGTAGGTGTTATACAGTACTTCCAGTTGGTTCTAGTCCTCTAAAGGCTAAACTATTTAGGAAAGCATCACAAAATGCACAATTCCTTAATATAGTAAAATTCGTAATTTGGAATGTGATCCACTGTGACGCAAAGCTAAGAAAGGTAACATTACAAAGTCTGTATGGCTGGAGTTTTTAGATGCATTGCGTCCTCTCCTCTCTGCTGCAGTCCATCAGACTGAAGTGATGAATGGTTATCTGTTGTATGTATCCATGCTGAGACTCCAGTCTCTGCAGGACATGGTGGCTATAAAAAGACAAACTCCTGCTCCTTCCTGTTGTGTCTCATGGGTCCTGGATTCAGAAAAATAATTATTAGTCAGTGGTGACAGATGTAATTTTGTCATCCCATTTTAATAGTTTTATAATTTACCTATATAATGCTTGTCAGTTTAAAAGATAATTTTTCAAGGCAAGAAAGTCGGATTTTGTTGTAAAACTTGAAGTATCAGACATGTGAAAATATGTAAATAGAAAGAGTGCACACCTCAGCCTCACCTGACATCACAGAAGTGTCATCATCACATAACTGTCCCTCTCCACAATCCGTTCAGAGTCACTGAAGGTGTTTATACAGCTTCAACGTGACCAGACTTGAAATTTATTTTCACCTCTTTTAATATTTTTCACATCCCTCTGTAACAGCTGTTCTGGTGTGGCATGTATCAGGTGACATGGGAGATTTAGTCCACTAAGCTGTTTCACACACAACTAGATCTTACTTTATTATTTTTACCACAGACTGTGTTTTTTTTATTGTAAACTTATCTTTTAAATTAACAAACATGATATGTATATCTAGGTAAGAATGGCATTTATCAAGCAGGATAAAAAAAATACTTGTCTCTTCTCACTGATCTCCATCCATCCATCCATCCATCCGTCTGCCCATCTGTCCATCCATCCATCCATCCATTATTGTGATTATTGTGTCAGTGGATCTATGGAGTTAAGTCCTATGGGATGTAGCAGACATGAAGGGACTTTTGCGTCTCTTTTGCTAATGGATGTCTGGACTAATGGGACTGACTGGAAACCAGTTGGATTTAATAAACTGAGTTACTGAGGATGTTTTGGTTCAGCGGGTCATGCTCTAATCCCTGTGTTGACAGATCTCTAGTTCAAGATACTGAATTTCAAATGGATCATTAAAGCGCTTTAGATAAAAGTGCTGTGCAGTGCAGGACACAACACGGAATAGAGAGAAAAAACAAAAACACTAAATTAAACAAAGACTGAATCAATTTCATCACTTAATTCATTCACATATTACTGAACCTTCTAATTTACAGTACATTAAAACATTCAGCACCACTTGAGTAGAATGTTTTCACTGAGGTCCTGCTTTATCTGCTTATAGTTGTGGGTGTGCTAAATTAACTGCTTAGGTTGTACATAATGCACTATGGTAGAAGCTCCTTTATTGTTTGTTGTTGTATCATATTAAATGAAGTTTTTCACATTTTGTCCAAAATAGCATAGAAGGTAGTACATAAAGTGTGTGGCAATGTTTTTGTTGTATTAACAGTTCTTAAATCTTTTTTGAATTGTGCACTTTGAAGAAATGCCAAAAACAATAAAAAAGTTACACTAAAAGTTTAACTGCAGTTTTAGCATAAAGTCCACTTTACAGCCTTATCACTCACCTGTTAAATGTAGCTTATAATGCTGTTTTCTGCATTCAGTCACTTGTCTCAGTATGAAAAATCAGTAGTCAAACTACAATTTATGCTTTTGGCTGTTATGTTATGCTGAATAGTGAGTTCAAACAAGGATCAAATTGATGTGTCTGATTTGTTTTCTTTTTTTTTTTTTTTGTAGCTTTGCACAATGACACCATGACAAAAGATCCAATCCTAAAAGTGTTTGTGTGTCTCTGTATTTGTGCAGAAGTAAGCGTCATAAGTCTGGCTCAATGGAGGAGGAGGCTGACAGTCCTGGAGGGGAGTATTACCATTCACCGTCCTCTCCTGCCAGCAGCTCCAGAAACTGGACGGATGATATGGAAGGAGGTAAAGGCATAAAAACAAAAGGAACAGTAATAACACTCCTGAAAAATCCCTGTCCTGTAATACTTGAAGGGTAACATCGTGAGCATGCACACTGATGAACGAGTGCTTTCTGTGAACACTATGTGCTCCAATGCAGTTAAAGACTCAGATTGAATAATGATTCGTTTTAGGATATAAACTCTGTGCAAAATTTAAGTCAGCATATTTTTTTTTTACCTTCAATCCACAAAGCTCATACTGGAGGAAAGAACAAAGAGGGGTTTGCAAAACAGCTTCTGTTTTACAAAAAAAAATGTGTTACACAAAATGTTCCTTCTTTACTCAAAACATGCACAAATTTTTTTATTCACAATGGCCAATATAATCCACTGAAAAAACTCCAACTCCAATCAGCTGCCACTAAATACACTCAATTTTTTGGTAATTTTTTGGCACTGCAGCTGTTTTCTTACTCTTGGTCTTAATGTTCTTATTAACCATAACCCAAAGAAAGAATAAAATTAAGACTAATGTAAGGGAAACTGCAAATCAGTGACTTGTGTAAAGATGAAGCTCAGTAAATTCACATGCATTCAGATTGGCTGTCATTAATTTATTCCAATGATATCAACAATATTCATGTTTTTACATTTTTACATCTACTCTTGTTTATAATGGTAGTTTTTGGTGTGGGTGGCTCCCAATACTACTTCACTTACAGATATAAAATACCTAAATTAAAAGTATATTTATATCTAAGTCAAGTGCTGCTATATTTCAACAGCCTTCAGTGCAACAACAATAAAATCAGAAATAGACCTTCACTGTAAGCACCTGTGCTCTGTGACAATGGAGATGACACTATGAGATGATCCTTCTCCACTGGCTTTGGTCCATGTACGGCTTTACACAGTAACACCAATAATCTATTTCAGCAAGAGAACTACAGCAGGCCAGAGCAGCATGGTGTTGAATTTTACAGAACCCTTGCAAAAAAATATTTCAGCGCTGTTACAAGTGTGTATGAGACGACAGGAGGCATAGTTGTTAGTCAGACAGTGTCATGTCACTGACTGAGGCTATAGTAGACACTTTAAATGGAAAGAATGTGGAGAGTGACTTGACTACAGTTGGGTCCGTTCACTGTACAATCTGACAGTATAGCTCTACAGTACTGTGCAAAAGTCAGAGGCCACCATTAGGTTTGATATATTAGTAAAGTTATAACGACTACACATATGCATTTCTAAGTCTCTGTATCAATATATGTACAATCCCAACACAGGAAATCTGTAAAAAGCAGAGATAAGACATTTGTTTTAGAAAAAATATAAATAGTATAGAAGCCTATGGGATTTCAACAGAGAACTCAACAGAGTAAATAAGAATGAAGACTTTTTAAGAATAAATTTCAGAAAACTTTCACAGTCGACCCAAGAGTGCTCAAGATAATACTACAACTACCACTATGATGACTACTACTACTACTACTGCAGCAAGTCAAGATGGAAAAACCAATAAAACCATGAGACACAATTAAAACAATAAAAAACACAATTAAAAGCAGAAAAATTAAAACAGCCCATATGATACCCCAAATCCAAATGTAGGTCACACTAAATACTTACTTTTACCTGTAGCATTCATTTAGTTGGGATGTATTTTGTGTTAGTTTTAATACTGTGCACATATTTCCTGAATTTTTATATTGTAGCTTAATAAAGATATGAGTTGTAAGAAATAAAGATGCTCAGTATAACCCTGAAAAAAACAACAAAACTCAAGGCTGCTTAAGACTTTTGCACACTTACTATAGGTCTGTACTGGAGGCTCCATATTGACTCTACACTCATTAAAAGCATAAAAGCAAAGTTGTCAAATAAACTGTTGAATCTGATAAATAAGTGTCTTATTACACCTGGCTGACTGGTGCTGTCCATGGTACTGAAAGGTTTGTTAAAATAGCATTTAGTCTTTCATTATGATGTGTATGGTTTCATCCAGGGTGTCCACATATCCTTAAAAAAAGTCTTTAAAAGCCTTACATTTGATAGTGATAAATTAAGTAAGGTCTTAATGATAGATAGATAGATAGATAGATAGATAGATAGATAGATAGATAGATAGATAGATAGATAGATAGATAGATAGATACAATTCTGTTCTGCTACTGTATTAATCAGATCTGAATGTATCATGATAAATTCAGGTTGATTTATTTTGATTCCACCAGTACATAGATCAAATGTCTGAAAGATTCACAGTAGACACTGTAAATGATAATTCTGTATTTGCTTTTCCAATCTTGTGTTGCATTTTATCATAACGGAGGTGGGAATGAGTGGAGTCACCAACAGTCATTCATGGGTGGAGGGGTTCAAAGTCAGTAGCAGAAACATTAGTCATGTTTGGCATGAAATAGAAATGGAACATTAGCTGGATAGAAACATGACTAAGACTGGTTCAAGGCAATACTTATGATGCCCATTATACAGTTATTTTTTCAAATGTAAGGTCTTAAGCTTGGCCAAAGATGCCTTGAAAAATGTCTTAAAAAGTGATGCATTTACCTGCAGATACCTTTGTATTTGTCCACCTGAGGACAAGACATAAAGGTGAAATACTTCAGTATTTGACATATAAAACAGACTAGTTGTTTTATTGAAGTTTATGATTACTCTAAAAATGTTACTTTAGGCTTCATAATATATGTAGACCACCGCAGCTTGTGAATTATTTCCGTGAATACAAATGATTGAAAGCATCACCTCCTCTGATTTTTCATCAATCACACCCTGACATTAATAACACTTTTTATAGCACCTTCTGTAGACAGATCTCCTTCCCAAGGACCCCTCAGGATACCATCTGTGGTTTGTTACACTGGGAAGCTTTTCTTCATGTTATCAGCATTCAATAGAAGCCTAAAAAGGTAGTGAAATAGGTACACACACATCTGTAATTTTATGAGTAGACATTGCAGATGTTTCCAGTATTAGCCATTGACAATATATTTTTTCACCAGTTTCTGTCTTAATGTTTAAAAGGTACCACAACTGACTCTGGTTTTATTATATTCTAGTTAAAATTAAAAGTAAAATAAGAACTAGATAGTTACAGTGACTGAATAGATGTTGTCATGGACATTTATTTGTGACAAATGATAGGATACATTTGAGTCGCCAGTAATGGAAACCTTGTAAACAGAATTGAAAAGGGAAGACGTTGAGCAATAACATGGTCACTTTGTTGAATTCTTTGCATGTTTTTAGTTCCCAGCTCTTTGCCCATATTCTCTATTGCAAAAGGCACAATGTTAATGCACTTTTCTCTTACTTTTCAACACCAAATAAACATATAGACGTGCATGCACAATATTCAGTTTTCAGATGTAGATTATTTTATTTATTTCAGTAACATTTGGTCTTTAAACCTGTAAGTTAATAAGTGAGAGAGGTCTATTGTGTGTCTGTGTTGTAGGTTTGTCTCCTCCAGTGAAAAAGGCAGAGCTGGACAGTCCGTCTCCCCAGGAAGATTCACCAAGGCTGGGCTCCTTCACCCAGCACCACCGGCCAGTCATAGCTGTACACAGCGGTCAGTAGTACACACATACTATATATACTACACACTGAGGCCATGAAAACACTAGTATTAAACTTTTTTCAGTTCAAGTAGTTTGTTAAAGCATATTTGCTACTTTAGTTGTTGAAATTCAACAATAACAGTGTATTAAATATGGATATGGGCATGTATATAT
>JAPQRQ010000019.1:18100926-18113579 GCA_037367365.1 Apogon talboti | reverse complement strand
TTATTAATTTGGAAATTATGAGCAATTTTAAAAAGTTGGGGTGTCGAAACACCCCAGGTGACTAACGTAGGGTTAAGGAAGTATAAAGATAAATATTCTTCTTCGTTGGTGTTGTTTGTCCAAACCGTCCAATTAGAATTTGCTGCTGTGTTCACTCATGAGAAATATGGCAGTTGTCTTGAATTTTTTCCCACATTTGAATAATTTTTCTCACTGTTGAAATCTTGGAAATGGCCTTAGAACCTTTCAAGACTGATGAGAATTGATGGACATTATGTTAACACAGGTGTGAATGCTCCAAACCAGCACAATTACTAAACCTTCTGCTTTTATAGAGGTGGTCACACTTGCTAATAATCAATAAATCAAAGGCGTTTGGTTGACGTCACCAGGCTGGAACTTACCCTCTTAATTCCTGTGGAAGCATAAAGGGTGTGCACTGCTTGTCCATTGTGGCTTATGTGTAAATATTCATATGGTGGAATCTGTTGTGTGTCATTTTAGAGTTAGATTTAAATCATTTTAGAACATGAGGAGATGATTCTTTATCAGACATAAACCTATAGAATGCAAAGGGTGCACTTTCTTTTTCTCATGACTAAATATATTTATGTGTGTGTAGTAAATTATATGGTAGTGTGAGGTAACTCAAGTGAAGTATATTTTAACCATTTTTTCCTCTGTCTTTCAGTCTTGGTATCTCGGCAACTGAGTGAAAATTGGGAGAATTGCCAGGTCGGTACTGTCCCGGAGGCAGTGGAGCAGTGTTGTTAAAACATTGCCTGAAGAAAAATATATTCAGCTTTGTAGAAGAATAACATGGACATACATATATATAAATATAAAGTGAAATGTCTAATGTTTATATATGTGTATGTGCCATGAAGAGACAGCCTGGGTGGAAACAGATGCTGAGATAGATGCTGTTCTCACTCAGCCATTGGCAGCCCCAGAATGAATGAATTTGCTATGACACTAAATGGCTCTTCTCTGGCCGCTGACATGAGTTTTCAAGTGGAAATTACGGATTGATGCAGATGTCTGGTTGGGCCAGATGAACTGCGGATCAGAACAAGGCCTCAACCCAGCAGGTCCTACGAATCCTGTAATCCATGTGTGCTCCCCGGATGAGGCCTGTTCCCTTGGGATGGATGTTTGCCTTTACCCCTGCACCCCGAGTCTCTACACTAAGTCTAAGTATAAGGCCTCCTCCGCCCTGGGATGGATATAGTCCTTATCCCTTCCTTCCCTTCAACACCCAGAATGCCCCTCTCCGCTGCAGGTGCTGCTTATCATATATGCAAATAAGCCTCCCTTTTTTTGAACCAACTAGAAAGAGATCCTGTTGTTAATATGTAATGTTTCTTTGCACTTTTTAATGTGTTATTAATACGCCTGAAGAAAACGAAGAGTTGAAACAGTGCGTTTGTTTTTCCTCTTCCCACCAAAAGACAGAGGCTTTGTCTTTTTTATTGACAATCATTAGCCTAAATCCATTAAGTTGCTTTGAGAGGCTCATGTTTTTAACACTGTCTGATTGTGCTTTTTTTAATTTTTACCAGAAAACATGAATAATAGTGGAATATATGAACTATATTCACGCCTCTTCTAACACAACACACAATGCTACGCTTGGACAGAGTTGCTGTTAGAGTTCCTGGTGACAGATGAGGGCTCAGGGCTTTTTCAGTCGAATATGTTGCTGCTCCCTTTTCCCTTCAGATGCTGATCGTCTTGTCATGACAGTATGGAGCATCATTTGGAGAAACATTTAGCTGCTGCACGAATATGGTTCAGAGCTTCAGAAAGTATCTACAGAAGCAAAGAGGCATTAAAACCAGAACCACATGGGAGCACAGCCAGCATTTAACTGGTCTCAAACTGTAGCATTGTGTGGTTTGTAGAAGGTGAATATGTTTCCTATATGTCTACTCTCATCCCTGCTCTTTGAGGAGGTGTTGTGTAGATTTGTGTGTTTGTGTCTAAAACACCACAGTGATGGGGTTTTGATGTAGGTAGAAGAAAGACATGCATTGCACTATTATTAATACAAAATTCCTTTCTGAGCAACCCTTGGCGCGATGATACAGCAGACTGAAGTGTGTTTTTGGTGAAGCTGTTTGACAGAAGGTCATGTGAAACTGACCCAAAATGAGCACAAAAGAGTTTCTTGTTCAGATCTACAATGCGTGGTGGTCTGGCAGATGTCCCGTCGGTCACCGCCGTCTGGTGTTGGTCAGGGACGGTCGGGCTGAGCTGGAGATAGATGGATAGGCAGGTTAGGCACAGGGATACGGTTGGTTTTAGTTGATGGTTTTAGCACTGGAAACAAGCAACGAATTGAGTTGATGTGTTATGAGCTTGCTTGTTGAAAAGATCCGCATTGTGGCAGTGCTTTAGTGGGGCAAAGCAATATTCTGTTCAGACTGGCTTTTAACAGCTTTATTTAGTCAATCCTTTTTTTTCAACAATATTTTTAAAGGCATCTTTAAAAGGATTAAAATCTCACATAAATCATTTTAACTTTGAGTAGAATTATTTTATATATATGTCACAAGGTTAGCGACTAATAGAATCCAAACATTAATCACATTCTGTTGTTATGGAAGCATCTTGAAACCATGTGTTCATTAGGGCAAGATGTCAGTTCAGCAACACTCAGTCTATGTTTGTGTAGTTGTCAAACCTCTGAATGCAGAAGGAGAAAAAAAATTGAGAATCGGATCGTAAAACATATCATTATTGATATTTGTATGTAAAATTAAATGCAAAAATCTATTGCAACAGTAGCAAAACATGCACACCCTGGCCTTTTGATATTTCAAACACCATCTTTATGGAGATGGAAAGACTGAATATGAAAGAGATTTTTATAGGGACTAATATTTTATAACCAGTGCCATGTTTTAATCTCTTACAGCTTTGCGACTATAAACGTCCTATTGAAGTTTGTTGCCTGAGATTGTAGAATTATAAAGGAATGATTTTTCAGTGTGAAGGTGCAATCAGACTGAAAGCTAAATGAATTTGCACTATTCTTTCATTTTACTAAGTGTTTGTCATTTCACCCCAAAAAACCAACTTTGTATCGACTATTTCAAGGAGAGAAGTTAATTGTTTGTCACTAGGTGGCACCACATTAAAGCAAATGACTCGCCAGGTTTCAGGCCAGAGTACTTCTTCAAGTGTCTACATTTAGGCACTCGTGAGCCTGTGCAGCTCCTTTCACACAAGGAACACATGAATTATGTTACTGATTCATTTTGTTTTATACATTTTGCTCATTGGAGTGCATCAAATCATGATATTATTTCCTCATAGTGTTTGTAGGAGTTTGTCATTGGACTGTAAAGAGTCCAGTTAGCTATGCATTGACCATATGCGTATTGAAGAGCAGCTGTATGTGTTTTTCTCTCAAAGTTTATAATTTTGACTCAAAAGTCTTGTGAAAATGCTCTTTTTTATTGTTTAAGTTGAGACACAGAGCTGGCGCAGACATATTAATCCCATTTGCATCTCTGCGTTAAATTTGTATGCAGTCGTGTGCAATGAAAACTCACTTTGCCTTCAGTCTGAACACACCTTTTGAGAGGTGTGCATTTCTTTGGACAGATCGTTTTCCTTCATGTTAACAGCAGTCAGTGCCTACTTAGGGTTGAGATTTTGTACTGAAGGTGCTGATATGTTTTGTCAGGGCGAGTTTTAAGGTTTGGTTAAAGTTAGCTAACAGCTGATGTATACTGCATGGTGCTGCCATGGTCGCTGTGCTGACCTAAAGAATGCATGGCTCAAACTGATAATACCTCTCCCTCTATCCTGCTCTTCCTCTTCCTCCTCATCCTCTTTCTCTTCCTCCTCTTCCTCCCCTTCCTCCCTCCTTGCTACATTAAGATGCAGTGGATGGAAGGACTTACTGTTTCTTTAGATTTTAATAATTGCCCTGTTATTAAACTCCTCTTTTGCACGATATTTCATAAAACACATTATGTGCCTTGCCTTGAGTTTAAGAACAACTATACTTTATGGGGAAGTGACCATAATTTTCATGGTACAGCTGGTAGCAAAAAAAAAAGAAAGAAAAAAGATTTTAAAAAAAGCTGCATGTGTGATTGCTTAACATTAACCAGTGGAGGTACACAGTTTTTAAGTTAACACTGGCAACTGGTTATTGGCAACAGTGTAAACAATACTACTCAGTAAAAGCTTTGAATAGTGAGGCTTGAACAGCGTGGATCCTCTACTATCATTCACCTCAACATTTTTATACAGTGTCAAAGAACCAGTGTTAACGGAATGACATCTCCTACAAAGTCAGAGCCAATAACCCTGTTATGACAACGTCCAGCCAACAGAGTGAGATACTGGACAAATAGTAGACTGTTTTAGCAAAGTATAACATAACCCAAACCTTCCACAGAGCTGTACCACACCCTAACAGGGACAGACAGGACAAGTGTTCGCAGAGACATGACTTAGATCACCGGATTTCTACAAGGTGTAACACCTCCTCGATCATCTGAGGACAGTTGCGAACTGACCTTGTTATTGTGATGACACCTCAATGAAGTGCATTACTCAAAATGTACACAACAGTGTTCTGTAAGTAAAAAATTATGGGACTAATTTCCTGCAAAAACCAGACAAAACATGATCCAAATGCCCTATTATCACCATAATCACAGTGTGGTTCACAAATACAAAATACATTTTGTTTTGCAAATACAAAAATAATCCTATCAAAGAAATATACAGCATATTTCTAAAACACACTGCTTCAGGAAAAAAACAAAACTCTTACAAGTACAAAAAAATATGTCCTGTCCCTGAGTAATTCACCCTCCACAACAGCAGGGGGTGCTGTCAGTCAATTTTTGAATGTGCAGATGCTATGTGACGTTCTGCTATAATCAGCGCTGCTAAATAATGCACCTCTTTGACACTTGTTTGTATATGCAAATAGGCAAATGTAGATATGATATCCCCCAGATTATATTTTTGGCTGTCCTACCCTACCAATGTTAATTTGTTACGCTAATGTTAATGCGTGAAACTCAGAGGGAGAAAAAAAAACAGGAAATGCCTGATCTGGGCAGCAACAAAATTCACTTAAAATCACCTTGATAACATCATTTGATTCTTTTAATGTCTGAAAATAAATGGAAAACTGGGCTCATTATTTAGCAGAGCTGATATTGGCAAATCCTGACATAACACCGCAGCTTTAAAATGGACTCACAGCGTCACCTGCTGTTGTGGAGGATGAGTTACTCAGGACATATGGGAGAAAAATGTTAAGACAAACAGGGTGCAAATTTTAAGCAAAAAGTTAGATTGTTTTTTTCTGTAGGATATACTGTATTTTGAGATACTGTTATTTCGGAAGCATGTTTTAAAAGTAGGCTGTATTTAACATTACACTGGTTTGTTAATTGGAATCAATTAAAAAACACAATGTGCTTTTTAATTATATTGCATTTGTTAAAGCAGTTTTGTTTTTGTGATGAAGCCTGAAATTAGCTCCGTAATGTCCTGTGTTTAGGGTGAGGTAACAGCTATGTTCTGTCGGAAAACTCCTGCCTAAATGTTCACAATACAAAACAAAAGCCATGTCAGAGACTATGCTCAGCTCCGTCTTTACTTCGATTTATTATTAAGTATTGAATACATGCAAATACATTTTAAGGTGTTTATCGTTAATTTATACTATATTGTGAATAAAGCGTCAGGCATTTAGCTGTGCCAGTGTGGCCAAGCCACTCGATCCCATCTGATGGAAACATGTTAAATATGGTTTAGTTTTGGGTTTTAGGGCTCTTCTGCTCTCTGATTGGCCTTTAGAACACCGTCCATTTCCTGATACAATGAGCTTGACCTTGTAACTAATTGTGTGACAAGAAATTACAAAAGGTCATAAATGAGTTTGAGTTTTATATAGATGCATGCACTTAACTCTTCTTACTGAACTTGGCATTTAGGTTATTGTTTTAGTTATTATTATGTTATTTGTAGAGTTATGGTTTAAAACACAGCAGTGTGTATAAAATATGTACCACATGGACTTATCTGTCATATAAAGAAGTTGTTGTTTAAGCATCTGTGTGTTTTAGTTGGACTGTCTTAAGCTGGTGGCCAGGCCTCAGAGTAAGAGACAGATAAAGGTTTAGTTTAATGATGGATGAGTAAAAGTGAGAATGTGGAGAGTGCACGTTTCTGCCAATGCTGCACAGATATCTGAGAGTGTTTTTGTCTTTTAGCTCTAGCACCACGTAAAAAATGCAACAAAATGCTCTTAAATTTCACTGACATTGATTATGGATTGATGCAGTTTGGTTGTCACGTTTCAAACCCATCCCAGCAGACACTGTCATCTGCTAAGTTTTATGTTGTGTTATTATATTTTCACAAAGGCCTGCTTATTGATATACTGTACAATTTTCTAATAACATACAGTAGCCATCACAGACATCATCGATTGACTTCTTGGCCTGTATGAAAACCACCAGAGCCCTCTATTGGCCACAATTTGCAATAGGAAAATAGATTTGTCTACCATTGAAGCCGATAGTCACCTCTCACAGCGCTGTACCTGCTGTTCATATAAACCTTGTGCTGTTAAATACTTATGGACCTGGTTGTGATTCTACATCATTATTTGACATTTAATTGATTTATAATTAATCTGCTGTCATAGATTTTTACCTAATTTCCTCCATGTAATGGATGAGACTGTTCCAAGTGTTAGCTGAGTGTTGCTTTAATAAGAACAAAAAATGATCCATCAAAAGACTGAAACTAAATCACAGTCAGACACCAAATGTAACACTGGATATATAACCCACTGAATTTCAACTGGATCCTGTTGACTTAGACTGAAGTGGTTAAAACTTTGGTCAATATGGTGTTAAAAGGTCTGAAACAATAAGGAAGTCAACAGAAAATTAGTGAATGACAGTTATGATAATCAGTGCTGATACACCAAATATACACTGACGCCAAAAGTGGGAAAAATTAAGAGACTACTCCAAATTTCCTGATTTAACATAAATAACCCAACATTAACGTGAAAGAGTTTAAAGCCTGCCTTAAATCAAGCATTAAATCTGCGATTGAAAATGAGCTTTTCCACTCATTTCCATTTTCTGAAGTCTTAAATGTTAATTTAAAAAATAAATAAATAAATAACAATGTGTCCTTTTTTGGAGCAGTTTCTGCAAATAAAAACTATAAAATGTCAGTAGTTTTGTTTGGAATTTGGGAGAAATTTTGTCAGTGGTTTGTAGAATAAAAACTTTTTTAAATTAATTTACTCTTAATTTTTCCTGAAGCTGTATAGACAAGGACAAGATAATAAATTGCACCACCGCAGGCTCTGGGAAAGGTTTTTTTTTTTCATCAGTTAATTGATAGTGTACATAAGCCTTAGTTGAAACCCTTCCAGGAATTAACCAGCCATACCATAAATTATATGATGGCACAGTTGTTAACGGAGAAAAACTATTTCTAAGAATTTTATGTCAGTGTTCCATTTTTTAAAACAGCAATATTTTGGCGCTAAAATAATGTAAACATGGTGACTCATGTAAGACTGTAAAAACCAGCAACGACTGTGGAGTTTCATGACTTTCATTTAACACCAAGAAGGAAGATAGAGACAAAAATGAGTTTCTGTGAAATGGAAAGAATGTTGACCCATGATGGGACTGAGACATCACTGAACTGTGATGTGTGTCACTAGATGCTGACTGCCTATTATAATGCACTATAGGACTGAACGGGACAATGTTTGGGTTGCAGAAAGAATGATATAGGTGACTTTTAGGTTTACCTGTCAGACAGAAAACAGTTATAGCCTCAGTAGATCGATCATGCACCAGTTGGACACATTAAGACTCGAACACCAAAATCTGCAGCCAAAAACTGCAAAACATTTTAATGATGTCTCTTAAATTCACTGCAGGCTGTAAAAGGTAATATCTCTTAAATGGTCGATGTCATGGAGTGCAGGAAAACGTAGTGGTGTTGTGACGAAGACCAAGAGAGCTGTGCACGTTGTACTTCAGAAATCTTGCAGCTTCTTACCTCTTGTACCTCTGCCAGTACTGGGCAATATAAAAAAAACTATTTCAGTTCTCATCCTACACCAAGAGAGAGGTGATGCATGCACTATTCAAAGGCAGATGACTTGAAAGCAGTGGATTGTGAGAGCTTGGTTGTATTCTTAATCTATGTTTCTGGCTGATTTTGCAAATTTGTGTTTGTTTATTTTCTTACCGACTAGCTATCTGACTGCAAATGCACAAAAAGATCAATAACTTCCCTCCAAGTCACCAGCTATCAAAGTGGAAGTGTTCTAAAGGCACGTATGGAGTTAAATTCTTGCCAAAACTTAACAAACAATACAGTGTTGCATACAAATGTGCACACTTCTCTAACAAACGTGGTGTAATCTGTTGGTACAAAATGCATTTAAGAGACAAATACATGTTGTTTTGCAAATACAAGATATACCTATTAAACAAATAAACATCACTACTATTATATAACTTTCCACTGTACTTGTGCTGACAGTGTAATTCATCCTCCGCAACTTGCAGGTGGTGCTGTGGGTTGGGATGATTCCAAGATGAGGAAAAAATCTAAAAACAATCCACTATTTATTGGATATTGATCTTCTCCGTCTGTTACCTTTTTCTTTGTAGCACATATTTATTTGTCTTGGACAGTAATTGTGTCTGAATCATTATGTTTTAGAAATATTTTATATATTTAACTGATACATATTCTTTATATTTGCAAAACAAAACATATTAATTTGTTCATTATTCATTGTGTTTGCAAACCACACTATATTTGTTAGCGAATCGCAGATCAATTGTAAAACATGTTTTTTTTTTTTTAAGTTTTGGTTGAAAACTAGCTCCGTATATGTGTTTGACATAATTTGCAGAAACTAGTATTGTGAGTGAATGGGGTGTATTGATGGTCTGGGCATCAACTGCATTGTAGTTTTCATTCCAGTATATTTATTATGCAACTCTTAAATGTGCTTGATTAAATTCCCCGTCATTTGCATGAATACAGTGAGTTAGACTATTTCAATGAAAGGCTGGATTTATGGACAGTATATGTGTGACTGAATGCAGAATGTGAAGAGCTAAATCTTATTGTCAAATTTGTCCCTGCTAATGTTGTGTTCTGCTGTGGGTTTGTGGAATAGAAGTCAAGGTCTCAGATTAGTCTGGTTTTTAGAGGTTAGAGGTGTCTACAAGACATGTGGTGTGCCCAGGCCTCTTTATTACACCCACTCAGACATGAAAAAATACCAGAAAATATCTCCAAGTAACCCTGGTATCATTTTTGTTATCAGAGTTTAGATTTCTTACAACTACAGTATTTTCAAATGTACAAGTAACCAGCTTCAGTATGTTAAGGAGAACTGGAAACTCAAGTCTGAATGGCAAATGAGGATTAGTGGTTAAGGTCTGAAATATGGTAGAAAAAGTTCCGCATCTCATGCATTGTCTTCTTCTCTGTTTAAATAGCTGCATGCACATGTAATCACCGTCTCTGTTCTGTTCAGATAAACCAGCAGGTCAAAAGCATGAAAAGTGAAAATACCAAAAATGATTTCAACAAGCAGTGCCTATCATTTTACTGCTAGTGTAATCAGTTTTTCTTTGCTGTGCTTTGCAGTATTTGTTGTTTCCGTGGGCTTGGTGACACACTTTTAGCCCAGGGGTCGGTGCTCAGTAGTGAGAACATCACCAGCCTTGGCCAGTATTCATGCTGTGCAGGTCGTGAGGTGACAAGCCATAAAAACAGCCAAACATTTCTGAAAATCTAGAGGAAACACAGAGCAGAGTCTTCAATGATTCCACCCTGATAGAACTTTACATGTTTCTTCATTTGAAGTCGGGACAACGCGCAACAAACGGGTTGTACTTTCAGAAAAGGTAAGACAAAATTGTGTTTCATTACCAAAGATTGAACAAAACCAAATCAACTGAATTTTTGCTAAGTTGATTTGATGTAATCCGTGATCTCAATGACTGGCTTCAAATTTTAGTCACTTTTGAAAGGAAAGTTATTCAGTTAATTGTAATCTGCATGTTCACCAGCAGATGCCGCTAAATCCTTGAAAACAGAGAAACGACTGAGTACTAGAAACTCAGTTAGCCAACAACCACCGCCAAGTGCAAAACTGACTCCAACACAAACTCCTCATGTATCAACCCTTTAAGTATCTGGGTTAGTGTGCATTAATACATGTTCAATGATGTATCTTTACACATTGTTACTGGCTTTATAATTATACATTCATGAAATAATGGCCATTTGTTATTAAAAGCACCTTGTCATTTGTTCCGATTGGGAAAACCATGTTGTTTTTTAACCTCACTGTATCAGTTTGTGTTAACTGTAACTTTAATGTCCCTTTAAGAACGGTACGAATGGGAATTAGGGCCAAACTGATGATTCAAAAATATGATACTTTTAGAATAAAGTCATGATATTTTGAGAAAGAAGTCGTAATTTTTTTTCCAAAAATAAGGCAAAATATTAAGAGAATTACATTGTTGTATTTCAAGAAAAAAGTACAAGAATAAGCTATATTTTGAGAAAAAAGTTATAATATTCAAAAAATTGTTGCAATTTTTCCACAAAATGTCAAAATATTACAAGTTATAATATTTCGAGAAAGAAATCATAATAATGCAAGAATAAAGCCACAATATTATGATAATAAAGAACTCATTTTTCCCGTTAGTGAAATTAGACTATTACAAGAATGAATTTGTAATATTTTGAGAAAGAAATCATAATAATATGAGAGTAAAGCTATATTGAATACTATAATGATGAAACTATTACATCTGCTTGAAATAAAAACGTACTGTAGAAATGGCCGTTTCCTTGCAATGGATGAATCAATGCAAATATATGTAGTAGACTAGGTTGTTATTATGAATAAAGTTATGGTCTTATGTTTCCTCTAGATTATTCTTTACGTTGTAGTACAAATCAAGTGCTGTTCTGACCACTGTTCTGAGCACAGTTAGCAGAGTAACGCTTTTAGCATGTTGCAAGTGGGAATGAGGCGACTCCTGCTTTAACGCGTCGTAACAGAATGACTGTGTTGCAGGTGATGGGTTGTGTTAAGTAACAGTTGGTGGTGCTTGTGGTTCGCTTGCTTGGCGGTTCATTAGATCTCTCGGAAACAAAGGGACTGTTGGATATCTAAACAATAAAGTTTTTTGAGGGGTGTTTTAAT
This sequence comes from Apogon talboti, assembly GCA_037367365.1. Lineage (NCBI taxonomy): Eukaryota > Metazoa > Chordata > Actinopteri > Kurtiformes > Apogonidae > Apogon > Apogon talboti. Next base: position 18,102,307 of record JAPQRQ010000019.1, on the reverse strand, counting down.
AGAGGGCTCTTTTCTATAAATTATTAATGTGACTCAACACTTTACCCTACTGCTGTTGCTGTCTGAAAACCTTGTATCTCTAACATGTTCCCTCCCACCGTCTTTTAACTTGAAGTAAAAGTTTCCCTTTTTATCGTCCAGTTGTCCTTCAGAACCTTTCAAATTCACAGCAGAATGAAAAACCTTTGTATTGAAAACCAGACTTTGTAGAGCTACAAGGTTTCCATGTTGATTCTATCTGTATCTGTGGGTACATCTGCACACTGTTTACTTCATGTGCTGAAGACAGTTTGTAACGAATGAACGAGTTGTTTCTCAGAGAACATTTTAATGCAGTGTCATATTTTAAGAATTTTTTCTCATAACTTTTCAGATATTATAGTAAAGGACTGCTTTGCTTGCTTCCAGTTATACAGTATATCCCCTACACAGAGAGAGCACAGGCAACACCAGCCTCAAGTCTCTTATGGATGACAGCTGTTCAAAACACAAAACAAGTCCCCAATTTTATTCTTTTCTGGATTGGAACTCACTTTATGATGCCATGGTCCCTCCCAAAGAGGACATTAACCCTGGCAGGAGGTGTTGACTGTGGTTTTATGCAGGTTTAACTAAAGCTTGAACTACTTTTCCTTTGGTAAACATCAATAATCGACTGTTTTTGCTTGAAGCAAACTTATATTTTATCATCACTCAGAAGAAGTCACAGTGTTTCCATTTGAATGTACTATAGTTTGTGGCCGCTGTCTGAATCTGAACCTGGTCCTGACCTGGTCTTCTTCTGTTGTGGGGGATATCTTTGATAATATGTCATTATAACCATATTTAGCCATTGCTATCGGCAGATGCTGATGAATTCATTACTGGAAATGAGTATGTTTCCCTATGCAAAAATATACCATTAATAAACAAGCTATACCACAACTCAGCCAACAGGCTGCCTCCCGTCTCTTTATTCCATTTGTTTCATTCATATCTGTCATAACTGTAAAGGGAGACTTGTTTTCCTCTCAACAGGTTGGTTCCTCTGCAGGAGGGACATTGTATTATACATTAAAACTGGGCAACATGGCCAAAAACCTTTTTTTCCCAATGTTATGGATGATTTATGACTTTGGTTTCATGGCTACATAAACCGAACACAAAACATTTTTCAAAAGTACTCTTTATTCACTAAAGCCCTATACTATACCTTTGAACCATAAACTTGGAATAATTTTGTTTTAAGACACATTCCTGTTTGTGCAGGAATGTGCAGAACATCAGATGTTCTATATGTCCACTATGTTTCAATGCATTTCCCCCAATCAATCAATCAATCAATCAATCAATCAATCAATAAGGGCTTAGGGATACACATTGCATACAGTTTTTAAGTTCA
>JAPQRQ010000019.1:18068701-18087143 GCA_037367365.1 Apogon talboti | reverse complement strand
AAAGCACTGTTTTTGGAAGTACAATGCCATAGCTATTGATGTAAGAACTGAAGTGATTTTGGTTATTATCAGGAAAATGAATAGATATCAGCACTTAAACTCTTAAAAGCTATTTTTTTGTTCAAACAAATGTACCTTTAGTTGTACCAGGCATTAAAATGAAAAAAGAAATTGAAGAAAACAAGGGTGGTCTAATCATTTTTTCCATGACTGTATTAGCTCCAGTCTGTGCATGTGTTTAGTCTCACCTCTGGTGGATAGAATTCACAGTCAAGAGACAGCATCCCACTCAAAGTGGCATAGGTGGACTTACAGAAAGCATGATGCTGTTGGAGAGGGAGAAAACGGTCAGGTTAACTTGAAAATGTATCAGGTTTCAATCTGATTTTTTTATAGTTTCATCAAAAGAAAATTCAGATTGATGTGTATTGTATAATTCATAATGCCCAGCATGGTGCATGTGTCTAAAACTGAAGCACTAATTAATACTGATGAACTGCCTTCACATGATGGGAGCTGGGACAGTGTCCTGCACCCCCACACTCCTCCAGAGGATTAAGCAGTTTGGAAAATTAACGAATGAATGAATTATATATTAATATTTGTATGTACAAAATCAGCATTTTCCATTAGATTCCATATTACAAATGTCAACAGAACATGTTAAATGTAGTATTCATTAATTTCAGGTTCATGAGTGTTGTACTTACAGCTCGGTCAGGGCAGAGGGGTTGGCACGCTTCAGGCAGAATTTTGGATTTTCTTGGACAATGAGTTTCCACAACGACAAACTCTGCAAAGTAGCCCAATCCTGCTCTAAACATGTACTGAGACGAACAGGAAGAAGATAGTGTTAATGGGATGGACAGTACAGATGAGAACCTTCAACCTATACTTCAGAATATATTTGTCAGAATGATTAAGCAACATAAATGAAGTACCTCAAAGTAAGTTCTGATAGTCTGAACCTATTTAATTTTAAAATGCTCCTGAATTTCTCTCAAAACACTGGTCCAATAAATAAAGAAAACAGTCTTCTACTTACTGCCCACTGGTCTTTTTATATACTGGAGCTGTAATTGATTTTTAGAGCCTCTGTTATTTAGTCTATTGCTCCATTGATTTGACCAACAAGCTTTTCAAAGGAGAAATCAGAGGTTTTCTGCTGAGCTATCATGAGTAGTCTACCTTAAAACTGTCAAGAAAATCAATATAATTGTGCAACGCAGCTCTCCTTAACATTATATGCATGTTCAACCGTTTTTTACTCAACTCTGATTTGATACAAAATTAAATTAAGTATAGCTGGTAAAAACTAGACTAAGATTTGAGGAAAAAAAAAAATACAGTAAAGATTGTGAGTGAGCAGGTTAGGGTCCGAGGCCGATCAGGAGCCCCTGAGGGTGGTCTAATGTTACTCTGCAGCAATGTCAGAAAATAAAACAGCTCCAGTGACTGCAACCTCTATGTAAAAACAGCAAATCAGTTCCCATGTATTGCAGATCCACCACTCCCATTATTCCATTATATGTCACAGTAAAAACTAAACCTACACTAAACTTTTTTTGTGATGTATATTCATGTTATATTATTCTCACTGAACAAATATCCACATGTCATGTTAACATCATCCATGTACATATATAACCCTAATAATATGGCTTAAAAACTTACATCTACAGCTTGTACAAACTTGTATCTGAAATATTAGCATCATAAAATATTCATGTCAATTGTTGCCAATAATTATCATGACAAATTTTGACTAGATGTTTTATTTTAACAGCTATTTTTCTTCCTGAGTGAGAGTTGAAGAAACCAGATGGTTACATGTGGTTTAAAATGATTGTTCAGAGTCAAAATATGACAAATGTTTCAGAAATCTAGAGGTAGAACATTTTAAATAATTAGAATGAAAATCATGAGCAGAATTAATCAAAAACAAACTCATTTTGAAAGCATAGTTGGCAATGTAAACAGAATTTACCTTATATTATGACTATTTTATATTATATTATGACTATTATTTGTCCCTATTGTTTTGTATCCCACCTGAATTCAATGTATTCCAAAACTTTTGTCCTTATAGTGCGTATTGTGTGAGAATGTGACAGCGAAAGAATAATGCATCAATAATGTAAAGCGCTTTGAGTGACTTGAAAAGCGTTATAGAAATCTAATGCATTATTTTATTATTATTATTATTATTGTCATGTGTTTACATGATTTTTATTTGAAGTTTTATTTTATTTCAGTTTAAGTAAGCTAAATTCTTTAGAATGTAACATGATGGACTCTGGTTGGAGGGTTTCCTGGGCCCCAACACACTCTTAATGACTGAAAATATGGGCAATAGGGGCCGTTTTTTATGTGTGAATGTGTGTAAGAGAGACATTTTCTGTACCCCTAATCTTATCCGTCCAATTTCCTGTAAGTTGTAGTAGTGGTCGTTGCTGGTATTCCTGTTGAAGTCTATCACAGCATTAGAAACAGCTGCCTGGCCCATGTCATCATTGAGATCGATCAGTGCAGGACAGTCTGGGCATCGATCTTTTTCCACTGCAAAAACACAGATATTTATTGTCGTGATTGGTAAACACTTTAACATTGTTTCATCAGCATTTTTTTTCCCTTTTTTTTTTTGCTTGAAAGTATATTTTAAAGGTGTTTATTGGAATGAGTCAAATATTCTACATTTGATGCTGCACTCACTTCTCTTCATTATTATCTTGGGAACATAGTGATGCTTGTGAAAGTTAAGTTACTATGTTCCCTACGCTGTTTATTAAAATTGTCTTTATGATACATTTTTAGTGCATCTATTTGCAGTGTACAGCATTACAGGAGATTTGTGGTGTTCATGTGGCTGTATTCATTTAAAGACTGTGCAAAGTGAGCTATAATGTAAACTATAACAAGACACTGCATGCAAAGATCTAAAGACTGTGCCATCGTGCCATGAAACACATGTACTTTCAGCAAGTGACAGGTGTAGTGTTTAAATTGGCCACTAGGGGCCAGTAGTAGCATTTAAGAATTGCACATGAGGAAGAAAAGTCACTATAAAATTGTGTTTTATGATTGAGAGCGAACTGTTTTGCTTTGTTTTACGTAAACCATGCAACTGTGACTGTGTAGCTTCAGCCATGTCATAAATTATATTTATTTGAGGTATATGTGTGTGTGCAAAAATGAGGGTTTAGCTTACAATGTGATGATACAGTGCAAACCAAGACAACATTGTGCTGTTTCAACATTTGATTTTATATAAAACTTTTTCAAGGCTTTTTCCAGTATCATCATTCTGTTTTGTGTTATATAAAATATAACATAACAGGAGAGAGTCTCACCTCTTCTTGTGACACAGTCGTATTTGTTGACAGTACCTTCATTATCTTTCACATGTATTTCTACATTGCAGTTGGCAACAACACGCTACAGGGAGGACAACAGAAAAAAAAAATGATGACTTAAATCCATACATCAAACTTCAGTCACACAAAGACCTCTTAAACCACTTTGCAATTTTATACACCATTAGTGCTTGTGATGGTCGACTGGCATTTACCATTTGGCTGATTTCACGTAAACCACAGTCCTCATAAGATTTGGGGTTGATAACGTGACACTCTGTCTCTGTAAGGTTCAGCCTCAACTTCATAATGCACAGTTCTTCATTCTGTAAATGATGATTTTTAAAAAAGTTATTTTCATTGCCTATACTAGATTGTATCAAGTATTGTGTATAGTTACAATACGCTACGTAAAAATATTTCCAATTTTGCTGGGTAAACCCACACAAGTAAATAAAGAAATCTAGGCAGTGTAAGTTAAAAAGCCAAAAAGCAATTTAGTTCTGTATCAGTGATGGGGACTGAGTATGACTTACTCAATAATATGTACGGTACTGAGGATGTACACTTTTATCTGTATATTGGTGGTGAAGAAATGGTTTATAGACTGGAGAGTGTAATGCTTTGACAACAGAATGTGAAAGAAGAGAGAAGATAAAACGATCACAGGCAATAAATAGAGAGGTGTGTTGAAAGCCACTAAGACAGTAACAATAATCGATAAAGAAAGATGCAAGTGAAAGGATTAAGGGAAACTTTAAGATACCACCAAAATACTACAAGATGAAATGCAGTTTCTATCTCCCAAACTCTTTAACATCCGTTTGAAACAGAGCAAAGTGGCTGTCACTGAAATGAAAACACTCAGAAAATGGAAAGTACAAGTGTTAGAGCTAATAGAATGAGCAAAAGTGCTGAGTAAATTTGATGTTTCCATACCAGGTCAGTTTCGTAGAGTTCGACCTCAGTTAGGTTAAACTTGTAGCCATGGTGATGGTGTTCGTTGATGTGATCCACTGCTATTTTTGCAGCAGCACTTTCCATGCTACATGTCAATGCTTCCAGAGCTGAAGCAGCGCTGCAAAGCAGCACCAGGATGGATATTACCTTCATGCTGCAGACAGACCCAGAGCTGTCTGAGGCCAGGGCCTTTTTATAGACATGGACAGGCAAAAAACACTACAGAGGGTTGGACGAGTGACAAACAGAAAGAGAGCTAAATGAAATACAGACAGCTGTGCCAAAGCTGTAAAACAAATAGAGACTTTACCCAAAATGATGCAACTTCTCTTGAAATGTGCAACAGTCAACATTTTTGTGGCGCTACACAAGCAAACATTTAATTATTTAGAATAGTTTTCTGCACTGAGAGGCATAACATTAATGTTGTAAAAATACAATGTAAAAATATTTTGTTAAATGAGATTATATTTGTTCAATTTAAAACATGGTACAGTCTTGTGGGAAAAAAATATTTTCAATTAGATTTTATTTATGATATGTAGAGGTCCTATACCTGGTGTTAGTATAACAGATATTCTATTTCTGAGTTGCTCAGTTGTGATGAACCATCGACTCTGATGCTCAGGATATATTTTCTGTACAAGACTGTGATATAAGGATGGAGCTATACTCTACACGGAAAGGAGCCTGTTACATTCAAGATATTAAAGATGAAAGACTGAACTGACTTTGAAATTGCAGGATATCCACATGCAGAGCATGCAAAATAATGACTTTTGGATCAATTTCCCTGAGCGAGAACGAATGATTTTTTTTTTTTTTTTTTGGATCTGGAGAAAATTGAAATCACACTGACACATGAAATGTAACATGGTGTCAAGGTTGGAAGTTGCACTATGAGACTAAATGATAAATATGAACATTGGCTCAGGCTGGGAGACTAAGGGAAGCAACTTATGCCACTTATAATGATTAACAAAGGCTAGTCTGGTCAAATAAATGATGACTCAAAAACAATCAGTACTGTATTAATCTTCCAGTACAACCTTAGTATGATATCAAGTAAGTGGCAGTAATAGAAGTTGCAACATTTTGCTCATATCTAACAGGGAAGGGCCAAATGATTTAAGATAATAAATCTGCAGAAATGTAAAATTGGTCATTTTAAGTCCTTTCACAGATTATTACATTTATGGTACAATAATGTGTGTGTCACCATTTACACTGTTGCCCATAAAGTTGAAATGATATTTCCCATTGCCATAATCATTTCATGAGAAGAGGTAAAAATATTTTATTCCAACTTTAAGGGCAACAGTGTATGTAATTATGTAGACATTCTTTTTTTTCGATATTTGTGAGAATATTCATACTGATGAAGATGTTTAAACTGGCTCTGAGACATTGTGTTTGAGGGTTAAGATGTAAAACTAGGTTAAAAGTGTCTTACTGTAGTTACTGTTGGGGTATTGGACATTCAGCTGTGATGGAGATACCAGTATGTTGGTGTGTCCTTACAAATACAGTGAGATAGGACTGAATGTGAGATTGTGTCTGCCTGTGTGTGTTCTCTGTACCCTTGATTTTATCCATCACTTCCTGAAGGACGCAGTCGTGCTGATTGCTGATGTTCCGGATAAATGTGTCACAGCCTCTGTTATAGAGTCCAGGCCTCCAGGGCTCTGTAGACTGTGGGACAGCTGAAGCATATCCTCACCATTTCCTCAGTCGTTTTCTTTCTACACACACACACACACATCGTTAGCCTCATAGCGTAATTACCTAAGTCGTATTTTTGGCCACATTTACTCTCCTAACACTGCTGCTTCATTTTGCAACATTGGCTATGACCTGAAAAAATATGACTTAGGCAATTCTGCTACAAGGATAACGACAACATAATTACTGCAATGTTTGATCAATACTATAAGCAATGGCCAGTGAACTAAATTTGAAGTACAACCAAAGGCATGATCTATATTTTGGGATCCTAGCACCAATAATGTGAGAACCACAGTGTATTTACCCAGTTTTTTAACCTGTCAATTAATAGCTGGGGCAAAATCGACTGATGGTATAAGCGTGTTTAGTTAATCAGTAGTATGAGCTAATGATAACATAATAAAGTACCTATTAATCCTCTGACAGGCTTGTTAGTGTAACTCCTCAACCACCACTACAGTAAAGCTGTCTGCTCCAAAAGGAATCTGTTTTGAGTATTCTGGTATTCTAGTAATCTGGAAAGAGTATTAACTGGTTATTGGAGTTCTAATACATTTAAAATTCAATTCACAAAAGAATCTAGGCGTTGCACATGGTTGAGACGGTGATTTTGATTTAATCAACATAGCATTTAATGTATATATTTGTTAATTTAAGGTGCATTTGTGGGGTAACCCACAGTGTACATTCAAATGTTTTATGTCTATGCATTTCCTGATATAGCCCATGCCAATTGTAGCCTTTAATTTTGTTCTGAAAACCGAGAGGGAAGACATTCAATAGTTTCTCTGTAGGAAACTAATATTTTATCAGATGTATCTTTAAATATAGTTTTCAGTGACATGGGGATGTTTTATTTTAGTCATATGGCTTCAGTTTTGAATTGCATAAGGGACCTTAAGAATCATATGGAAGAAATAAAAGGCTTTTCATTATCTGTAGTTTTTTCAGTAGTAAGTGAATACATTAGTTGCTATTACTTGTAGTGAAAAAGAGAAAAAAAAAATTAAGTAGTATGCATTTCTGCAGTGGGAATGTCTCTTTATTGAACATACCATGCAGCAAAAAACTGAGAAATTGAGCAACCAGTGGATTGATCATTATCTAACTGAATGTCTGCAAAAGAGACCAAAACGCTGCAGAGTTAATACAAATGCAAGCACTCGGATTTATGGATTCAATAAGGATCAACATTTCGTTTTGGAATAGAAGAAAAAGGAGTTCTCTGGATTGAAAATACTCACATCATACCTTCATCCATTGATTTGAAATATATAAGTTGTTTGTCAATAATAATTTTGATAAATTTCAAATCGGTATTCTTTACACTAATTGTCCCAATACTTTTGTCCATATAGTGCACCTCAAATACAACAAACCCACTTAGATATAATGTTCATTCAAAATAAGTTTAATATTAAAATTGAAAATAAACAATGACATAATGCACCACTTCTACTTTGTCGCCATTGATCTCACTCAGCTTGAACTTGTATCCATGGTTACGTTATTCATCTGCAAGGAAGGAAGCAACAATTTGGACAGAAGCACCAGACAGACAGACAGACAGACAGACACAGAGCAGGAAGCCATCGTCTTTACTTTGACATGGACCAGAAAAGACACTGACAAACAGCAGGAGAAGTAAATGAGATAAGACATATTCATATCCATGTGATAAACAAATGCAGACTTCAGCTGCAGTGATGTGCCTTATTCTGAAATTTTCCCCAAACATATCTATGCATCAATAGTGTCTTTTGTGTCAACCTTTCCCCTGACAATATACAAGCATACATTTAATTATTAACAATATGTAGCTCCAAAGAAATACTTAACACTCATGTTGAAAACACAATGTAAAACCGTATGTTCAAGGACATTACATGTATTTAATTGAATACATGGGATGCGGTTGCCAAACGTCATGAAGAGATAAAGTGAGAAAAACATTATTTGCATTATACTGTGCTTAGAATTTAGCTCTACTTTTTGCTGATGTTAGAATTCTTAGTTTGTTTGTTTTTTTTCATGGATCTGTGACCTAGTTTTTAGGCTGTTGAGATGAGTCAACAATATTAAAGTCTGGTACCTTGCCTTGAAAGTGGTGAAATAATTACTGTGTTTGGAGGAAGTCACCGTTTTTTTGACACGCTCCCAGTTTCTGCAGCTAATTTCAGTATTCTTGACAAATGTGCAAGGGGTGAATTCATATATAATTCACTTGTTTAAGTTGTATTAAGGCTTAAATTAAAGGTTGGTACAATTAATGATGTGGCCACTGTGAATGACAGGTGAGCTCCCGTAGTCTGGGCTTATTAACACAACGATCCAGCATAAGGAATGCAAATCTTTGGTTCAATTATAGGATCCACTTGAAGAACAAAAATCATGAATTCTGGAGCACATGTTCCTGAAATACCCCTTATACAATTCTTACCAATCAAACATGAATAAATTGCAAACATGAATAAATGATGAAAACAAGGTATTTCTACCAAAAAACAAATAAAAAACTCACAGCTGACCTGAATCCTGAGTGAAATAAAGACCTTTATGTTGACTCTACAATGCATGTTCTTTATTCTGCTGAACCTAAAACATTATGACAAGGTTACAAGTTGCACTATGGCACTGGTTCTCAATCTTTTTCTGTCGGCCCCCCCTCAGCCTCAACAACATTGTAACGGAGGTGCAATTATAACTTTTATTGAAAGAAACATCAATATTGTAATAATACTTTTTGCTTTTCCTTGAATAATTTTGTGTTCAAATTAAAAATAACTTTGATTTTTGCTTGAACAATACAAATAAACTCAACCAGACTGCCCCCTGAACCAAATGTTTCCAAATACAAATAGGAAATGTGCAATTATCTTACAACTATGACAATAAAGTTACTTTTTTTAGAACAACAAACTAATTTTAGTAACAAAGACCAATATTTTAATAATATCAGTGGCTGCAATGACCCTGTTTACATTGCACATTGCAGTGCGAACTGTACAAACTGTGCGGAAACAGAAACATTGTACATTTTCTTTTCCAGTAAAATCCTTGTCCATTCTCCAAACCTAAACTCTTTGTTTAGTCTAGTGACAGATCACCATGGCAGTAGATTTGTTTGTTGTCCCTAAAATGAGTCCAGGGTGCTCCAACGCTAAAACATTAGTTCCACCTGCTACATGTTCTAACTTGAAGAAAAAAAAGAAAAACACCCAGGGGTGATCCCATGGCCCCCCTGACAAGCCTTCACGGCCCCCCTAGGGGGTTCGACCCTCAGTTTGAGAAACACTACACTATGGGATGATAAAGGAATCAACCTGCAGGATTTAATCATTAACAGAGGTTAGGCTCTAATCAAATAAGCAGTTGGTAAATAATATGTTACAAATATAGAGATTGACTTTAAAATCAATGGTTTCTAGGGGGTTGTTTTCTGACCCAAAATGACACGGGATAGTAAAAGTTTAAGAACTACAGTATAGAGTTATTTTATAACTGGTGGGAAGAGATAAAGTTAAAACCAGGACACTCATAGCCTCAGTCTTTAAAATGATACCAGATTAGTCCCAGTGATTTAAATGGGAGCTAATAACTTACAGGAGGGTCATTGCAGTGTGAATCATTGTGCTTTCATTAAACTATGGTTCGTACTGCAGCCTGATTTCATCCACAGGCTGGAAGTTGAGTTCCTTTGAAACAGTTGTACACAGTGCTGAAAATCACGTTTTGGTAGCTTTTTCTAAAAACTGCAAACATTCTAAAACTGACATTTATTTTAGTTTTGGCAGCTGCATTAATAGTGGCCATTTCAGACCATGTTTTGTGAACTGCTGACAGCATACTCTCATACATATGAATTAGTGCTAATGTTTTCAGGTCTTTAACCTATTAGTACTGTTGTTGTAACTGCAGTGTTAAACGTAGTGCAGCCCTGCTCTTAGTCCTGTCAAATCTCTTTTTACATTTTACTCACATACCTGTTTTTGTCTTTGAACTTTGAGCTGCAGTCATGTAAGCCAGTGCAGACGAGCCATGTTTGTGCAAGTTTTACATCTGCACTAATAAAATAGTATTCATTTACTCTTCAGAATCATAAAGTTAAATGTAAAAAGACAGAACAGGGGCAGTGACAAAGTGAACAAACAGAATACCTTAAAAGACCACCATTCACCTGGGTGAATTTTGCTTTATGCATCACTTGACATGCATTATGTGTTTTTATTTTTATTTTTTACAGTGTATTGCTGTACAGTAAAATGAATGAGAACCTTTACATGAGTTGTCGTGATCTGGTGGAGATTAAATTAATTTTGTAAAGAAAAATTATAAAACATGTTCATCTTTTCTCTCATGTTCATGTCATTCATTTGTTATTTTCCTGCCGAATAAAAAGCTAAGTCTCCATAATAAAAATAAAATAAGTGGGTGGGTAAATAGTATTCACCTCTGTTATAGTCCTGGAATTAGTCCTACCTCATGGTCTTACAAAAACATCCCTGAGAAGCTTGAAAGTCTAACCTCAAGACGCACCTGCATGGAGAACAAAAGTCCAGGGTGTTGCACTGCAGTGAAGGGGAAGTAGCTTAAATCTGTAAGGATACACTTGGTGGCTGCGGGATTTGGCCGCCCTGACCCCATGGTTACTGTATGTGTTGTCACAAATGGACCCACCTTAGGCTGAGTCTGACTAACTGAACATGCATTTTGCCATTTATCTGTCTGGGCAAAAAACAAAATAACAAGTCAGACATCTGTGTCTGCTGGTGGTTTTGCTGTTATAACATCAGTTTCAGTGTAATTATGGGTAGAATCCACTGAGCCAACAATGGTCACAACAGTGGAACAGAACAGCAGCAGGTTGCCATACAATGATAAATGAACTGACCAGATGTGTGACAGGGTTGAATGATGGTGTGGGCGTCAGCACTGTCACCTTCTGTGTGTGGAGTCTGTATGTTCTCTGTCCGGCTACTCCAGCTCCCTCCCACTGACCAAACACATGCACTAATAAACTGGTCAGTCTAAGTCACCCATAGGTGTCAATGTGAGAGTGAATGATCTTTATATATCAGCCCCATAATAAACAGGCGTCATGTCCAGGTTCTACCCCCTTCACCTAGTAGCTGGTAGCTGGGATAGGCTCCAGAACACTGTCGACCCTCTTGAGGGCTTAACGGTTTGGAAAATGAATGAAAATGTCTGATATTCATTTACCCATGATGACGACAGCATGTAGTTCAGGGCCCTGCAAGAAACTACTGATAAACTAGAATTAGAATACAACTCGTCAAGTGACAGTTTTCATCCATAAGTCCAGCCACATTAATATATGTAAGGAATTAATAAAAGATGCTGAAAGTACAGGAGCCAAAATGGAGGTGGGAAAGGTAAATATGGAATTTTAATCAAATGATGCACACTGTTTTAACTGTGTTTTCTGGCTAAATACATTTCCAGTGATAAACATACCATCTTCACTTAAAAACTATTTTGAAACAAGAGAAGAAGAAGATTATATATAATGGCCATAAAGGAGATCCTTAGAGACTCACAAGAATGGGATAGAATTGATGGATAGATCAGGCAGTGAAAATGTGTAATGTTTAGAACAGGGGTATCAAACTCATTCATTTTCACTCAAATCAGTAAAATAATAGCATAAGACTGTAAATAATAAGAATTCCAAATTTTTCTCTGTTTTAGTGAAAAAAAGTAACATTCGTTTATGAAAATGTTTACATTTACAAACTATCCTTAAACAAAAAATGTGAATAACCTGAACAACCTGAAATTTAGTAAGAAAAATATGTATGATTTTAACTATATTATTTCTCAGTTTATCATTTATACCTGTCTATTACAGATCGCAATATTTGATAAATGTACGAAACATTTAGTAACAAGCATAATTGGAGTTTGGAGCGAAAAATGAGTTTGATATGCTTGACTCTGGGCCAGATTGGAACCTGTGGTGGGCTGGTTTTGGCCCGTGGACCGTATGTTTGACACCCCTGGTTTATAAGATACCATCTGTGTCACTGTTGTGAAATATGCTTAAAAGCTGTGACTTCCACCACTTTAATCCATCTGTGACTCCCACCAACTAAATTTGCCTAGATACACTGCTTATTTATGTACCATCAGTATGTACTGTAGCATGAAGACTTCATTTACAGCTTTCTCTAGTTCTGCTTTGTGAGCCTTAGCACTCATTGCAGGCAATTCTTGTCAAATGTATCAAAGAATGGGTGGCATTTCATAAGCATTTCAGAAACATTTCTTCACCATCCAAGGACAACCTCCATCTGGAATGTGGAAACAAGAAACAGGATCTGTGCAGACATTGTTGAAAAAGATAAATGGTAATCAGCATTTTCTTTTTGTTTTTTTTGGTTTTTTTTTTGTTGAGTGGCAGAACAACAGAAGAACACAATTGGAGTTGAATTCAAATTTGACATTTAAATGCAGGTTTTGTTTTCTAGGACATTATGTCACAATACACCAATGCCAAAGCAGAAGAAAAGATCCAACCAGTGAAACATCTCCCAGTCTTTCCTACACAGCAGTTTGACAGTGAAAGCAGGGACAACAGTGCTTGTACTGTACAATTTAGTGACAAGAACAATGCGTTATGAATATGACATCCTTTAAGGTTTGATGATGTGATTGTAAATATGCAAAATAAACCCTCAGCGACCTTTGTTGGAAAAAAAACACCCATGATCAATAGTGGAATATGCCAAACAAATCCGTCAAATGAATAAACATGATGGACAATAGTTGCTGTTGTTTTTACTTCAGTTCTGTTTCTCATTCTTAATCATTTTTTCCGTCTGCAACACCACACAAGGGATTTTTGTTGCAGATTGCACCAGTTTGGACCTGCATAATAGATCCAATTTATATTAGCCAAATATTACTTTTGTGCCATAGTAGCACAATTTTCCAGTTCCATTGTACTCCACTAGGTTCATGGTGACAGTTCCCCATACATTTAAGTCATGTCTCCATCAACATAATTTCATGTGTTTTTTTTATGTATGTTAGAAAAAGTTGATGGAAACTCCAAAATTTGAAAAAACATTTTTGAAAAACAATGTTTAAGCTTGATTTATATTGCTTTTGCCTGATTAAGGTTTATTGCACATAATCTGAGATGGAAACATATTTTTCAAAGAAGTCTTGACAAAGCTAATATTAACTCACATAAACTGATCCCCATTTATCAGGAATTTTCACTAAGGTTCCTATGAAGCATTAAAACATGGCTGGGATTAACAACAAATATGTGTGAACTAATGAGGAAACTAAATTATTTCTCAGTCAAATTCATGGTAAAAACCTTTCAAGAGACAGGGCCATTGTAGGTACCAGATATGCTCAACTCATATTTACCATTTGCTGTAATTGTCACCCTAGCTACAAAGTTTCTTCATGACAAAATTATACATAGCATTAAAAGTTAATTCTCTAATCGTGTCATTGTTAGCCAACAAAGACTAACAGAATTAACAGGCTAATGTTAGCTTGACTGACACTCTAATTTGTGTTAGCTGTAGAGTTTGAGCAGACATCAGATTATTATAAACTTTATTCTCATTTATCCTTGTTACATGCCAAATAGATATTTGCCCCTTGAGAAATGTGTCTGTCATTAAGTTTTACTTAATTAAATTATCTCACCTGTTGATGGAACTTAGCTACAAAAGCTAATGCATTACTTTAGCATTCCATTAGATATGGTTTGTCATGTAGCCTGTTCAGCAGAACCACTAGCACTGATTAGCATATTTTTATGCTATATTAAGAGTAGTTGATATTACTGTTAGCAAACACAACTGTATGTATTTCGTGGTGTTCAACATGGCAGTGTTTGTTTATGGGCACTTCTGTGTACAAAAACAAAACAAAACAAAAAAACACATTCTAACAGCACTGTAAAAATCAATGGCTGACTATGTTTTTTTATAACCACCACTCTATGGCTCATTCCATTTTTCACCCTTATAAGTTACATTTATATGTACACTTTTCTGATACAGTCAATCATAATGTGTGGCATAATGTGTAAATGCAGGACTCTATGTGGCCAAGCATACCTGGTACCTTTACTGGATATGAACTCAGTTGTGGGACATGCTGTGCACTCTACCAAAGATGCACACCATTGAAAGGTTTGATTGATATTGATATATTGATATTGTGATCTCCAGGATAACGTTGATAAAAAACTCATCAATACGACACATGATAGTGATGAAAAATAGTCTTTTTTCAAGACCCTTCATCCACAGCAATGAAAAATGTCCCCCACTTTTAAACAAATATTACAAAATTCATCTGTTGCTTTAACACTACACTATACTGTCCCCAGATGCTCAATAGCCAACAAGATTCATTTAAAACATGTCCAGACATTAATGAGAGTTACCTTAAAAATACATAAATATTCTTACATGCTCATAAACTGGAAGATTTCTGGGTTCCCCTTTTTTCACTGTCTGCAAATAACCACTTCTTGAGAGGATAGATATTAACATAAAGACAGTAAAACATTTCCAATATGACAGTATTTGTGAGAAATACTGACCGTGACTCTCATGTACAGTTCAGTTCAGTTGTGTGTTGCTCAGTTTATACCTGAGTCCAGATGTCTTTGAGTATAAGGCCTTTCAGTGGCCATCTACCCATCAGCCTGGTTACCACTGATATATATTTGGTTATGGCATCATCACACATTGATCGGCCTCACCATTGATTTTTTGGTGTAAAAGGTCCTGTTATGTTCTTTTTAAAAGCCTGAAGTAATTAACTGACTGAGTTTGTCAATTTTTTGGGATATAATGTGACAGGCTTTATAGTAGATGACACACAAATGCTTCATGCTGGAGGAGCCCTCTCAACTCCTCAGCAGTGGATCTCGTAGGCGATCTGAGAGTCAATGAACAGGCCTGTGTGGTTGAGAAACATGCCTTCAGCCTCCGATGTCATCACAGGCTCCGCCTCCCCTCCCTCCCCCGCCATTCTCCTCATGGTCCGTATATCGCCCTCCTGCTGCTGCTGCTGCTGCTGCTGTTGCTGCTGCTGCTGTTGTTTGTTGGGGGCCAGACTGGGACTCATGGTCTGGCCCTGCCCCGAGGAGAGGGTGTGACTGGAGGTTTCAGACGGAGCGGGGCAGCTCAGGTTAGTGGTGGAGACAGAGGTGGGCAGAGCAGGAGGCAGCACAGGCTTGGCCCTGTTGAGGACGTACATCTCATGGCCACGTTCATCACGGTACTCCTCCAGCTGGGCGAAGGTGGTCGGGCCGTCAGAGTAATCGTTCACGTATAGGATGCTTTCTTCCTGCAAGAGAAGATTAATCTTTTAGATACAGCATTATATGATGGATAACGTGATGTTTTCATATAAACACTTTCACCAAAAAGTATATGCAAAGTCTAGCCAAAGAAAACTCCCACACTCTTACATTTAATCTTAGCTTTATTTAGCCCTTAGCTTTGATTATAGCACTCACTGTAGCATTTTTTTAAAAGCTTATGCAATGTCACATTTATTTCCATCATTTTTTGGACACACAATAGTGCTAAGTTTAGACCTGATCAACGGAAACAAGCCCAGATCATAACACTAACCCCACAGATTAGTTCTGTAGTCACTAGTTATGATGAGTGAATTTCCTCCCAATGCACCCATCACTCTGGAACAGGATCAATCTGGACTCATCAGACCACATGTGCTTTTAACATTGAAACACAGTCCAATCTTTATTCTCTCTATCAAACTGATGGTTGTTTAAAAAATGAGAAGCTGCATCAATTAACGGGTTAAAGAACATCTTGCAGCTGAAACAACAGTGTATAATCATTAACAAATGAAAGGATCTTTCTTATTTACTGTGTTAAATCCAGCTGTGGACTTTTTTTTCAGCCAGGTAGTGTATTTTCAGTGTAATTACAGGGGGCAGAATTTATTATTGTACATTTTTTTTTATCATCAGCTCATGTCTCAGGCCTGTGCATCAAAGCTGTTAAATATACCAGATGTACTGTTATCTGTTCTCATATCTCTTCTCTTGAGTTGTCTTTTAAATTTTAATGCCCCCTGGTTCTGATGGCTAGACTCATTCTCGCAAGACTCCATGTTATTATATCCAAGTTATATTTAGAGAAAAAAACTGATTCAAGAGAATTTTGTTGTGCTTTTCTCCTTTTTGCATTAAGATATAATTAAATTCATAACACAGGTTCATGTAAAGTTCACTTTTCCACTTTAGGGACTCCTTGAGGGATCAATTTGTAACATTTCAGCAACAAAAAGATGTTGGTGTATTGTATTGTATTGTACAGAGGCTAAATGAGTCATCGTAGCATCCAGCCTGCCCTCAGTCCAACATGAGAATAAAAATCTGCACTACTGTTTGGGCTGGTGCTGTGGATGACATTGTTGTGCATTGTTGGTGCTAATTGGATAAGTACGATTGGATCTACTGTGATTACATGTATCATTACACAGCTGTTATTGGTTCAATTGCTGCCACTACAGTGAAATACATGCTGAGACACGATTAGTATCTCACTAGATGGAGTGCAATATGAATATACAGACACAGGCACGTGTACCTCCTCCAGGCGGCAATATGTTTGCTATAACATTCCAGATGGTGTTGATGTATTGGCAAAAACCAAGAAAACCAAGAACACAGGACTAAATAATCTACCACTTTATCAGTCAGTTACATTTGGATTCGATCTAAGTCACACAATGAAAACAGAATAACATATACAGGCTGCAGGAGACTGACTTCAGGGCATTAGTTCCATCAACGAAAAGCCATATACACATGTACATTTAGGGCCTAAGTGTTTGATAATGTTTTGAGATCATTAGTAGAATATTCTATTACTCTTTCAGTATATTGTAATTCAAGTCATCTGAGAAGAAACAGGACTTGTTCAGCTCATCCTGACTCTGTTTACAGGCTGCAGAATATCTACCCATTGATGATGGCTGATTATTGGTGTTTTCACAAAAGTGATGGGAAATTAAATATATGATTCATACACTCTCTTCTAGGAATGATAACTCTTTTCCTATCCATAGAGTGAGGATGAATAGCCTGGTTTAAGGTAAGGGTTAAGCTAAATGTCCATTTTTCTGTTATTAGTTTTCTAACCTTAAAATAAGACCTGGCAGACATGACGAGGCTGTTGATTGCTTTTAAGATACTCTCAAATGTATCCCTACTCTACTCTGTGACATGGCATAGAAGCATTGTGGTAACTCACAAACCTGTCTTGTATCCCAGTGATGGGAAAAAACAGTATAATGTCATGTATTTCTACATTTAGTGTTTTGATTTTGGATAGAGAGGAAATTTCTGCAGGAAGAAAGTGTGTATTTTCACCCATATTTCTACCTCCTGTACCTTTAACTCATAAAGACCCAGTGCTACTTTTATGTCAGTTCCCAAATGAATGTCTGTCAGCAGCAGGAATTAATTTCTGGAACTCAATTTTACAAATTATACCTTAATTTCTCAGATTATGTTTTCAGTGGAATTTAGTGGGATGTAAATTTAGCTTTGGTTTCAGAAATCCCAGGTAACATCAGCAGTCACTTCCACCTAACAGGGTTTTATTTGTTAAAACAGACACAAACCTTCTCAGCTCCATCAGTCTCTTTATCTTGTTGTTGATGCCGACTGTAGATCATGGCGACCAGGAGCAGAGCAGTCAGAGCCAGGAGGGAGATTCCTACGGCGATGGCGGTCTGAGTGGCAGCTCCCAAAGCGCTGAAAGCCATGCTGCCTAGAGCATACAGCGGCTCCCGGCTCACGTCAGAGCCAACAGAAGGGCCATAACTCCTGAGTCGTGGCCAAGTGGGGGAATATGGCGCGGACACCTGAGACCATGAGGCCCAGATGGAGGGGGAGGAAGAGGAGGATGTAGTTGAGTTGATGGCGAGCTGAAAGGTCACCCTGGCTACACCTCCTGCATTCCAGGCTTCACATTCATAGAAGCCTGCATGTGCTACCGTCACATTACTCAGAAACAGCATCCCGCTGCCGGTGTCAGGGTCGAAGCGCTCGCTGTCAGTCTTCTGCAGACTCACTCTGCCTTCCTCTGAGGGCTCCTCCGACCCTGCGACGCCGCCTCCTCCCGCACCCAGCTCCTGAACCAGGCCTCTGGGAGACAGCACCACTTTACCCTGGGACGCTTTCCTCCAGGTCACCTGCAAAGAAGTACGGAATGGCAGTCAGTAAAGTCATTTGTCAGACTTAACTCATGATGTGTGAGCAGGATGTAATGCTGTGTTTGTTGGTAGATAGATAGATAGATAGATAGATAGACAGACAGACAGACAGACAGACAGACAGACAGACAGACAGACAGACAGAT
>JAPQRQ010000019.1:18028218-18062088 GCA_037367365.1 Apogon talboti | reverse complement strand
ATCAATACATGTAAATAATTGGTGTAAAATGCAGTTTGTCATCTTTTCATGGTCATCAGATATGACCCATTTGGACTGTCAGAGGCTCCGTAGTCAACATGGAAACACCGTCATCTTCTACAACGTTGATTCACCAGTTAAACCTATGGAGTTTGATAAATGACAGTGGATGAACACACTTGTTTTATGATCAGTAAATGCAATATTTTGCTGAAAAAATCACTTTGACTTCAGTTTCTGATATAATAACCCTCAACATTAATCTGAGCTTTTATGAACATCTACATGATCAGTAAATTAAATACAGACAAGTACATGATTTACACTGAAAAATGCAAAATTCTGAGTATAATATTAGAATAAACTGTGATAAATCACTTAAGAAAGGTTAAATATTGAAAAAATTTCATTTTGGAACTGCCACAAAAGTATCACTGGGTCTTTATGGGTTAAATCCTTTGAGTCACCTACATATGTAATTTAAAACCTTGATGGGTTAACCAGTTTTTGCAAAATGGCCAAGTTAAAAAGATACATTACATAAAAAGTGTTTCAGTGCTGTAAACTGAAGATAAAAGAAAGGCTGCCAGTTGGTCTAGACCTCCTGTTTAGCTCCAGAACAGTGTCCTTGCTGAACTGATATTATATCTTGACAGAAATTCAGCAGCATCATAAAATGAGCTGTGTGGAATTTGGTTCTTAGCTTTCTTCAAAGAACTGTATTACTTTGCTCAGTCCTTCCTGTTTCAAAAGTTAAACCTCCTCAAGTATAAGTTTAAATCTAATACTGGATCACAGTTTCACTTGGAGTTTAAAGTTTTGGTACAAATTAATACAAGCCAGTCAGAGAATTGATTTTTAGTAGTTTTTAAGTCATTGGCATAAGTTTTCTCTCAGATATATTTTTCAGGTACCCCACAGCCGCAAGAATCTAAACAAAAACACAAAGAACCAGTTAATGTCATTTTAGTTCCAGGGCCACATATAGCCAATATTATCTCAAGTGGTAAAACATTACATAGCTACCTATAAATAATGTCAACTCCAAACTTTTCTCTCTGTTTTAGAGTGAAAAAAAATTAATTATGTCATGAAAACGTTTATATCTACAAACTATCCTTTAATGAAATGTGAGTAATATGAACAACCATGAACAACGTGGAATTTCTTCAGAAAAATAAATGCAATTTTGACAATATTATGCCTTATCATTGACAAATCTGCATTACAGATCTACAAAGGCACAAAATATTTAGTAAAAGGCATTACATTGGTAACATTTTGGAGTTTGTAATTTGGAGTCATTATTTATAGGTTATTATACTATTATTTTACTGGGCTGATCCACTTGAGATCAAATTGGGCTGTACTAAAATGAGTTTGATACCCTTGACCATGTGTTAATTTTTGCATTTTGTAAATTCAACCCGCAGGCCAGAGTCAAACCTTTGGTCGGCCGGTTTTGGACCACGTGCCATATGTTTGACACCCCTGCCATAAGACATATGTTATGGAACTGAAGGTTTACTGAGAGTGAACCTGGTTTACTCTGGTCTTTCTCTGATCCAGCCTCTGCTCAGTCCTCCTGCCTTCATCCTTTCATCCAATCACTGCATTCATTCAGTCCTTCTATTACACATCCTTTGCACCATAAGTGGAGCGCTCCTTCATTGTCCTTCTTGATCATTTTGACCGACGCCTCCCTGACTCAATCTACCGCCAGGGGAGTCTTGACCCTTCATTGGAGCAGGTCCAGACCCCCGCCCCCCCTAATGTTCACTCAGACCTGCTTCAGCACTGACCATGCCATACTCTGAGTCTGAGCCAAAACCTTTCCTTCAATAAATCAATCATATCATGTCTCTTCTGGTTTAATCTCAACCTTTGTTCTTTAATTTAGTTTTAATCACTTTTTGATACTTTGATGTCCTTTGTATTTACTCATTTATTTTTACAATCTTATTCTTCACTCTATGACGTTTTATTCTGTCTTATACAATGGTTTTTATTGTTCATCTGTGCTGTTTTAATATTATTTTGCGAAGCACTTAGGCCTGCATTTTAGTACGAAAATTGCTATATACATAAATGAAGTTAAATAAAATGATAGAAAACAGGTTTTGGACTGGTGATGCATTTCAAAAAAAGAAGATTGTTTTTGATCAGACGGTTTTTTGAATCTCTATTCTCTATTCATTCTCCCACTGGATAATGATGATAGCTTTACAACAGCTTGGCCAAAAAAATAAATAAATAAATAAAAAAACACAACAAACTTCACAGTGCAGGATGTTGCTAAACCATACGGTACGGTAAAACTGCCAGACGCTCTTTTGTTGTGGGCTTCGATGTTGGATTTCTCATCAATTTCCCAGCATTTCACAGTGGATATAAAGTATGAAGGAAGTTATTTCTCGAGAAGCTCTGACTTACCCGAGAACAAACCATTAAAGTTTCATAAAGCCAGGGTTCAGCCTTGAATTATAATGGACTGGTGGTGCACAAGCTTTGCAGACTTGCCTGAACATATTTTAGATCCATGTGTGAGAGTCAGACACTTCAGGGCAGTGTTTTGATCTGTTGTCACATCAGGACATAAGGTTTAATAATGACGTCAACAAACACTCAGTAAGTACAAAGTGTACTTAGAGGAATCAATAAAAAACATTCTGCACCATTTTAGTCTTCTATTATCCACAGCCCGATACATGTGTGGAGATTTTTGTCTTCTTACCTGCAAGTAAAGGTAGTGTAGATGCTTCAGCCAAGTGAGGTCCTGCCGACGGATCTGACCAATTACATTGTCCTGGAGGAAGATGGTCTAAAAAAGATAATATTGAGGGTATGAGATGGAGGTTGATAAATATTACCTTTAACATTGAATTACGTCTTTTGAATCCACAAAAATCACTGCAGTTAGTGTTCACCATTGTCGGCACAAAAACACTCAGCATATTTTTCCACTGTAAATATGTGTGAATGTATATATATTTATGTATATACACTGATACCCATAAAGTTGGAATAATTTCATTGTCAGACACATTTTATTTTCAGGCCATATCGCCCAGCCCTATTAGATACTATGTGTGTATTGAGCAGGTTTATTTGTATAGCACATTTCATGAACAAAATTATTCAAAGCGCTTTACATAAAAGATTAAAAACATTTCAGCAAAGTGTGAAAGAAAGGGTTATTTAAAAATAAAACAATAAAAGAAAAGTAAAAAACAAACTAAAATAAAATAGAGCATAAAATAAGCAGGTAAAATGCTAAAAAATCTAAGTTGCAATTATTTATTTCTAATGAAAGAAAGCATAGAAAAGTCATCACCCTTGAGTTTGGGATGGGTAAAACGCGTAGACTAAATTTCCCTACAGGGATAATAAAGTGAGTTTACCTTTAACATTATCTCATGATTTTGTCCAGCATTATTCTAAAAAGTAAAATAAAAACAAATGTTCTGCTGTTAATACACACCCGCAGCATAAGCCACCTCATTTCTGCACAGGTCTTTCAGAGGCAATAGGCTAAAAGGTCTGTGTGTATGTGTGTGTGCTGTGCCCAGAGTTGTGCCGGTGAGATTGTACAGTAAATCAGAAGAATAGAAAGAAGAGCCAGAGTCACTTCATTTTTATATTGTTCCGCCTATGTGCACTGGCAATGCTATTATCGGCTGGAGGTACAAACACACTGCCTGAAGGGTGATAGCCAGACACATCCCTAACACAGCAAAACAGGAGCAAAATAGAAAATACAGACAGAGGACAGGGTCTGTTCAGGTAAATACACCACCATACACTGACTCAAAAGTAGTGATTTAGGATTATTATTGTAGCATTTTTAAAGTGTACCTGTACTGGTCATGCTAACGACATTAATTGTGCTTTGTGCTTTACTTATAAGCAAGAGAGGCGCAAATTCAGTAAAAAGAAATCACCATAAATGCACCACACTAAATCCTTATGTGAATTATGGGCGGGGGCATTGTGAGCAGCCATTGGCAGCTATAAGTGACATACCCACGTTGTTTCTGGGTGATGGAGTGTGAGTAAACAAGTAGCAGTCAGTGAGCATGATTGAGTGGAAAGTACAAGTTTGCATTTGTTGTTTGTGCAGTCATAAGCTTTACACTTCGCCATCGTCCTAGAGACTGGCTGATAATATGTCTGCTGCACGAGGTCAGTGGCCAGTCCATCACAGCCCAGGTAATCGGACAATAGAACATCTCTACATCACTACCAGTGCTGGAACAGCCCATGAAGGAGGCAACATGTCCTTGACCATGCCTAACTAACACAGC
Source organism: Apogon talboti (assembly GCA_037367365.1). NCBI lineage: Eukaryota > Metazoa > Chordata > Actinopteri > Kurtiformes > Apogonidae > Apogon > Apogon talboti. Next base: position 18,057,784 of record JAPQRQ010000019.1, on the reverse strand, counting down.
AGTGACTTAGTTCTCGGGCTATAGTGAAAGTTATAGACAGAACCGCTAGTATTATACACGATCTTTTGAAATAGCTGGCAATGAGATAATCACTACAGGTGCCCTTTATGAAAAATATTAAATACTTTGGCTTTAATCATATTAAAGGTTAAATACCTGTTTCCTACTGCTGCATAGTTTCATCTTGTGGGTTTTTAATTTGTCAACTTGACATTCACAAAAGAGCTGTGACTGGAAATCCACATGTGCACATGCTACTATATTTATTTCCTTAAGTCTAGTCCTGGATGTCATGGATACATGTCATCCCTCTACCACATATTCCACACATTTCCTGTCTCTTCACTGTCAAACAAGAAAGAATGACGAGCTACTGACGCATGTTCTTTGTTTTCATTAACTGGATGTTCAGCTATTCCACAGCGTCCTCGTTTTAGAAACAGCATGTACATACAGCCAAGCAAGAACACAAAGCATTTCTCTTTACAGAAACAAAAATGTCAAGGTTTGTCACCATTCAGAAATCTGTGCACTGCTGAAACAAACAAGATTGATATGTGGCATTTAGAGCCTCAGCTCAGGGTTCATACCAGCAAGGCTGCATTAACAAACCTCACAAAGTCCCTCAGAGTTTAGCCATGGATGATGATGTGACTCAGCAGGCATGAGACATTCAACCCTAACCTCCAATCATCACTGTGAATTTTAGGGATTTTATTTTGGCTCAATGGGCTTTTAAGGCCATTTTAGGTTATTGTGGCCCAGCGGTATCATGGTACTAAATGACTCAGACTACTAGCGAATATGGTCCATGAGTTAAATATTTGACTACATTTCATGGCAGATACACTGAACAGAATACCACCTTTGGGAAAATACTGAAGCTGTGATGTGTAAACGGTTCATCTGTATGTGCTTAATGACAATTTGAGTTTAAGGGAAAATACACAACAGGCAGAGGCCAATTAAAAGGTGGCTGAGAGGGTCTAAACCAGACGGTCACACAGAGAGCACTGCAGGGGCTGAATGAAAAGAGACAGGGAGAGGGTTTCTGTCCTGTCAGCACTTTTCTTTGACTGTTCTTTTGGAACAACTCATCAGAAAACAGATTACTTTTAATGGGAGAATAAAAATCTAAATGGAAGATATCGAAGGAGACAGAGCTAAGCCACACAGCTGAGTGCCATTTGAAGATTACAAGCTCAGCTCTGGCTGGCTCCGACCCAACTGAACCTGCCTTTAACCAGAGTCTCCACACTTCAATGACAACTTCAAAGGTGTCATTTACAGTACTGTGAAAAAGTTCCAAGGCAACATTAGGTTTGTTGGTTTAGTTAAGTTCTAATGACCACACATATGCATTTCTCAGTCTTTGTATTAAGAAAATACAGAAACAGCTTCTATAAACCAACGTATTAGTATTTAAAATGACCTCTGTTTGCACTTAACATGTCTTTAACCCTTTTATTCAGACAATATGAGATTTATTGCATTCATTTTATGATGTTTTATACCAGGTTTCATTCAACATATAACAGATGTTTCTAACTGTCATGGGGTTGGGGGTCACACTAAATACTGACTTTAACCTTTAGAACACATTTAGTTCAGTTTTGTATGTGCCTTTTAAGGCTGTGCACATATTTCCTGTATTTTGTTGTTGTATCTGAGGAAAAGAGAATGAGAAATAAATATGTATTCCATTTCAACCCTGCAAAAACAACAAAGCTAAAGGTGACCTATAACTGTGCAGTGTCATATCTATAGGAGCTGTATGAATGCACAGCTTTGTACAAATGCATTAAAACCCCTGGAAAACAATTTAAACTGGTTTATCCGCTAGAGTTTGCTCTGCATGAAAACGCAATGCTATCTTTTATTTTCTCTTTTGTGATGCAAAACAGTGTCTGATTGTCTGCAAACTTTGTGTAAGAAAGTCATTTGTATCACTGTGCAAATTGGATGAATCTATATAAGACGCCCAGAAAGAATAGAATATACATGTCTCCCAGTAACATAGCCATTGAAGCGTCAAAGAGATCCTGCATTCTGTTGAATTTTTATGCACCCCTTGATGTCTTTTTAACATCAGTTTAGGATGTAAATGGTACATTTATGTAAAAAACACACACAGAATTCAAGCACCAGTGGATGAGATAAACTATCACGGAATACAATGCAGTAAGGCTCTCAGTTATTCTGCATTGCTTTCAAATAATTATTCTTCTGTGGATCAACTTTTGTCATTTAATTGGATCCCTGTCGAGTTCACACATATATATTGGCAGGATTTACCCTTCTGTTCTCTTTAATGTCTTTTGTTCAGAGATGTAACTTCTTTAATTGTGCATGTGGCATCTATTCCTGTCAATGATGCATGCATTAATTTAATTTATTCATAAATCCCTGGACTTTGGGACCTCATATGTGCAGTTCAAAGTGCATGTTTAAAACTCTGTGAATATTCAAAACCTACAATGTGGGATTTTCAGCAATAATATACATGTACTTATGTTACTGAAGCTGACTGAATACAAGAATAGAACTCATTTTGGTCATAACTGATTAGCTGTGGTCACGTCACTGCTTGTGGTGAGTTGCTTTGGACAGCAGCTGAGTACCATCACTCTGTAGGTTATAGTTGTGGTTTTGAGCAGAACGGAGCAGCCTTTTACCAGGAAGCTGTGGTGTGTGGTGTTGACTGTCAAAATGTTGAACCCAGTCAATATGGAGGCAGCACTATGTTTTTTTTCTGACAGGAGAAACAGCCTCAATACCATCATTAACAGCTGCAGCAAAGGCAGAAATTATCCAGGACTTCAAACCCTCTCATCCACAAACTCTCTGTATTTTCATACTCCTTCATCATTCATGTTTTAAAGTAAGATACTAATTGCTAATCATTATTTTCAGTGGCTAATTATCTGATCACAGCAGCATAGAACATCACTCCACCAGATCCAATCAAACATCAAAGATTTATATATTATTTCTTGCCAGCTTAATGCAATGATCCCACATCTTTTGCCTCATGTTGGACTGAGGACAAACCGGACATTACAGTGAGTCACTACTGCCTTTAGTGTTAGATCAGCCATTACATTATGATCACTGACAGGCAAAGTGGTATTAATTTTGATTATTTCATTACAATATCAGCGGGTTGGCTATATTAAGCAGAAAAAACTCCCTTTTCTCAGTTTTCTCTGTTTTGATATAATAACCATTGAATTTACTCTGAGGTTTTATGAACATCTAAATGATCAGTGAATTAAATATAAGAAAATAAATGATTTACACTGAAATAAACAAAATGAAAGGATTATGATCACTGACAGGCAAAGTGATTTTAATTTTGATTATTTCATTACGATGGGATATCAGTGGGTTGGATATATTAGGCAGAAAATGAATGTTTAGCCTAAGAATTTGATGTGTTGGAAACAGCAAAAATGGGTCCGGTCATCTCCAGATCTTGTTGTTAATTCCCAGTGTGAAGTGGTTAGTACCTACCAAAAGTATCAAACGAACAACAACCGGATCTCAACCAAGCAAGCATCTATGGGAGTATAACATTATTACCACCTGTCTAATACTGTGTAGGTTCCTCTTCTTCCACATAAACAGCTCTGACCTGAGGCCTAGACTCCACCAGACCTCTGAAGGTCTGCTGTGGTATCTGGACCAAGATGTTACAGCAGATCCCTGAAGTCCTGGAAGTAGAGAGGTGGACCTCCATGGATCACATTTATTTGTCCAACACCTCCCACAGATGATCAAAGGTCCTGAGAATGGGATGTCCTTCCCTAGTCCATTTGTGGTCAGTACTAACCACTGCAGACCAGGAACAAACAAACAAGACCTGCAGTTGTGGAGATGCTCTGACCCAGTCAGCACCGTTACAATATGGACCTGGTCAAAGTCACTCAGCTCCTTACGTTACTTATTTTGCCTGTTCCAATACATTAGCTTCCCATCATTATGAAATAATCAATATTCTGACCACTGCTCCTGTCACTGTTCAGAATGTTAAGGATGATCGGTATCTAAATGCCTTATTGCACCTCCTTCCCATTTCTTAGGGTTGTAAATATTGATGTATCTCCTGTACCCAACCCAAACCTACACCTTATGTGTTCTTCAAGTGTTGTGAACCCACCTGAGTGGACGGAGGGATGTGTTTTGGGATGTCTCTCAGGCCGGTGGATCCACACTCCACTGTGAGGCTGTAGCAGCGACAGCTCACAGGACAGGATGGTGATCCTTGACCCAGAGTGTGGAAGGACAGGAGGAGCATAGAGAGGAAAACTGACAACACAGCCATTGCACCAGCAGAGATGACTAGAAGAGAGAAAACACAGAGAACACGAAGGTCAAACATCATCCGACCTTTGTATTCATAGTTGACTTCAGCTTTGTGTCTGTCTGGGGCTAAAAAGCAAATGTTTCCTGCAGGTCTCACCAAAGTAAAGGTTATGACAAGAAACATTTTGTGCAACAAATACGAGACAAATGCTCCTTTGTACACATAGACAAGTAGACAGAACACTACACACTGGTGAGTTTACATGCACTTGAGTATATCACAAACAATCAGGGGCAGTTATGCCTCCTTTCATGGGAATGAAAGAGTAAAGTACATTTCACTGCACAGATGGGAATAAAGCATTAAAATGCAGATTGAGCTTTGTAGGAAACAGGCTATAGACATCAGCTTCTCAACATGTGAAATGACAGGAATGTTAGATTAAATTGCACGATTGCGCAATAAACGTCACAGGTGCCAGTGCAAACAGAGCACAACTCAAGTGTACAATTTGCATATTTATGATTAAGGCTCTAAAGACAAGTTATTCACAGTTGTACTGAGATTAAAACAAAGAGCACACAATTGGAAAACAGCAATTTCCAGCACCATTGGTATTAACCTCCTGAACAACTACAGTATATCTTACTGCAAAATATGTATTTACAACAGAGACTGTGATGGCGTGATCTCCCTTTGAGATTAATTATATTGTAAGGGTGTTGTGTGCACCATCACAAAACCTCAGTGGGACAGGATTTGGATACTAAAAACAGAGCTGTAATTCTTTTGTGTCGCAGTTTTATTGGAGTGAATCACCAACAATATACCAACCAGGAGCTTTTCAGGTGTACATTGAAATCCGAAAGTGTCAGAACTCCAGCTTAAACCACAGAACATATACATAAGTATTTATAGTTATGATTAAATTCACTGAATAGATCTGCTGTTTATTTGGCTATGTTTGACAAGCCACTCATGCGTTGTTTGCTTGCACTGAGTGGGCGTTCAGATTTTCTGCAGTTCCCTTTTCAGAAACAGTCCTTGCATTAAGCTAAGCAAGAACATGTGACAGGTAGCATTGATCTTTATAAGAGTAAATACAGAACGTCAAGGTTTCTTACCATTCAGAAGTCTTAGGAAATGCTTTCTACATACTGAGAAAATGTTAAATGCAACATGTAAAGCGTCAGCTCAAGGGTCACACAAACAAGCCTGGAATGATGAGTTAAAGGAGACTAAAGTTTGGCAATTCAAAGAACTACTGAGGTAGTGTTAAAACAGTGGGCCTAAGGTGAATAGAAAATCAACGAGTAGACTCCAGCATCATTCTTTTGGACATGTTAATCCAGTTGCAAATTGATTTCCAAATTCATACCCTTGAAATATTAAATACGACTGCCTTAATGACACGGGGCGATCGAGTATACAGTACAGTATGGCAAGAAATACTAAATATCAACAATTAACACAATAGACTTGAGCTTGGAGAATTTCTTTGGTTTTAATGACCCTTTAACCTCCTAAGACCCTCTGTCCACGTATGAGGACAAGAAATTCACAGCTTTATACGAAAAAAACCAAAAAAAAACAACTGTCCACTGCAAATGACATTCCATAAAAAATTTTAAGAATGCATCTGAAAAAAACTGTTGCATCATGATGTTTCCAATATAAGCAATTATTTAATTAAAAAAAGCCAAAACTCAAAAACCTGTGGCTTTCCTGGGTCTTAGGAGGTTAAAGTTATTTTAAGAAAAAAACCCTCCAGTGGAACAGTCAGTTCTGCAAGTGGACATACATTGATGCATTGTTTGGTCTTTAATAGCTATTTATTTATTCATTTACTTACTTATTTATTTGTTTGGGGTCATTTTTCAGTGCCAAGGTTTGGGATGGTAGGTGGAAGTGAGTGAGTGAGTGAGCTGACAGTATTTGCGTAGCTGCTGTTTTGTCCGTATGTGTTTTTTTAATGTTGTCTTTCACTGTGTGTGTTTGAAAAATAAGGCGCTGGATCTCAAGTACCAATCTTTTCAATAAATTCAATCCCTATTGAGGGGTTCGATTGAATATGACTTCACTCACTAAAGATCCAAGGGAACTGATTTTTGTACAGCCTTATCCTGGTAGAAAGCTAAATGATAGACTGTTGTGTGGAGAAAGGGTGGGATGAAATACTTTACACTTCCTCCCACTCCTATTTGAATATGTGAATTATATGTTGTTTTCATGTATATGTATAAGTTTAATGTTTTCTGGAAATGGGTATTATTTCTAGGCATAAATGCAGGTTTATTTTGTTTGTTTTGTTGCATATTCGAAATAAATTGAACTGAACCATACTGTATGCAGATGACACTAGTGTCTTACATCCAAACTCTTCTTTACCTTTTTTCCACAGTATTTCAGTTTGAAACTAAATCATGACAAATGTAAAATTCTTAAGATTGAATTACTGGAAGGCAAAACTTTGATATTCTGATTCCAGAGAATTATGAAGATTATTGTATAATGAGTTAAACATAACTTGTGAGAAATCAGATTTTACATCCACCAAAGGAGAAAACATGACCATTAGTTGATTCTAATTTCTACCTCTGGTTATTTATTTATTTATTTACAGTGGAGGCCAAAATTGTGAGAACACTTAGCATATTTAATAGGTTTCACATGTTTTTTTTTTAATTGGCCATTAAAAATACCCATAAAATTAAGGAAATATCAATAAAGGCATCATAATGTTCTATACACCATAGAATAGAACCATCATAAGGTGATTTAGGTCATTTTCTTTACAAAGAAACAAACTAGGCCTATTTACTGTGAATATTACACAATCATGTTCCTGCACAGATAAAGCCAAATTCCTTGTGTGGTCATTGTCAGGTGTGATCGTGGTTAAACTGATGATAATGATGAGTCTCAGGACACAGCTGTGTGATTCTGTTGAATGTACAAAGCCTATCCTCCTCACTGAGTAAATATTAACCTTAAAAGTGGATAAAAACAGTAGGACTCACTTCATTTTATATTTATTGTGCTCATAGCAACATCTGCATCTTGTATGAGCCTTTTAAAATGAAATGGTGTTTTGATGGCAAAAAAGTATATATTTTCAGATCTGTCAGGAGTTTTAATAATTTTTTGACACCACTGACTTTGGAAATACACTGGGAAGTAAGAAACCAAAGAGCAAAAGAGCATTTACTATCATATATATGAATTTTCATATATTAAAATTATTTAACCTCAATAACCCTGTGATTATTGTCAAAAACGGGATTTGTTTAAAAAGTTATGGTTGAATGAAAACTGGTATTTGTGTAAGTTATGGGACAACACCCACTAATCATTTACAAAAGGAGTATATCCTTTATTGCAGATTTTAATGCCATGTAAATACATAATGATTGTTGTTTAAATGAAGTTTTTCAGATTCAGGTACAACAGAAATTAAATATAACCAACATTTTTGATGAATGAACATGTATCTGAGTCTGAATCTACTTTTCTTGACAATTTCACTGTTTATAATAAATATTTAGATTATGTTAAGTTTTGATTAAGTTTTTGAAATCTATTTCTAGTGATATTTTAAAACTTGAAATCTACTCAACAGTATTATATGTCACTTCATTTCCCTAATTTTAACCAGTCTCTATAAGTAACCAACATTATTAACATTGGCAAAACGGTATGAATATTTTTAATGGAAATTTAGAGGGAAGAAGAAGAATAGGCTACACAAAGCAAATTAAAACATGGAAAATGGAGGCCAATAGCAATTTTACTATATCTTTCAAAACTTGTGATTATTTGCATAAACATTATAACAAAAGAAAGTAATATGTTCAACCCTAAATATGAACGGGGATGGAGAAATCATCTTACATATAAAGGATTAAGTAACCATGCTGAACAATAACTCCAGCCGAATAACTGACACGGTTTATTTTTGTAACATGTCCTTCTGTGAATTTTCCAGCTCCCTAATGGGATTTCTTTTGTGTTCAAATGGATTTAGAAGGATTCGGACATTGGTTCAAAGGCCTTTCCTAATGCCTACTGACTTCACAGCCACAGAAAACATGTTCCCACCTGAGATCACATTGTTTACTGACAGGAACTATGTTTGTATCCGTCTGAAATAAAAACCTGAAATACGTAGAACAAGATCCGGGAAGGTGCAAGACTGAGTTTATTATGTTTTATTTATACCCTCAAACAACTTAAAGGTCTGATGTGTGATTAAAATTCTCAGAGCATTTGGGGTGTACTGTATAGAATTTTACCAAGTAAAGGCACAAAATACCCCTGTGACTGCAGAGAATGAATTCTATCCTGTTCTGACAGAGGCACCACAGGGATTATGTCTTTAGAGAGGAATACACTCCAGGCACCGATAACACCACTAACAGATTAAAGCTCTTTTGGCTATTCATCTCAGTCTGCAGCTCCACAATGTGAAGCGCTGTCACCATAGGAACCAACCATGCCATGAGGTATTGACTTGCATATAAGGATCCTTCATCATGGACCTTCTTTTGATTGTTTGTGTTCACGCTGGTTCCCTGTGCAGCATCATCCACTGCACTGTTCAATAAAAGATAATGATCGGTGGATGCTTTTATTTCATTCCCTATATTAATGCGAGCGCTGAGGCTGACTGCATTATTGTTATAGCTGTCAGTATCTCAACAGACCAGGGTTATATATTAAAACTGTCTCTATCACTACAGCAGATGTTTCCTACATCTTGCAAATGTGACAAAACGACATTGTCAAATAAATATTATTTATATAAAGCTACCCAAAAAGTCAGGAGTAAAACATAATGAAATAAAGGTGAGAGTATGTACAACAGTGACAGTCACGCTGGACAAATACACAAAAATATCTTTCATGTACAAGATTACTTTGGATTTTTTTATTTAAAAATTTGCAGATTATTGTCTCTATTTTTAAAACACAAATAATATGCTTTATGGCTTTTGATACAAATATTCAATATTTACATATGGGGAACTTATTTCAACATGTTTAAAATGAACATGCATGGATCATTCTTAACGATCTGTAGTTAATACATTTATATGTAGTATTAATATTCCAAACTCTCATCAGCGGGGGGAAGTCATGTACCAGAACACCATCATGAATCCCAAAACCACCAACGATCAACACCATCTATCCACTCACTGAATAAAGTATAAAATTCAATGTTTACATGTATCTGTATTATAGTACAATCAAGTTCTCTTCTTCAAAATAAAACTCATAGCAGGTAATTTGGACAGTTGGTCAAAATAACACTGTGTTGTATAATCTTCACAGCTGCATCAGCTGATAGTTTACATTATAGTTCTGTTAGCTTAGCTCTGGTTTTAGACAGAAAACAGCCACAGTAAAACCACAAATCACCTCTGATTTCTGTACAGGTCATGTTGTCAACAGCTGCACTAAAGATCTGTTTGGAATCATCCAAACAAGGTCAGAACTGATACAGTTCAGTCTGAACCATGGATCAACAAACAGCGGCTTAGCAAAGAAAATAATATCACACAGTGACTTTATACCTTCATAAGTCTTATAATCAAACTCACCCATGTAGAAGAAACACTCCACTCTTTTCATTTAGAGCTGTGTCCAGTAATGAAAACAACAGTACTTCTAGTTTTTAGCAGTTTGTCGCTTTCTCTGTCCCTAAAAGTTTCTTAGCAGTTCTTAGCATTAGTTTTTTCCCCATGAGAGACCAGAAGAGTGACTTTCTAGTTCCCCTAGTGGTCACATAAATACACAGGAGCATCAGTGTAACTAAATTCAGTTCATACCTTTACGATCTAATACATTGTCATATTTGACATACTTTAGAGCTCTTTATTCAAGGCACTCTCGTGATAATTATAGATACCTTTTTTAGAATTTGAGAGTGAAAACAGTACATATGGGCTCTTAAATCATTAGAGCTGATTTTCTCACTTAAAATGAACATATATCAGTAACAGTGTTCTGTACATGAGTTCCAATACAAGTAATATGAAAAATTTTACACACTGTATGACATAAGAGAACATACTCATTTTTGGGCTTGTCAAAATGATCATTTTGATACACTGAAAAAAGACCAGAAAAAACCCATATGTCATTGAACACCTTTTGTCCACACTGGCTGAGTAAACACGATGGAGACAGAAAACAGCAGTTACAGTGACTGGAAATATTCCAAGTAAAACACCCAGGTGGAACTGTTAACAGGAGCAGCATTCTGTGTGTATTAGCAATAAGGAATTTTTGAGCCTGAAATATCACTCAGCACTTGGCAGTGAAATTCAGAGGTCAGACCTGCGCGGCGCCTGATGATTTTACGATACTGAGGAACTGGCTTCATAGAGACTCGCTTTCTCAAGTGTTCAGACACAAAGTGAGGAAGTCTACATGAATGAGATCAACTCAGTCTCTAAACAAACTGCACACTTGAAAAGACTGCCACGACAAATATTGATGTTTGTGATTGATTTAGATTCGTTGGAGGTATAATGAGTAACACTTTGTAAATAAAGAGTTCAAAATTTTCCTGTCACTTCCACTCAATGAACGAAAAAGGAAAGCAATGGTGTCTGAGTGAACTACAGAATGAATGAAGAAATGGAGCGGCAAGAAGAAAGAAATTAATCAGAAAAATAACATTTTATCTCCTGATTGCTATTGTTTTATTTTAAGGTACAAATGAGCCTATCCACACCTTCACACAACCCTGACCCTGCATTCTGAGAGTGTGTAGCCAAGACATACAATTCCTCCAAGGCGTTTCGGAGATATTGTCTCACAGATATATCTGCACAAACCGAGAGCAGAGCAAAAAGAAGAGACAGGTAACCAGAATCCTGCCCTCACAGCTTGGTGGTGCCGCTATTAGTGTGATATATAAACACAGACCCCACAGGTCCACACCCAGATACATCCTGAACACAGCAAAACAAGAGAAAAATAAGAAAATACAGGCAGAGCACAGTCTCTACAGGTAAATACACCACCTCTCACTTATTGTCAGCTGCAAATTCTATTTTTTCATTTTTTTTGCACAAAAATCTTAATTACTTTACCCATTTTGTACAATTATATTATATTATAATATATTCTAAAACAGCAAAAGATACTAAAATAAAGAATGATCTGATTTATTGTATGTTACCATATGTTTGTATTTAACACATAAATGACTGATGTATTGGTATCACAATTTTTTTTTTACCCCAAACTCAAAATATCCAGTATTAGAACCTGCATTGGAAATAAACTTGTCACATTACATCCAATATAACCTCACCTGTAAACTATGAACTCTGGGGACTGGGGATGACAGAGAGGTCAAATAGTGGATCCTAAAAAGTTGTCCATGCTGCTGGCATATTAAACATATCAGCACTACTCACAGATGAGATAGAAAGATCAGCCATAGCCCTTATATCTCAGTCAGTATTGCAGATACAGTATAATCCTAAAAGCTGTGGTGGTTGAATAACCAGCGGTGCTGCAGGCCAGCACAGCACACAACAATAACACAGTAAACAATGTACATGCTTATCAGTACTTACATCAATATCAGATAAGAAAATGTGCATCTGTTCAGAATGTGGACCACAACAGCAACCCTTCAGTTGGACTCAAAGCAGCAGAATAGGAGGAAAAATCCATCAGCGATATTGTATTGTTGGTTTCAAAGCCTACCTCGCAGATGAAGGATGTGGGAGCAGAGGGATGCCCGCTCCGTACGACGCCTTCTTATTCCTCCGAACTGATGTGATGCAAAATTTCTCAAATTTCAGCGAAACCTCCACAGCGGCTTACAGATGTTTCCACAGTGTGCACATCACCGCGGGCCCGTCGCATCCTTCGGAACAGAAGAAAGGATGCGAACTGGATGGTGGGGGGATAAAGCGATGAGCAGCGGAACATCAGCCGGACGGAGCGTTATCAGCAGCAGCCCGGGCGGATCAGCTTGGAGACCCTGGACCCCCGGTTCGGACCCCGGTGACTCGGGTCAGGTGTCTTCGGTCAGTCCCTGCATCCAGATGTGCACTTACTCCTGTTTACTAACGAACCTCTTCCAATTTACGCACGCTGCTCCAAGGACCACAGTCAAGTTGTCTGCACTCCCACAGCAGCACGAGGACTTCCGCCTCCAAAAATAAAAGCTTCACATAAGAAAATGACTGATTGGTGGTTTAATCTAAATACAATAAAAACTACTGTCCTTTTTTATTTGATAAAACATTCAGTCCTCATGTTTAAGGATACATAATCTAACCTCCAAAGGTAAATTCCCAGTCCATCATCCTGTAACGTGTCTTGGGTGTAAGTGTTCTTCCCAGACCCGCCCCCTTTAACAGGAAGGTGGGAGAAAAGATGCCGCGCTCAGGCCCAAACTTACTTTAATTTCATTGTTAATTCAGTTATATGTGCTGCTGTTTTGATGGCAGTGAAATGATTTTGACCACTTGATTCAGTGTGAGGTCCTTAACATCACTGTACTATTGGTCCTGGAGGTCTGGAGCTGATCCAGGCTGCTGCAGGATCAGCACCTTGGAGAGCGCCCCGACGCTCAGGCCAGCCCGGTCCTGATGAAAGAGGTCAGATCTGACAACGAAACCTGTCTAACAAATATGACAAATATGACAAATAACCCACTGAACAAACCTTACATGGCAGAAAATGTGTGACATCCCAGAAAAATCACATTAGAAACATTTTACCAACTCATGTATAAACAAAGCCAAGTCCTCTCTCTGATCAAACTAGTCTACAAGGAAAACGCCTCCGGAATATAAGTAGTGAAATTTTACCAAATTTGAGTCACCAATAAATAAAAATTAAATCAGTAATGTTGGTTGGCTGTGGTCTCTAAGTTACAGACTTGGACCAAAATGTGAAATTCGGAGAATTAATAAATGATTGGTTTTACTCAAAAGGAATGTTTGTACCAGGTTTACTTCAAAACACTGGCTGGACATTACAATACATTCACTTTACATGTTATTTCTAGTGCAAGATTTATAAATCTATTACCTTGTTTTCACTACACCTTTGACCAGGTGCAATGATTACATTCTGAGTCCTAGGTACACTTTATCTATCAAGAATAAATCAAATTGACACAATCATTTCATGAGAAGAGGTAAAAAATATTTTGTTCCCGCTTTATGGGCAACAGTGAATAAACAAAACTGTCATGTCCGTGGTAGTTACAAATTTTGACAGCCCAGAATATCCCTTTTCATGTGTAACAAAGCATGTCATTTGATTTGATTTATCAGTCACTGGGTCACATTCTGATTCTGCCCATTTGAAATAAAATGAAGAGAAACAAACCCAACAAATAAAATAAGGAAATAATGATGATGGTGGGAGGCTGACAATTGTTTACTTTTGATTTTGAAAGTCACAAAGAAGAACATAAATCAGTGATGGCAGGAGGCAACAAGAAATTGCCCATTTCCAAATAGGAGGATGCCCCAGCATTAATGTATTCAGGGTCACATTTCCTCTCCACAAGTTTCAGGTATTTGACTACTGGAGTAGTCTCCTACATCACTTTAACTTCCAAACCAGAAGAATTTTGCGTCACTAATAATGTCATTAAAGAAATCAGTCCAGCAGAGGGCTGTGGATCACAGGTTTATAAACGCTGCATAAATATGCAGTGGAGAATATATGAACTGTCAATGCAGAGAGAGAGAACCACATATTAATTGAACATCTGAAGACAGTTCAATATTAATGTTAACCTTTGCACTCTACACTTTACATACTTAAATACTCTTTCATCCTCTGGATGCTAGTCCTGCATTACTGTACACAGCCTGGCCACTTGGATTTAACAAAGCAAATGGGTAAGATCCTTCTACTGCATAAATACTGCAATAATTTATATGTTTCAGCTACAAGACGTTATTGAATCCTAACTGCTGCAGTGAGTAGCTTCTCAAGTCTGAAACAATTAACTTGTGAGGGAGCATAAAGATTAGACAATTCCAGCTATCATTGGCTTCACTGGGCTTTTGAAAGATTGGTTCAGGAGCATGGATTGACCCCACAGAGTCCAGAGAATCTTTGGGATGTGATGGAGAAGAGTTCACGCAGTGGTCCAAGTCACCCATCATCAATACAAGATCTTGGCCAAAAATTTAATGCAACTCTGGAGAGAATGAAATGTTGTGACATTTATTGTGACCTTGTACAAGCATTGTGTGGGATAAAGAATGTGTTCTGTATTCAAAGCTAAAGGTGTTTTTTTTATTTTTGGTTAAGTATTTTATATGAAGACAGCAGTGAACTGGCAAAAGTCTTATCAATTTGATCAACACGTTCAATAGTAAATACCATTCGGAATGGTATACACTATTGAACGTTAAACGTTAGCATGCTAACATTAAAGATTTATTAGCACAGTTTCATAAGTTGATGACAGCAGATAACTGACCAGCAGAGTTGTGTATATTATCAAATTTATTCAACATCATCACAGCTGGCCAATAACAATATAAAATAATAATATATGAAATCTATGAGAGTCTGTCCACTGGCTCATACAGTGAGAGCTGTGGGTAAAAGAGGCTGCTCAGCAGCAAAGTGGCCACTCCAGACTCTACTTCTGCAGTGATGTCTCTTCCTGGGATGTCGGCTGATGAGCATAGCCACTGTTCGTCATCACTTTAATTCACCTTTGTCATGCTCTCGTTCATGGTTCCAGTTGGGTTCTGTTGGTTACTGAAGAGCCTCCTGCTCCTCTAGATAACTGCCGTCCTCCACAGCAGGACCACCTGTCGAGCCCAAACTGCTTGATTACAGGATTCATTTTTGAATATAATACCAGGATTTCAGTAACTAAAACCATAAAGTAACGGTAACAATAATTACTGGTGAGTCATAACAAAGATGATTGAGAATCTGAAGTGCCACAAGAAGTAGTCCTGGTCTGTTCTGTTCATGACTAGCTCTTTTGGAACACGATGGGGTAGATTTGACTGTAGTGGTCCACGAAGTGCACCTCCAGACCCTGGGTGATGTAGTCTGGTAGGTCAGAGAAGTCCTTCCTGTTCTCAGATGGCAGGACGATGCAGGTCACACCAGCACGACGGGCCTGGAGTCAGAAGCAGAAACAGACACATTATTGAATGAATTTACAAGAACAGACAAGATTTGATGAAGATTAAATAATGTGATTAGTTTAAATAACCTAACAAGTTGTTTCTTGTGAGAATTTTAGAAAAGTTATATTGTATTATAGTCGATACTCATTTCATACAGATTGGATCTGTATGAAATTGGATTGGACTGCAATTCCGTCTGCATACATACATATACACTCTTGAGTTGCACACAAGAGGATGAAAATACAGCTTAACACCACTCCAGTGACTCATATTAACTCTTCTAATTCTAGCATGAAAAATTAGGTTTTTAAAAAACATTATTAAAAGGACCTAAAAACTATAACATCTTCTAAAAAATATGCATTCTCATAAAAAAGGATCACTGACACTGTATTATATTACACGTATAAAAATCTAACATATTTTTTCAGTTCTGAAAATAAACTACAAGTCCAAAAATATTGGAACACATCACATCTGCAGCTTGAAAGACTTTCTACTAATGTTGATTTGAAACATTATAATAATAAAAAATGTTCATGTCAGTTGTTATCTGTAATAATTCTGATAAATGTCAAATTAATATCTCTTTAAGTTTAAGGGTAAATTTTTCTTCATGAGTGAGAACTGAAAAAACAGATGGTGGTTACTTATGGTTTAAAATGATTTATTTGGTTATGATTATTTATGGTCAGAATGCGATAGATATTTACAAAAAAAATCTAGAGGCAGAACATTTAACACAGTTATAATAAATAAAAATTCTTAAGTGAAATTAAGTTTTAAAAAATTGTCAATGTACATGACGATGTAAACATTTACATTAAACCTAAAGATGAAATAAAAATGTTTACTGCAATGATATCTATCACAATATAAAACTATATTATGACATTTTTCAATGTTGTTTTGTAACCAAGCCTCCTGTTAGCAAGGAAACACCTGAACTCAATGTGTCCCAATACATTTGTCCATACTGTGAATATTGAGTAAAATCTGTGAAATCCAGTGTTTTTTACAGGAACAAATAACTTCTACATATGACAGAGCTAAATTTAGTTTAAAAAAGTGAAAACAAACGGATTTTTTTCCCCTCAAAGATAAAAGTTTTTTTGTTGGCTTGCACAACTACTTACATGAATATGTTATCATTAGTTTCCTTGGATGTTCAGTACAAATCAGAACCCCATCAATTGAAAAATAAGAAATCGCTTTGTGTACACTTCCTAATGATACTGTTTAGCTCTAAGGGTCAAACTAAAAACATTACTGAACATACTGCTTTAGTATGTTTTGCAAAGTTGATTAATTATTTAATAGTTTTCACATAAATTTTTTTTTACAACATCCATGACATGAACTGTAAACTGTTACGAAATGATCTGATACTTTAAGTCCATGGTTATTGAAGAACATGTTGAAACAATAAAGAGTCCATGTTACAGTTGATGAGACAGACAAGACATTTATCTGTGTGTGGTACTCACAGCAATAGTTTTCTCCTTGATGCCCCCTACTGGCAGGATTTTGCCTGTCAGTGACACTTCACCCGTCATGGCTACATTCTGACGCACTGATTGGTTGGTTGCTAGGGACAACAGTGCTGTTACTATGGTGCAACCAGCACTGGGTCCATCCTTCGGTGTTGCACCCTATAAACAAATCGCACAACACACTCAGAGACGCATATGGGAATGGATGATTGCTGGCGTCTGATACTAAATCAGGCAGCATCAAAGAAGCACATGTTAAAGTTGTTTTTAAGCACAGTGTCACTACTGTTACCTCGGGAACATGCAGGTGGAGGTGGGAGTTGACCAGAAACTGATTTTCTGGTTCTTGGGTCATCAGGAAGGCTCTGGCAAAGGTTGATGCAATTTTAGCACTTTCCTTCATAACATCACCGAGCTGACCTGTAGAGGCAGGGAAACATCCAATCAGTGTTCAACATGTGTGGTCGACAATAGAGACAGTTTGTACAGATTCTTCAGAAGGGGTTTCAAACAAGGGGCAACAAATGCACCTTTAAGTTGAATGTTGAACTATATAGGTGTAATGTCAATGACAGCCACTATATGATGTGAACCAAAAAAAAAAAAAAAAAATCCTGGTTCCAAATGACTCCTGTCCTTCCAGTCTTATTTACTTCATTTGGATCCCTAAATAAGTGTACGGGTAACACTTTTGTAAGATTGTCCTCTGTGTGGCCTTTGACAGCTTGCTGAATTTGATTTTCAGAGTAGATAGTTTTGGTGAAAAAGTTATTTTAACAAGACTGTCAAATGATTCTAACACAAATATTTCATGAAATAGTTCCTTAATTAAACTACAACCCTGCTGTGCCTGTTAGCATTACTTTGCTGATAGCATTAACTTGTCAAGTTTTGCCCTCTTTATACATTCTCACTTCAGAACTGTTATCAGACATAACTGTATGTGCTGACATTTCAAGTAGTTCAAACTACTAATTGTGTTTTATCATATTATAACACACCCTAGTTAATAGTATGGCCAGTATTTTCAGTATGTTAACAGTACCATTAGCTTCTCAAGTTTCACCCATTCCCGACACTTCACTATTCCCCAGCTCCATCCTTTTGCCCAAATATGGTCACTTCGGGCTCAAAAAGCCAATATAATGATTGAAAACTTGAGGCATCAAAAAAGTACTCCATGAAACAGTGGATGATGTCACAGTGGGCAGGTCCACTTCTTCTATGTAACCTATGATTTCAAATTTCAGTGTTTAACAACAAACCGGGATAATGACTACTGACCTGTGACCTCCAGGGACCCCTCCCCTTTAGAGTCTGCTCCTCCAGGAGGACGTCGCAACGAGGTCTCAATGAACAATGTAGACCCTCCTGTACAGACAAGACATAATTTAACACCTCATGAACATTACAGCTCACACTCCAGTGTGTATCCATGCATTTGTTAGTAGATTTTGCAGTCAAATGTTTACACTGATATATGTCTATGTGGATTTCATAGTATTGGATTACAAACGACTGATGGAAATGGTTGAATTCAAAAGAAATATTTTATTTTACAAATGTTTTTAGGTGGTGGTTTTTTGGTTACGTTATGGTTATATTAATATAAGGCAACATAGTGTCCACTGAATACAAGCAGAGGCATGTGTGTGTCTCACCCATAGCAGTCCATGCCAGTCCCATAACCACGCCTGGTGGAGTCACGTCATACATTCGATCCACAGTGAACAGAGGTTTCCCAACATAGTCCTGCAGGTTCTCAGGTGTAACAGTCACTGTGGTTTGAGCCCCACTGACAATAGAAAATGCCACCTTACGGAACACCTGCAACAGACAGAAGAGATGATATATGAAAAAAAAATTTAAATCAGTCTTTTTCAGTTACTCTCTTGTGTAAAATCTCTTCCAATTAAAGTAGAAGTTTCGTTACTTGTGAAATATTCTGTTGATTAATGACTGCGCTAAAGCTCAGGCTGAGTTAGAGCAGAGTGTTTTACCTTTTCCACTTGTTTCTGCAGGTTTCTGACTCCAGACTCTCTGCAGTACTGTCTGATGAGCAGACTGAGGGCGTCTGATGAGATGGCAGCCTTCTCCTCAGTCAAACCACACAGAGACCGGAGCTGAGGGACCAGGTAACGCTGAAACCACACAAAAACGGGGAGAAATTACTTACATAACACCAAAAACTTTAAGTTAAAAAATGTTCCGATGTTATGAAAAATGTACAACAGGAACAAAGGTCTGGCGGTAGAAGTTAGCATTACCTCAGCAATGGCCAGTTTCTCCTGAGCCACATATCCAGACACATTAATCATCTCCATCCTGTCTCTGAGCGGCTCTGGGATGGTGTCAATCACATTGGCTGTGCAGATAAACAGAACCTTGAGGGAGCAAACAAAAGAGGGGTGTGGTGAAAAAAAGGCATTTATTTGTTATTGTGACTGTGTAACTATATTCTACACTTGTACCTTTGACAGATCTACAGGAACATCCAGGTAGTGGTCCAGGAAGTTGGCGTTCTGTTCAGGGTCCAGGAGCTCTAGCAGTGCTGAAGATGGGTCGCCCTGGTAACCACGGCCCATTTTATCCACCTGGTAATGACAGGTTAGAGATCATTTTATTGACATTATGCTAAATTCCCGCAACAACCGTAATCACGCTTCAAGTTTCTTGCTTTCTCTACAAACTTTGGCTCGTTTATGTTCACAATGGGCAGCCTTAAGAGTCATTCAGATGGAAAGCACAGATCAGATGTTTATGTTTGTTTGTTTGTTCACTCATTGTGGCCAAGATCAGATTTCAGGTCGACTGGTCGAGTTCCTGACCTGAACCACATGTGCACAAAACAGAAAAACAATAATGAATGTATATAACCATCAGACCTGTATCTGGTTGAGGACCACAAACCAGAAATGAGAACCTCAGACTGCATGTGATTTGTGCTGACCGTCATGAAAACTGACAAAGCTGAGGAAAAAAATGTGTATCTTGTTTTGCCTGCAGCCTGAACGCAGCCCTAACACTATCACCATGACTTAAATTTACTGTTAATTCTGGGCAACATTAATTAGTTAACATTCATTCATTCGACTTTAAATTACACAGAGGGACAAAGTGAGTTTGACTTGTTTGAGTGTGAACTGAACCACTTCCTTGAGGTCCTCAATCAGGTACAGGTCTGATTATTTAGAATGTGACTTGAGTTTGATTTGTTTGCAACATAGCAGACAGTGGTTACCAAAATAGAGAAGACTTTAAGGAAACTTCAGCCAATGGACCACAGTGTTGTTTTTCTGAAGAGAGCAAGGTTTGCATTTGATTTAAAAACCAAGACTTCAGGGTTTGGGAAAGAGCTGGAGAGGCAAAAGCCCCCAGCATGAACACCCCCCCCCGGATAGAATTTTGTACAAGTAAACTCATTAAATTTGTATTATATTGATTTCACATAGTAACAACACATTTTCCTGCACAATTTATACTTGTCTTCCTATTAGACAGAATACGGACCTCATCTATTAGCACTAGTGGATTTTCTGTCTTGGTCTTCTTTAAGCATTGAATGATTTTCCCAGGCATCGCTCCAACATATGTCCTCCTGCACACAAATAAGCATACATTCATTACTAACATTAGTAAAACACTCCCTCATGTTTCACTATTGATTCATTAATTACTAGTTATTAATTAAATACTATTAGCTGTATTTTTCTGACCTGTGTCCTTTAATTTCAGCTACGTCAGTCATGCCTCCCACACTGAACCTGAAGTACTGTCTGTTCAGGGCTCTGGCGATGGAGCGGGCGATGGAGGTCTTCCCTACACCTGGAGGACCATAGAAACACAGGATCTTCCCCTGTGTGGAGCCACGCAGCTGGCTTACGGCTATGAACTCCTGCACACAACGACACAGATAAAGTTATGGAACTGCGATTAAAAAAAATTAAATCTGTTTTCACCCAGTGCCAACCTCTGGAGCTGAAAGATGAAGCCAAAGAGGAAATAGTAAATTCTCCATTGCCTTAAATGTCCCCTTGAGGCTGGCTCCAAAAGTGAGTCTGTCCCCAGAGAACTTATGCTAAAATACCTCATTTAATAACAGAAATACATATGTTTACAGGCTGAAACAAAAAGTTTTTGTTTGTAGCTAATTTCAACTGTATGGAAGTTTTTCTATAAATCAGTCAGAACAATCACAAATGAGGTGTTATGAATTTCAGAAAAAGATATTAGCTATGGAGACAGTGTCAATACCAGACTTTCAGAGCCTATGTTCATTTAGTAAAACAGCCTGCTCCCCTGACAGCATGTACATAACACTGTTAACCTCCTGTTGAACTCCTTAACCTCATCTACTGATGAGGTTAAGGAGTTATTGAACAGTGTTATGTACATTTCCTGAAGTTCACCAGTACTTACATACAATAATACAAACATACAATGCTAATGCTCATTAGCATTAGCGTGGATATACTCAGTCTCAAATATGTTAATGTCTAGCTAAAAAAATCATGTTGGATGTCCCAATGGCAACGTTCACTTTAGTTACAATGTCTATCGTATTTACGAACCAGTATGCGTTTCTTAACGTCATCCATTCCGTAATGATCTTCTTCTAGAACTTCTTTGGCTCGGTCTAATGCTAAGTTCTCTTCACTGTTGGTGCCCCAGGGCATGCTGGTCAGCCAGTCCAGGTAGTTACGGGTTACACTGAAATGAATACACACAAACAGGTCTCACATATGATTTTATGGAGTAAAATTGACCAGAAAGAGTAAGCATTAGTCTCAGTGTGAAATGTGCCTACCACAGACTGTAGCACCAAGCAAATACTTACGTATTTAGTCTAGTAGGTTTCATAGCAAATGGTTCTGGAGTCTTGAGTTGAGGTAATGCAATTATTCAATACTGTGGGCATAATTATTTAATGAGACTCACTTGAACTCTGAGGAGTGGTTGTCTAGCAGCCCCAGTTTGTTGAGCTCTTCATTGATGACGTCCATAATGTGCTGAGGGACAGTCCTGTCTTTAAGCCTCTCTCGAAACTTCTCCTCAATGGCTTCTTTGTCCTCTTTCTCCAGACCCAGCTCCTGAAAGCGGCATCAACAGTTTTATGCACAGACGGATGCATCTTACACCTATTTTGTACCTTTGAACACTTTATGATCTCTGTAGAATTTGTTTTCCTATACAATATTTTACAATGTACATGAAACAGACCACAAAAAGTCCTTTTTTATGTAATCCAGAACACCTTTTCAATACGTTCTACTTGTGAGAGAATACCCTATCCTTTCCATCATGCCCTGAGATATGTGGGTGATATACAGAACAATTTTATAAGACATATATTACATCCTGCTGTACCTTCTTAATGATCTTAAGTTGCTCCTGTAGCAGATACTTCCTGTGTGTCTGTTTGATTTTCTCCTCCACCTGCAAGCAGAGCAAAGACAAGACAGATAAGTCAGAGTGATGTTCAGAGTAGTAGATTGTAAAGATCATACATGTCTTAGAGATGACCTCTGACCTCTCGGCCCAGGCGCTGCTGCAGTTTGCTGAGTTCATACTCTTTCTTCAGCAGAGACAGAGCCTTGTAGAGCCGCTTTGGAATCTGCAGACACAGACTCAGGCGTTAAATAACTGTTGACACTGAACTCGCTGTACATTAAAACATCCAAAGCATAAAGGCGGACAGCTCACATTGGTCTCCTCAAGGACATCCTGTAGTTCATGGGACTCTGCTCCCGTCAGAGCTGCTCCCATGTCACTGAGGTAGATGGGGTTATCAACCACTCTCTGACCAGCCTGCATCATCTGGAGGACTGACTCCCTGACAGAAACACAAGCACAAGTGCATTTCACAACACTGAGTACTGTAGAGTGATTTCATTTTTAACCTTTTCTTAAAATTGAGATGCCCCAGCATATGACAGATGGAAGTCAAAAAGGCAGAAATGATGATGTTCTCTGATGGTCGGTGTTTATCTGCTGTTTTATAAGCTCCCTGTACCTTATTTAGTTCTGTTTCAATATTTCTAAGTACAGTTCAATAATGTACCAATTAGCTGCTTAAGTGTCTTGTCGGTGCATCCCCGCTGCTGCTCTTAGAGCCTCGAGTCAGTGCCAGCTGATCATCCCCCGCACCCACTTCATAAACAGAGTGGCTCCAGCATTTCAAGCGGTGGCCCTGAGACTATGGAATGCATTGCCACTGTTGCTTTAAACTCAACTGAGTCTTTTAAAAAGCAAATGGAGACCTTCTTGTTTAGACAGGCTTTTAGTTAGGGGTGGGTTTTATGTTTTTATGCCTGTGTCTGTGTATGTTTTTATACCTGTGTGCACTTTATGAATTCTTCATTCAATAAGTGCTGTATAAATAAACTTTATTATTATTATCATTACTATTATTTTATATTATTGCACATAAAATTATGTCATTATTGGATGAGTCCTTTTACCTCTCACTGTCCTTGAGGTATAAAACAAACAGTCACATCCATGCACCAGACAGCTCAATAAAAGTGTGGGTGGACCAGGACATTATCAAAAACTGACCTGTAGAGGGGGTTGAGTGCGATGATGTCCCTGATGGTCTTTACTATTTCTGCTGTCAGCGCCTGCAGAGCAACAGATCACACGTAGGAAATTCTACATTACCAGAAAACCAACTGGCAGAAAATCAAAAATCAATCCCCGTAGTGTAGGTGCTGGTGGATGTCACCACCTCTTGTCTGTGGAGCAGAGTGTAAGTGCAGTGTTCAGAGTGTGCGCTGTACCTTGACTTCCTCTGTGACCGTGAACTGTTCATGCTGAACGTTGTCCACCTCGACCATCAAGATATTAGAGGAGAGCAGAGGCTGGAGCTCGGGAGTCAGGTCTGCGTCTGATATCTTAACAAAATAAAAAACACCCCAAAAAAATATTCAGCAACAACAATAACTGAAGCAATACCCCAAAAAACAATCTGATATGAACACATTGAACTGATTCCATTGACTGTATGTTAGAAGTGACATAGCCACTGTAATGTCACCCATGGGCTTGAGGATAACGGTCTTTACTGTTTTGCATTTTGGAATAATAAATGACTAAAAGGACTGATGCGGACAAACTGGAGAGGTGCTACTCAAGCTAAGACTACCACCAAGTTACTGAAAACAGCAACCACAGTTCTGACTGGGAAATGTTACATTAAATATAGACATGTAATTTCAGATGCATGCATATAGCTATGTTTTACTGGAGAGCATTGTGAAATGTGCAGAATGTACTGTGTATAAACAATAATTAGTAGGCTAGCTGCTGTCACCATCTCTAAGTCTAAGAATCTTAATAGGTAAGCAAGACTGCTCAACCAAAGAAAAAAGTCCAACATGCCATATTTTGTTGTGCCACCTTTAGCTTTGATTACAGGATGCATTCACCATGGCAATATTTTTTAGCCGGATAGATAGACGCCATTACCATCCTTGATTAAACTGCTTTTCCTCATCCTTATATTTATTTAGAATTTTTACTTTATTTTCCTTTATACTGATTTATGCTTTTGCTTAATTCGTCTGTTAAACTGTTCCATCATTTAACCCCTGCGATTGAAACACACATCCTCATTCTGCTTTAATGTTTGTAAAAGTTTCAGAATACTTGAATGTATGAGTGGAAGAGCACACAAAATAAGCGCAGATCTCACACCTTGTCCTCCATCTGCTCCGCCAGAGACCCAGGCTCCTTGCGGATGCGTTTGGCTTTGCGTCTCGGTGGTTTGGGCTGTGACTCGGCTTCGGACTCGGATGTTGCTGTCTCTTCAGGCTCCACATCCAGTTGTCTCGTGATCCGGACCCTAACAAAGCAGAATAGATTTGATTTGCATTTACTTGTCTTCCCTGTGGAATCTGGACATGACAAAGGGGAGCTTAACAGGTGGACTGAAGGTGAATGCCTGTCATCATGTGATCAGTGAGCAGTAGTGTTTCAAACCTGCGGTGTCCCATTACGATCATCCTCAGCTTGTCTCCCAGATCCTGCATCTCATGGATCTGAACGAAGGTTCCTGTAGAGTAAACAGCATCTAGAGACTCCACCACATCAGACTCATTACTGGAACACAAAACAGAAAAACATACCCATTACTGCCATCATACAGCTACTGACAGACGCCAGTAATGGCAACTTTAACAAAACTAAAATTAACAAATACGAAGAATGTTCTTAACTCCCAAAGTTTCTTCACAATAGTTATACTGGTTCAGGGGTTTAAATCTAATCATAAGAAACCACGGCTCCAGGAGCTTTTAATATCAGGATAACATTCACATTGATCTATTCTGGACTCCCAGATGAGTTATGCAAAATTCATACACTTCTCTTCAAGATCTCTGGCTGCAAGCAAAAAAAAATGTTACAAAAAACTGATAAAACTCATAAAAACTGGGTTATCACTAGAGTTACTGTTATCACTTTTATCACCGGCCTATTCAATTGCACCTCTAAAAAGAACTAGGAAAAACTATTTATTTCGCAAATAAACAGACCTCTTATAATTATTCTTTGTTTTATACATACATTTTGTGTTACTTCATTTAAAATTTCCTCCTCCTCCCATGAACATTACACCATTAAAATACAAAATGACATCAACACAGAAATAATAAATGAGCAAACACTCAAATATAGCCATAACTCAGTCCACTATTTAAGGTCACAAGTCTATAAAACAGTGGAATAACACAGGAATGACTGTAACAGACTTACTTATCATCTCTCTTTAAGAAGACCCCAGCATACGGCTGAGCCAGACGGACCTTCCTCCTCAACAGCTCCATCAGCTCTTTGTTCTTCACCTGATAGGAAAACACATACACACACGCAATTAAATACACACAGACTGACAAACATTATGAATAACTATCATCATCTTTCATTATTTACTATAAATATTTTATGTTACAGGGAAACAGTTTCTGGAAAATGCCAGTTATCTTTTAGGACTTTCAACAATTTGGAGTACTTTTGTGCTCTTGGTTAAAAGAAGATATTTCTAATGTTTTAGCCTCAAACAAGAAAGAAACAAGAAATGAGATGAAATTGACTCCTGGAAAAAGTATTATTTAGAGTTATTATTTCTACAGAAGTTAAATGAACTTTAGTTGAAGTCAGGCTTATTTGGAGCCACCATCTAGTGGCTGTCAGTGGCATTACAGTTCATGATACTTCATATTGACTTCATTTTCAGTTGATGCTTATCGATTCTAATCACTGAATGTTCATGTGGCACAACTGGTTGTCTCTAAAAACAACAGTGAATCCAACAGTGGATAAAGATCCGCATTCACAAGGAAAACACTTCCAGAGAAATATAGTGAACAGTTGACATTAGATGTATGGAAATTAAGTTTGATGTCCAACTTCCAACATTTGTTGTAGACTAGAGAATTAGATAAACAAAGTGTTTTCCTGTTACATTTACAGCAAGGGTGCTAGATTTCCCTAAATGTACTTGTTTATAACCACGGCTGCTGTGTGATTGCATCATCTGACTGTGTCCTTGGAGCCAGTGACAGGCTCCGGGCAGTGGGTGAATCATTACATCATTCTCACCTCTATGATCTTGATGAATCGGGGGAAAACCGGGTTCCTGTTGACGGCGATCAGCGGCACATTGGGGAACACCTCCGGTACCATCATCGGAGTGAGAGCTGTCATCTGAGGTCCACTGAACGCTCCTCCTCCATCTCCTCCGGACTCCTCTCCCCCTGAGCCCGCACTATCCGCGCCATCCTCCCCGGAGAACCCCGCACCACTGGCCTGGTTCCCGAATGCCCTGTCCTGGATGATGAACGGCCGGCTGGGGGATGTGAGGAGGTCCGGGTGGCTGCGGAGGACAGACCCGACCCGCATCCACCGATGAGGTCTGGTCGTGAGCCTCAAGCCTGCTGTCATTGCTGTGATGTGGGTGCATGTCTTCTGTGGAGTCCCGGGGCTGGTGTGGAACCCTGGAGCCTGGGTCCGGTTCAGGCCTGAGGTTTCGCTCAGGAGCTGCCGACTACCCCTGGTACGAAACTCCCCAGGCCAGTTTAATTTTACCACAAGAGCCGAATTTCTGTGTAGCTGTCGAGCAGCTCCGATCATCTTCATGTAGGCAGCCATGTTTATCTGGACTTTTCTACGGCATGGATAGTGACGAACCTCTTCCGTCAACGTTAGATGACGCAAAGTGTTTGCATAATGTTGCATTCACTGAACCTCGGAGGTTCTAGTTTACACTTTATAATGATACACTTTACAATGAAGGTACAGGGCAACACTGCCAATTTGACACTTGTCTTTTGAAACTCGTTTTATTTTTATGCATAATCTCCAGAAACTAAGAAGTGTTTTATTTTTGTTACCTTAGAATGAGAAATTCATATATCTATAAATGATGTGGGTTGTTTTTCCAGTGTCTGCCTTGTTACACTGTGCAGTAGCCCAAACCACGGAACATACAGTGAACCTGTAAGTCAGTAGTATTGCCCAACCAACACTTTGATAACATTGTGTTTTGTAATACTGAGATATAACAAAAAGCATTTTCACTAAGTTTCATCTCAATAAATGCTTAAACCATCTATCTCAAAAACAAATAGTCCAGATTAGGAATACTGTGGTGGTATCTTTTTTTTTTTTTTAATAAGTGTTCTTAAAAATGCATACATTCACGTACATCTCCACCCTTCTTTTCCCAGGCTAGTTTTCCAGGTTAAACTTCCTGTGCTAAATTAATTAGAGTCTTCAAAGTGATATCCGGAAAAGCATAAATGCTAAAATAGCAATTCAACAAGATGAAACTTATCATTGGGAAAAAGTTTGACGGAATCTTTTCAAAATAAATGTTCATGAAGAAAACTAAGAAATTTGAAATGGTAGAAACCTTTGTTTGGATGTTGTATTTGGGTTTATTATCAGCAGTATATAAACCTCATCCCCTTTACACCAACACAGATGATCATCAAAATCATTTGGATACACTGGTATTAGAAGCACTGTGTCATCTTTACACCATTGACTGTTGAAAATATTAACCTGCAGTTCATCGACTTTACATCAAGGGAAGTTGCTGGCAAAACTGAGCCATCCAAAAACAAAAGTCATCATTCATCATTAATCGTCGTCATCGTCAGCGTCCTCCTCCTCCTCTGCAGCTTGCTGCTCCTCTAAAGCTTCTTTGAGTGCCTGCTCCTCCTCCAGAGTTGGGTCCAGAGCTTCTGTGATTTCTGGTCCACTGGGATACTCTCTCTGTGGCACTGGTGGGACTGGTGGATTGTATGCTACCCCTGCGTACTGCAAACCCCATCCAATGTATATGTTCTCAAACTTCCTAAATGAAAAGACAGCATGGGTTTGTTTGCTAATGGCAGGATCCCATTCACTGAGAGAAGCCAAACAAATGTGTTAAAGCTGTTCACTTACTTTCCACATGCATATGCATACGCTCCAGGCCAGATGTTGGATCGCACCACCGCGACTGCATGCTGAATGGTGAGAGTGGAGGACATCTTAGAGGTCCACGGTGGAGTGTTGGCGATTTCTGAAAAATACAAATATTGTAAACATTGAGGTGACTTCAGTATATGTGTATCCTGTCAGGCTATATACAAAATGAGAGTTGTGAAGACTATTTATTACATTTATACACTATACATTTACACAAAGGAGGAAGACAATCCATTATAATGATATTGGTAATTACAGTATCACTCAGACCTGTAACCCCTCCCATTTTTCCCAAGATTCTCCTGTATTTTATCTTTTTCCTCTGCAGTGCACTGGTTTAATTATATTCCTATGCATCTCACATATTTTTAACCTTTCTAAGAAAAAGGTTGGCATTGATAAAAACAGTTGTGGTATAGTTGCATAGTGAGTACAATGTATTAATGGTACACTGTATATTATATTATTAGCAGTCATTGATGTTTTGGAGCTTTTGTTATCTGTATCTGACTCTCTGGCAAATTTTTTTTCCGGGGGCCATGATGGTCTCATTCACTTTATCTGGACTGTCTAGTAAATTAAATGTTGCTCCTTTTGGAAAATATCGCTCTGTTAAACCTGCAGGAGTTGAATTAGGTCCACATCTTTTCTGATGAAATCTGATCAGTCACACAGCTGCCAGTAAAGTAGTCTACCTTCATACCTGCCTGAAAATCTGCATCATAGGGTAGGAGTTTATACAGCCTGAAAAAAGGCAAGTCATAAATACAGAAATATACCTAAACATAATCATATTTTTTGCCCAGCAATGCTAAAAAACTATCCAGTACAGCACTATTTGTATAAACTTGAATTTGACACTCATATTATACAATTATCAAACATAACTGCATTAGTTAATATCTAGTATGTTGCTGAATTTACTTGGTGACATTTCGCTGGGTTTCCTTTGTATCAGTGTTTAATGGTGAGTTTCCCCCATTTGCTTGGCTACACCCACCCTTCAAAACAGTAGTGATGTCAAAACAGAGGCAAAGTCCATGTCTTTTACAGTCTATGGTCTAGCACAGGGGTGGGCAATCCTGGTCCTCGAGGGCCAGTGTCCCTGCATGTTTTAGATATTTCCCTCTTCCAGCACA
>JAPQRQ010000019.1:18000802-18028087 GCA_037367365.1 Apogon talboti | reverse complement strand
GTGTGATGGAAGAGGGAAACATCTAAAACATGCAGGACACCGGCCCTCGAGGACCAGGATTGCCCACCCCTGATCTAGCAGGAAAATGTTCAGGTCAACAACTGACCTGTATCCTGGGAGAGGGGTGTGAGCAGTGGGGGTCCAACCTCTGGTTCAGGCTCATCAGTCTCTTCCTCCCTGTCCTCAGCCTCTGCATCCTCATTAAACTCATCCCCTTGTTTCGTGGCAAGGTTCACCCAGGTACAGCGTCCCTAAAGCAGTGAGAATTTACACATCAAGTGAGCTCATTTATAAAATTGATATGATGTGCATGCCTTTAGAATGAGGCCTGTACCTGCTGCAGGATGTGTTGAATGTGATGCACCCACA
Organism: Apogon talboti; assembly: GCA_037367365.1. Classification (NCBI taxonomy): domain Eukaryota; kingdom Metazoa; phylum Chordata; class Actinopteri; order Kurtiformes; family Apogonidae; genus Apogon; species Apogon talboti. The sequence continues at coordinate 18,027,718 of JAPQRQ010000019.1, read as the reverse complement.
TAGACAAAGACTCAACCATCTCAAAAACTGGAAGGCCCTCAAAGTCTGGATTCACTTCATAGGTGTCCAGGGGTACCTCATCTTCTTCATTGCCTTCCTCCTCTCCAGCCTGGTAGAAGCCCTGGGGGCTGACCTGTGTGCTTGCAGAGATTCGAGCAATCTGCGCTCTCAGATAATTGGATTCATTCCCAGGGAAAGGTGGGTAGGTGATAACAGGGGCGTCCAGTCGCCCCGTGAAGAATTTACGTATCCTGCGAGCAGCATTGATCTGCGCAGGACTCACTGTAGGAAGCCTTACCCATGGAAGACCCGGCTCTTTGCACACATAGTAAACATATTTGTTAGCCCCTGTTCCCGTGGCCTCCTTTGGCACCACAGGAGGGGGTTTATAGGTCGACTGAGGGAGTGGATCATCCTGAAAATATAACAAAACCAGGAAATCTGCTTACAGACTGATGGCTTTATAAACAAACTCTAATGTGCTACTACTCACATTACAATTTGCTACAACTGAAAATTGTTGAGTTTTCACTTTAGATTTAAAAACAGCCAATTTATCCATGCCTCTGAGAATTCATTTGTATTTAAAAAAAATTAAATCTTTTCTTGCACTTGTAAGCTATGAATAAAGTGCAAGAAAACTTTATTTCAGTTTGAATTAAAAGCCCACAGTCAGAAGTTACTAATAATGTGTGAATTGTGCTTTCACACTTCAAAGTCAGTACAAAATTAGGGTCATTTTTAATATTACAAACAACACTGGTAATTTGTTGTTTTTGAGTAATGCAACTGAAAATTTGTGTTCATCCTCATCCTGAAGAGGAGCAAGATATGAAAAAGGTATGATCATGTCCCAGATGGCTCAGTGCTGCAGCAGTGGTAAACTACCAGTAGATTAAAAAAAACAGAATTCAGGAAATATGATTTTGTGCCTTGAAAAAGGCTTTTAAAAAAATGGAAATACTTGTGAAATCACTGACATTAAAAAGTGGCCTGAATCAGTTACTGATCTGATGGAATAAGGTTCAGTAGAAACATGCATTTTACTGAATTACAAGACAACAGGTATAAATCAGAAAAGTGTCCATATTACATCAAAAGAAATTAAAACAGGAATCATTATGGAGTGACTCAGAAAAAGATCTGACTCTACTCTCAATACTTTTGGCTCAGTGACACACTGACTCTTCACCTCGTTATCCTCTTCCTCTGCCTTTTCCTCGTCTTCATCAGGCGCTGCTTCCATGTTCTGCTCTTCTTCCTCTTCGTCTCCCTCTTTGTGCTCAGCTTCTGCAACGACATAGTTGCTCTCTGTTCCCAGAATCTTCCCCCAGAATCGACATTGCTGCAGACCCTGGGTTTCAACCAGCTGCTTGAGGGCGAGGAACGTCCTCTGCATCTCCTCTCTGCCCAGGCCCACTCCGGCCTGCTCCAGATAGAAGGCGATCTCACTTACATTAGGAAGGGACATGTCCATCTAAGACAGTGATAAACATTACATTACATTATGAGAGTCCTTTTACGTGATGTGTTGAAAAGGTATTCCAAAGTAAAATTGTGATTATAAAACGTAAAACACAACAACCATGGCTCATTTGGCTGCATTCAAATTTGTTTCCTTTAGCACATGTTGCTGCCCTTAAATACTACATACTGCATAGTTCCTGTATGGATCATTGGAACATAGTACTTTGTCATTATATTCTATTTTGAACTTTCACATTTTTTACACAAACATCAATCACAGTCTGTTGGTCTGTTGCATGGAAAGTTAAAAAAGCATCATCATCATATAATAGCTTCATAAGTTTCAGAATAGCATGCTGGTTTGCATACATCACAATGTGACTGGATGCAGTAGAGCATCACATTACAACATATAACATATTTTTTCATACGGAATTTCATATACTATGTAGTGGAACAAACAACATCTTTTTTCTGCAACTCCAGGCATCTGATCTTACAGTGGATTACAATGCCCACACTGAAGCTTTATTTTTGTGGACTAGCCTTGTGTTTGTTTTTGTTTTTGGTGGTCTTTCTGGTAAAAGGTTTTAAACTTATATAAAGCTAATAAATGTTATTTATTAGTCACAACTAAGACAAGAAAAAAAAAAAATCAGCAAATCTTGGAGGAAAAATTATTGATTAAAGGTGATTTGATGCCACAAAGGACAAGTTCTCTAGTTCAAGAGAGTGTGAAACTGGTGAGAGATCAGATACTGGCTCAAATCCAGACCTTTTATTAAATGGAAAACAGGAAGCTGTTAGTTGGTGCAACATAAACCCTCAGATGTGTGCTGTATTGCAGTCATTTAGTACCAGTTCATCCTCCTGGTCAGCATCTTCTGAGCGAGAAGTGAAGAGCACCCGCTGCTGTTCAGCCAGCTCTTCAGCAACTGTGCTCTCCGTCAGGTCCCTCAGGGTGCTCTGCTTCTCTTCAAACAAACCCCGCTTCACATCTTGACTTATATCCTCAAACACATCCACTGCATTGTGTGGACGCTCATCCATCACCTTCAGTAGTACCCGGGTCAGGTGGTCATAGCTGTAACATTATGAACAACAATAATGATGGACTGTTGTGCATTTCATTTGATGGCAAAGTAATTAGTGTGTTGATGGGCCATTATATTATTATTCTCATACATAAATGTAATTTCCAAAAATTATATTATGTGATACAGGACAGGGAATAGTGTTTACATTACTGATAGATATATATCTATGTTTGTTTTTTTATGGTTTAAACCTGTATGAAAAATCACATAACTTATCATTCAATTGGTCTTGTCATTTAAATGTATAACAAGGAGAACAACATTCATGAGTACGACTATTTGACAGTTGTATATCTATTCTGTCATGAATGTTTATTAAATTCCCTTTAAAGTCATTTTGCATCAGACATAAGACTTCCATATACAGTACTGTGCAAAACTCTGGCTACCTTTAAACTATATTGTTTGTATAGGGATGTAATGTGCATAGGATCCATTTAGCCTCTACAAGAAAATAGAGGGGATCTGCACATTATTAAAAATTCACCAAAAATAACCAAATGGCTGATGTGATGTCTGTTCCCCTCACAAAAATTAGCCCAAAGAAAATGAAGCATTTGACTTGTGTTGAATGAAAAGAGAGTTCAAGACATTGCTTGACACCCTGGTCTGTTTTTTTTTTTCTCTTCTAAAATTTCTTATTTTAAAGCTGTTCTCATACTTTCCATACATTTAACTTGTGTCTTGTTGCAATAACTGATGAATGCATCATAATATATCATCATAAACTTGCCAAAACAATAAACTTAGTGATGTCCTAAGACTGTAGCAATATAAGATTTTTTTAAATTCATTTTAGTGATTTGTTGAGTATTTTATTATTTATTTTTTATTAGCTAATACACACAAGGTGTTCTAGCTGTTTCTAGTGCTAAACTAGCTTATATTAGCCAAATAACATACCATAGCATCACTCAGACGGGTTACTTACAGGTTCCGGTTGGTTTTTGTGCTGTCTTTCAGTAGAAAGGCCTTGAAAGAGGCAGCTCTCTGCAGTCTGTCCTCACTGTCCATCTCTTTAAACCGCGTTAGCGTTGTCTCCACTCTATATCAACTTTAAGCTCATCAGCAGTTTGACATAACTAGGCTAAATTTAAGTACAAAACAACTAAACACCACGTTAAAACAACGTAGCAATAATGATGGCACAAATAGCTAGCTAGCTCTGAATACGCTGATAATGTGGACCAAACTTCATGAGTTGCTATGGTAACAGTAACAAACCGGGTGCAAGGCTCGCGGGAGCGCGCGGGCACAGTCGGCTTCCGTGAATGCGCACGCGGATCTTTGCTGAAAAAGATGAACTTTGACCCCCTTCCATCTGCCACAACGCAGATAAATACACAAACCTTTTAAAAATGTACATTCTAAAATATATATACAATATATATATACACTGTCATTTATTTTGTTTCTTCATTAATAACATGAACTCCAGAAAATTAGCATAAACACAGCCTTATTGTGTTACTTATTCTAATTCTACATTGACGTTAAAATTCTACATATATTCCAATTTTAAGCTTTTGGAACACATTTTAATTTATTGAAATTTTTATTTTTTGTTTGCTTTTATTTCGTTTTATTTAATTTCATGTTTTTGATTAATGAATTGTACACTAAAAATATTTGACCTGCAACCTATTTTAGTTCCTTTTATTTGCATTTTTATAGTGGGTTTTATATGATGTACAGATTGGATGGCACTTTTAAATTTGCTGTATTTTTTACATTGACAATGATATTCTATATTCTATTGACGATCCAGCAGAAATCAGGTATTTCTACTTCTGACACGTTCAATGTCATACTGCAGTAAAATTTGTCTTAACTGAGAAAATTAAACCTACAATAACTTTTTAAAGTAGAATGACCCTGAATACTGTACCTGGTTAGCCACTGAATAAGATATTCTTTAATCTCTGCTTAGATTCAACTCACAACTGTATACCTTTTCACATAGTTTTAATTTAAAATTAACAGTACACATTTGCCCATACAAAGCAGAAACTAAAATCCAATCTGCTAAAGAACTTCTTCAAAAAGAAGTTCTCCATAGTAGAAAGTCTGCTTCATCTTTGTTGTAGGATCCTTAGCTTTAATGAAAAGAAACTGACATGTCCTGCTTACACTGAAGTGAATCTTAAGCCAGAGCCATCAGCTTCAGTCCAGGAGTTCACCAGCTTCAAACAGTCTAGTACAGAGAAGGGACAAAAATGCTGAATCCTCAGCGCAGCTACAAACAGGGAGAAAACTAGAGTGTTTTCATTTCCATTGCCATCTTTTATCCTCAGCTGTAGTCTACATAGACCAGATACTGTTAAATCACTGAGTAAATGCAGTAATGAGTGAAGCAAGAACATTATTTAGTATGTGAATGCATTGAGTGAACACAAAGGCACGTAACAGTCCAAACTCCAGTTGATAGTTCACTCCTGTTTCATTCAACTTGGCCTTTTCTGTTGTCATTTTGATTTAATATGTTTGTACTTCATCATTTTTCAAGCGAGATCAGCACACAGACATTTAACATTCTTCCCCGATCCAAGAGATTAGTGTCCTATGTGCGCCGTTTAATATATAAAAAAAATGTTGACATGAAAGCCTAGAGTCTTTTTAGGTGCGACCTTTAACCCTGTAACCTGACAAGTCCATCTGCATACTGGAACTGGTCACTGTTTTCATACTCCAGCATATCCAAAGCCACTTCACAGCTCTCCTTCACAACACGCTCCCCGTCTCCACAGAACTGCTGCAGCACGGCCAGGCACTCCTCTTTGCCGATGGAACCTAGAGCCTCGGCTGCTTCATGCCGGACCATGGGGTTCTCGCCGGCCCGCTCCAGAGCTGCACGCAGGGCTGGGACTGCTGCTGGGTGCTGCATCTGACCCAGGACATAACCGATCTCATGACGGAACAGAGCGCTGGAACACTGCAGGCCTGCACAAGACAAAAGGGAAAGTTAAAGAGTCACTAAGATGTTAGGAGTGCCAACTTAAAAAAAGATGCAATTCAATATGGTACAGACAGAGGATTGTTTTATTCCTAATAAACACTAAATCATAAACAAAAAATGTTTTAATGTATGTCTTCTGAGGTACGCTGAATATCTCCTCTTCACCTGTTGTCTTGCTTCCCTCTGTTTGCTTTTTAACTGTGGCTGTACCACCCGGTTCCCATATGTTTTAATAACAAAACGCCAAAAGATAGTGATGGTGTGTTCAAAGTGCTTCAAAAACACAGGTGCAGAGGAGATAAACTATGCAATAATCAATGTAACCATGGGTTTTACTGATGCAGACATGCTAAGAAAGATACATTGCACACGTAGCCGGCAGTTGTATCTGATGCACACTGAAGCTACTGGTGCAGTTGCATTGCAAATGTCTGTCTTGGACCACCGATTCAAATCGGTGAATCTCTCCATCCCTAATGTGCGTGTGCTTCATGTGTATTGCAGGCTGAGTGGAAAAGAACAACACTTGTTTTCCTCTGTGAGTAAACTGAATATCCTCACTTTGAATTATTCAGGAGACTAAACACACCAAAGGAACTATCATCCAATAGCACCAATGAAACAAATGGAATGGTCAGTGCTGTTGGGTGAGTCCACTGAGCAAATATTAGACCTGCTGATATGATAAATGATATTCAATACGATTTGTATGACTATAACAAGTTGATGACTATAAAATTTTTCAGCTATATTGATCTTTAGCCTCTACAATGTTGTGAAATAAGTGACATCCCACTAATAAATGTTTCTCATGAGTGCAGATAAACCAGCAGCCTACAGTTGATCATACCGTCTCCCAGTGCCAGCACAGCCTCCTCAGTACCCAGGTTCCGCAGTGCAAACATGGCTCTGTAGCGTTCAAACAGAGGCAGTCCCTCATCCAGCAGGTTGGACCGCAGTTCGGACACGCTCTTCCTTGGTGCGGGAGGGGCCGGGTCGACAGAGCAGTATGGGTTCTGGTCTGTGCTGCCGTCCTCCAGCCGTTTCTCTCCTCCACTCTGCAGCCACTCCAACCGACGAACAGCCAGCTGACATGTTTCTGCAACCTAGATGGGTCATAAGTATACACAAGTTACCAAAAAAAACCCCACAACTGCAAATTTAGCACTACGCATCTTCAAATGTGTGTGCACAAAATAAATGTTTGATATATTAAACTTATACAGTATGTCTGACAACACTGGTCTACAAACAAATATACTAAGAGAGTAAAATAGTGAAAGTATCAAATTTGGGTCACTAATAAAGAAAAATGCTTAGTTTACTGACCCAAGATATAACCGATCTCCAGTTTTCAGTTTTAATTGGGGCAAATGGCTATTACTCAAATGGAATATTTGTCTCTGACCCACAAGTTCTACTTTAAACCATTGTGTGGTGGATTTCAGCTGTTGAATGTGATGCAAAAATATCTGAATCATCCACTGTGTAGCTAAAAAAATACATACTGTTAAGGCCAGTTGCTATATTTGTGAATTTAAAACATTTAAAACTAAAAAGTACACAACCACCCATGTGATTTATTCAGGTGGAATGTGAGAAGTTAATCCATGACTTTACATGATTTAGGCTTTCTCTTAGTAACTGACTTGAAACTATTTCCTTCAGTTACAGTGTTAAAAGTCTTACCTCTATGACAGGATCCTGACTGTATTGTTTGAGTAGATCCAGAACCATAGGATCACCAATTGCTCCCAGAGCCTCTCCTGTAGATAGACAAACCATTTTTACTTGACTCAGGTTTTTCTGTTACATTCATACAACCTTTCTCTATCTGACAAAGACTTGTTGATGTATATCATTGTTATCACTGTGCTTTTACCTGCTTCATGCCTAACCATAGGTTCCTGCTGTGTGTCTTTGAGTACAGTAATCAGAGTAGGGATGGCCCGAGTGTCCTGCATCTGGCCAAGACAGTAGGCCAGCTCATGCTTCAGCAGGGCAGACTCATCTGTAAAGGCTTTACTGATCCAGTCTATGGCTTCAGCACCTGAAACAAATGGGACAACAGATGTAACACATATCTGGTTTACTCACTGAGATTTATTATTCATGTTTGCATGTGGATATGTTGATGTTTTGATACATTACCTCCCAGGTTCCTCAGGGTAAACAAGGCTCTGAAGCGCTGGGTCAGGTCCAGTCCTGGGTCAACCAGAACCTGTCCTACTGCTGCCACCTGGTCCACAGTAGCCATACTGTTACAGACAGACACACAAGATGAGGATGAACACTTTGACACATAAGAAACATAGCACATCAGTGAGTACACAGTTATAATGTAGATAGAGGCAATGTAGTTAAAGGTGCATACCACAATTTTATTTAAATTTGAAAAAATACTGTAATGTTAAGAAATTTGTCATCATCGGTTCATGGAAGCAAGAACATAACATCTGTGTTTATTACTACTTCCTTCTAAAACTACTTGCTTATAAAAATAATAATGAACAATGCAGTAATTAATTACAATGTTTTGTATTATGTACTATTATGCATCAAGTACTGCTTAATTGTGAATTTCCCTGAAGGAATTAATAAACTTTATTTTATCTCAACCAATGAGTATGTAAAATCGTTTGTTTTATCGATACTGCTATTTTTGTACTGTTTGTAGCAAGTTAATAATCAATAGTAGATTAATTGCGCGAATAAAATTACGCGTGATTTAGCTTGTAGTATTGTAACAGGAGGTGCGACAGATGTAAAACATATAGACATGTTTGGATTTCAGATATTCCACTGCTGAAATCTTCAGACCAATCATTATAGCCTTGCTCAAAGCTGCAGTGTTTTGCTGACATGGTAGTATGACAGCTGCTGTGTTCAGATAATGATGAAGAGATCTTGATTAAAACTGCAACAAAAGCTGTCCATGTAGGTGACATAACACAAATCTACAAGCCACGTTTCAAGCTTCAGACTAGTGTTACCAGCTGTGGTTAAAAAATGCTGTTTGGCTAAAGCTAACTGTTAGCCTCATAAGTTACACACCTACATGGAACTGTGAATAGCATGTGGACAAATTCCTCACTGTAATAAGACCAAGATCTCTGACACTGTCAGCGTGGCAGACGAAAGCAAAAAGAGCATAGGTTAATGGCGAAAGTTATTTACCTTCACAGACCCCTCAACCGGCGTTAATACCACTGAGTGTCGGACAGCTCGCAACACGCTGGGCAGGAGTTGTGCAACATCCTCTGAAGTCACTTCCGGGATAACTTTTCAGAATAAAAGTTTCACCAGAGCCGTAGGCTATATACATAACTTCCTCGGTGTTATATGTTTAGCTTATATTGTATAATATTTGATTTACATTATACAGTTTATTCTATCCCTTCCTGGTGACTCAGCTGCTTTGGGACAAACCTTGTAATTCTATCTGGTGATCACGCTCCTCACGTTTTAACATTTTTTCCAATGATGGACTGCATTTATGAATTCTTAATTCCTCTCAATTTATTCGTGTAAAGCAAATAAGTTGTTATTGTATTAACGGAAACTCTAAACAATAAACAATACATTTGAATTTTTCAAAGACTTTTCATAATCAAATCTGGAGTGCTTCGACTTTAAAAAAAAGTCCCTGGACATTTCTCTTCCTCATTTAACTTTTAACTCCATACATAATAGCCTACAGAATAAAATACAGCATTTCATGTTGGCTTTTGGCTCACAGCATGTCGCAGAATATTATTTCACGTGAAGTATAGAATTACAACTAGCACAAATGTTAAAGCCTGCTTAGTCCTGTTTGACAATTCGTAGTCAAGGTCAGATTATGGGTGTACTATTGGTTAAATTTGTAGTATACTGCATCAAATCAAAGATCATTTCTTTTTTGCAGAATGTAAAAAGAACCAAGTAACTACAGGTGTCAAATATAAGTAAATAAAAGTAGAGCAATAAAAGTAAATTGCCAAAATATTTCCCACTAAAATATGTCAAGGATAAAGATAAAGTAGCATAGATTGTATATATTTTGGCTACTTTGAATAAGATTAATAGCATCTAAAAATAATTACAAATAAGGCAGGGTTGGGGTTTTAGTTAGAATTTGTAATTAAGTATTTCTGTCAGTTTACTTTTGGTGACAACGAGGATAAAGAGTGAAGTATTTATTTATTTATTCATTAGGGACCATGTACAATTTTAAATATAAATGTTGCCATTTGATGCAGCATACCAGAGTTAGCGTTTGGCTAATTTACATCTGTAGTCCCCTGATAGGGCACAATAAATATCTGACAAGCAGAGTAATTTTCAGCTCCCAGAAATGAAAAACAAATAAAACTCTCATAAGAATATTTTCCTCATAGCCCAGAACTCCATGAAAAAACGCTTAAGACCTTGCAAAGACCTAGTAAACAAGTCAATATAAGGACTATGTATAATTCTCAAAGTTGCTTTTCTCCGCTTGAACACAGGAGGCGCTGTAGACAAACCACACAACTCCTTTGCGAGGCGCAGTTTCTGTTTATTAACTACTTCCGGTGTGCACTACATTGGCGATGCCAGTGTTTTTTGTGAAATTCATGAACAATTTCGTAAAATATAAAACAAGTTGACCGATATCTGGACTATCGTTTAAGTTTCAGCGGGCTTACTGGAAGCTGATCCAAACATGGATATCCCTAATCCACCTGAAGGTGAGCAGTTCGCCGCGACGGTGTTTGGTATTCATTGAATGTTAGCTAACAGCCATGCTATTCAACACAGCGAGAATTACCGCTGTATTTAGCCGACTAGAAAGCGTTAGCATGCTATTAGCTACATTTCTATAGTAACATGAATTTAGAGATAACAAAAAGCAATATCATACCGCCAATTTGATTTACTTTTCCAGTGTAAAAATCAAGACAACTTTCCTTTGGTTTCGTTTTGTTAATATTCTTGCAAGTTTGTAATGTTAGTACTTCCCCGTTATAATAAGTTTTTGTTATTATCAAGCTCTAGATAAGTTTATTGAATACAGATAATGATATATTTGCTGTGACATGCATATCCTGCAACCAGCATTACAGAGACGTAACAGCTAAAGGATTAATTATTATTTGATCGTCAAAATGATGTTTGTCAAATGTGCCTCAATGGCAGTTATTGTAATGACGTCTCATTAGAATAATTGTCATATAGACAGAGTGAAAGTGTTTTAGTTTTGAACTGCTGATTAAAGGAGGTTAAATGAAGACTTAAATCTCTCATTTTTGGCTACGTGAGATTGTGAGCCTTTTTAATATATACTTGGCCAAGACATTCTTGCAAAAGAGAGTTTTCATCTGAGTGAGCCTTTTTCATGGTTAAATAAAGGTTAATAATGAAAAAAATGTTACTGAAATTTCAGGGTAAATTACCAGTTTAAAATCTATAAAAAGTCATCTGAATAGTTTGTGTGAAATGACGCATTTCTGAAGAAGAACAAGGCCCAAAATTGGGTCTGCTTTGTTCCACCTGATATTTTTTCCTGTTAGAGCAAGGTATTGTATTTGCAATATTTTAACATTCAGGTACTGTGTTACCAGAAAATGTGATTTGGAAGCACCTTAAAAGTTTTTTAAAGTTTATATTTTGAGCCATGATTTGGTGGTCTGGAATCGTGTTTGGCAAAAACTCTAATGTGAGTAGTCTGAAAATAATTAAAAGTGTCTAATTTGGAAAATTGTAATTTTTCACCAGGAAGTCTTTTTACTCAGCAAAAATTCACAGTTCAGCCTTTTCTGAATCAGGTGTTGCCTACAGTTTGTATAGCCAGGAAACAACTTACTGTCCATAACACTGATAGAAATCAGAGTTAATTTTTTGGTTGTATTGCCCAACTGTAGTGTGGAATCTGGATAGAAACCTCATAGATTTTTCTAAGTGCCAACACATTTATGATTTCATAAAACTGTTAAGCTCTTAAAGTTCAGGAATATAATCATTGTGCTATATAAGAGACACATATATATTTTTTTCAATAATTGTTATCACTGTCTTGTCTCCCATTGCAGATCAGGAGCTGAGGAACGTGATTGACAAACTGGCTCAGTTTGTCGCTCGCAATGGGCCTGAATTTGAAAAAATGACAATGGAGAAACAGAAGGACAACCCAAAGTTCTCTTTCCTCTTTGGTGGAGAGTACTTCAGCTACTACAAGTGCAAGCTTGCTATGGAGCAACAACAACGTATGTAAACAGCACACTCCACCTTAAAACCAGAGCTGCCAGAATGATATTTTGTCATATGGGACCATTAAAGGTCATTTAGGTTCTAAAGAGGCTATGGTTGGACATGGAATCCAGCATGGATTGTAAGAAATGAAATTTCCAAGATCATCAAATGTGTATTATGTATTAGAATAACATTGCTGCTAGATCAACATTAACACCATCAAACTTTTGTACAGCCTGCTCACTAACTGCAGGGTGTAGGTTGTGATTGCATGTCAGTGGTGTCCTACATTAGTTACACTGCAGTGGTACAGCTGCAAGCTGTATTCTTCATGTTGAGCAGACCAGCTATGAAACAGAGTCGAGATTACATTTTGAAACAATAGCTGAGTATGAAACACAATCTGTATCATATTTAAAGTTGAAACTAAATGCTATTATATCATACTAGTTGAGGGTGGGCTTATAACTTAATAGATTTTTGTACCACAGTATCATATACTCTGAAAGTTTTGTTATGGTGACTATGTTCACATACCACCTGAATCACTTGAAAATATTAATTAAAAGGGTCATTATCTACAGATTTAAAATTTTGGGGAAATGCTCGGGTTAAGTAGGACATACTGAGTGTGGATGCTGATGCTCAAAACATCTGCTTCTGCAATGTTTTAATTGGGTATTACATCATAATGTGTTTATTTCACTTAATAGTCTAAGTATGATAAAATATATATGGAATTTTACTGATGTTTAATGATCTAGAAAATATATTGGTATATTCATTTTATGTTAGATTACAATTGGCTCCAAATCATAAACACATTTTGGTTTCATGTGTAGTGAGCTAACCTGCTCTCCATCTGTATGTGCACTCTGTATGGTTTGTATCTGTCATGAAAATAGAAGTAGGTCAGAGCTATTATTGCTCTTGGTCACAAGTGATGGTCAGATTGATAAGACCCTGGTGATAAATGCTGTGCAGGACTGCAGGGAGCTCTTCTGTCAGTTGTGTATCACCACTGTAATGCATTAAAGTTTGCTTTTCTCCACTTAGATCCCTCTACCCGCGATGGGGAGGAGTATAAATCTGAAGGTATTTATTTGGAAACAGATTTGTCAGTTGAACTCAGAATCTCAGTTGAAAGGTCACACTTTGTTTTTGCACATTTTTGCTGGACATTATCCCACATGTGCTTGACAGAGCTTTGGCTTGTTTTCTGTTGCATTTTTCATATTAGTATGATTTCCTTTTTGAGTCAAAGCTGTATTGTTGTGCTTGCCTGACATCTCAGGCATATGTCCTCATGGATGGGACTTATAAAAATGTGCTTATTTCCCCTCCATGAAACTATCAGGTTTCATTGGTGGAACAGAAGGAGGAGATTGGTGACTTTTACTGTTTAATTTGTCTTTCTCTGGAGTGTTTCGCTACAGTGTAAGGGCTGCATGATTTCAACAAAAAGGCACATTTGGATTTTGGACACTTTTGTCTAAATATCTGTTTCAGGTAGAATTGAGTGCCTGAAATGGTACATAGACTATATAAAGTATGATAAGCTTGCTTTATTATATAAAGATTTATATAAAGAATGTGAATGTTATGTAATATCAAGACAAATATTTAAATATTTGCTCTCCATATTCTCAATTTTCATGTTCTTTCTATGATTTCTTTCAGAGCCTGTGTTTCTGACAGCATCTACCATCCATATCATAATGAATCAAACTCATTGCATCCTAAGTTAACACCTTTTTTTTAGTTGCATCTTTCAAATAGAGAATACAATTTTATCCACTCATCTAGATTGTATTGTTCTTTGGTTCTACATTCATGCAGCCCTGCTGTAGCTGAGTAATTCAGATGTTTCTGTTCACTGTTTTGACACTTTGGTGGTCCTGAACATCATGATGTTTGCAGGTACCACCGTGTTTCCTCTTTTTAGCATTCAGAGAGTTCAGAGGACAGTGGTTAATACTGGCTGCATGTCCTTTAAATTTTGTTCATTCTTCTGTTTTGTTTCTGGAAATTTCCATCTGCCTGCTGTATGTGAACTATTTACATCTTTTTTCACCTTCTGAGGCCTCTTTGATGAAATCGTTGTGTGAATAAAACTTAATTATCCCCAAATTTCACTTAATCCAAATCTTTGTTAAACCTCGACAATTTAGATGTTTCTTGTTTCTGCTTTTCCAGACATGTACAACCCCAGTGCCAAAGATGTGGTTGATATCCCTCCTCCGCCAATCCCCATCATGGCTCCGCCTCAAATTCCCCCACCTGCAGCTGCCCCCATCGACGAGCTCATCCAGCAGAGCCTTTGGAATCTGCAGCAGCAAGAGCAGCATCTGCACTCACTCAGACAGGTACAACAAACACAGATGTGTAGACAAATGAAAACATTTGGAATAGAGACCATCATCCATCCAGGGATTATATTACTTTCCAGACTTGGGATTTAGGTCTTAAACTATTACATGAACTTTCTGTTAAGCCAGGTTACAAGAATTTTGCAGGTACAGGAAAATTTCTGATAAAGTTTGCCCATATGTTTATGTAGGAACAAGTCAGTGCAGCCATTTCTCTGGCCATTGAGCAACAGACCCAGAAGCTACTGCTGGAGACTCAGCTGGACATCACAGAGTTCGACAACCTGCTGCAGCCGATCATAGACACCTGCACCAAGGACGCCATCTCTGTATGCACACCACAGTGATTACATCCAACCTTATGTGCATTAACTAAGAAACTGTGACTGTAAAGTTGTTTATGAGAAAGGTATGTTTCTCACCAGATGTTTTCTGCCCTTTCAGGCTGGTAAAAACTGGATGTTCAACAACGCCAAGACTCCACAGCATTGTGAGCTGATGACATCACATCTTCGCAACCGCATCACTGCTGATGGTGCACATTTTGAGCTCCGGCTGCATCTCATCTATTTAACCAATGACGTTCTCCATCACTGGTATGCACACCAAAATACTGGATTACCTTGTTCCGACTCCATGTTAACCAAGTTTCTTTGACATTGGAGTGTGTGTGTGTGTGTGAGTGTGAGTGAACTACAGAGTCTGATTAATATTATTCCGTTAACTGTAAATTATTCAGGTGAGACAGCCCTCTGCCCTGAACGTTAACATGCACATCAAACGGACTGAATGCACAAAGCCTCAGCTTATGAAGGAAATATTTCTCTAAGTACATTTTTCTCTGTGTATGTATCAACCATTGGAATTGAGTTTTTACCACTAAAAGAACAGCATGGTAACGCAACGAAATGCATGGAAACAAAAATTTCAGTCAATAGGAAGTGATTAAACTAATCTGCATTACTTGCTGTGGTGTCATTAGGGATGCCTTGATATTCTGTTCAAGTCATGACTGAACCAATATGTAAAGGGTAGAAATACATCATTCATGTTTTAGGATTTGGGACTTTTGCATTTCCTCATATTCATAGACTTTTAAAGGTGCCAAGTAGCATGACTAATAGTTGCAGTGGTGTAAACTTTAGCTGGTTGTTGACCAAGGGTGGTACTATATGACTTACTTGGACTGGTGGCAGGTGTGTGGGCATAGAATAATAATTTAAGTGTACTAACTCTGACTTGATTTCACTAAAGGGGAATGTAGGGTTGTGCAATATGACAAAACATAGTGAATTAAAAAAAAAGAGACTGCTTGTATGACGGCAAAACAAAAAATATGGAGATGATATGATACAGAAAGGGGATTGTTTTGAACAGGAGTTGTCTGTATGCATTCCAAATAAAGAAGAAAATAATCAAATGTGATGAAGTACAATATGATAATTTTAAGCCACTTCAAAACTGAAATTACAGAACAGTTTTTATATCGTGACACTGACATATGCTGTAATAGAAGATTTTGTGTATTACTCACTCTTAGAAGAGTCTATGTATTTTGCTATTTTATTTGATTTGTAATGTGGTGTGTGTTGTAATGTCTCCCCCAAGCCAGCGGAAGCAGCAGAAGGATTTGTTGGCTTCACTGCAGAAAGTTGTGGTTCCTATCTACTGCACCAGCTTCCTGGCCGTAGAAGAGGAGAAGCAGCAGAAAATCACCAGGGTAAGTTCCACACATAGTAATGAGGGTTTAGAATGATTTTTTCAACTGATGGAATCTTTTGTTTTACATTTGTACTATTTCACACATAATGTGTTTTTCTCCTCATTTCCACACCACCTCAGTTGTTGCAGCTTTGGGAGAAAAATGGGTACTTCGATGAGGAGACCATTCAGCAGCTGCAGAATCCAGCTCTAGGCCTTGGCCAGTACCAGGTGATTGACCAATAAAATGACCTTTTTTGTTAAAGGAGACTTGTGTGGAAATCTGACATTCCTTTCTCTGTCTGTCAGGCTTCTCTGATCACAGAGTATGCTGCTGTGGTTCAGCCGATCCAGCTCGCCTTCCAGCAGCAGATCCAGTCTTTGAAAACCCAGCATGACGAATTTGTCTCCAGTCTGAAACAGCAGCAGCCACCGCCGCAGGCCGCTCCCGTAGCACAGCTGGCGACTCCTGCCGAACCTGAAAAGGCCCCTCCAATGACCACACAAGCAGGTGAGAAGACACATATTTAACAGTTTCAAAACAAGAACAGACTGAAGAACGAAGAGGATAAGTTGTTATACATTATATTACAGGGTTATTTGTAGTTGTGACATATAAAGTCAGCCTGTGTAACATAAAATCAACTTGATGATTACTTAACAGAAAGCAGAAATAAGTTTAATAAGAGCTTTTCTTCAGTTTCCAGGGAGGATGGTTTGGGCACTGCTGCTCATGAAACACTTATAGATATTCAGATTTTATGAGATACAAAAATCAACTCCTTATATCAACACAGAAAGGAGGTCAGTCTTTTACCAGAAAGTTCTATCTACTGGCAACTGCTGAAACTCTGAAAGACTCATCAATATCAGATTGAGTTTACATTACATTTTGGAACTAGAGCAATTATCTTTCACTTCAAAGCCACTATAATTATTTGAGGATGGTCTGGTTATCATGATGTATGTATCTCTGAAATATGAAATGCAGTTCAATCTTTAACATGTCAAACTAATTTTTTCACAATCCATTGAGAATTGTAGCTCTTTTTTGAATGTATAAATATGACAAACTATATCATTACAAAATAAATGTCTCTTTACTGACAGAAGTGCATTAACTCACTGCGTTGGTTCACATCTGTATTTTTATTTTGTGTCGAATGCAGGAGATGTCAAACCTGCAATGCCAGGTCCTCCTCCAGGAGAGTTCGATGGAGCCCCATCCAGACCACAGGATCCTAGTAACCCTAGTGGACCATCCGATATCCCCCCCAACAAGCCTGCGTGGTATGACCCCCAGCACATGGGCCCCTGGAACCCCAACCAACCGGTAAAAACCTATGAGCTCTTTGTGCATGGACTATGTGGGTTTAGTTGTTATTTGGATTGGGACACATCTGATCCAATATTGATATAAAGCACCTAGACTGACATAATGAAGTTATTTACTGATCCAGAGTCTGTATTTTGGGTAACATGAGACAGTCGATGAGTGAGTTTGTGCTAATGGCAAACACGTCTACAGAAAACTGCTTTTCTTGTTTTTGTCTTCTGGTCTTTTAATGGTAAACATCTCGCCATGGCAGCTGTTGCTAACTATCATTGACATTAATTCTTCACTGTTGCTGGAAATGTGTGCTCCAATCTGACACTATTGGCACTGAAATGTAAATACAAAGCACAAATCGACCAGACTCCTCTCACATCTTTTAAAACCTTGTGTTGGTCTTTTTTTCTCCAGCCTCCTTTTGACCCAAACCAGCCACCCCCTCCTTGTCCTCCTTGGAACAGCCATGAGGGGATGTGGAATGACCAGAGGGATCCAGGCAACTGGAGCGGAGGTCCACCCAGGGAAGGAGGCCCATGGAGTGGGCCTGGTGGCTCTGACCCAGGTCCCCCATCATGGAACTCTTATGATCAGCAGCCACCGTGGGGAAACCAGCCTGACCAGCCCCCCTGGGGCCAGAGGGAGCCCCCGTTTCCACCACGCATGCAGGCATGTGTCTGTGATTCATGTGGCTTCATTGCTTTTGAAGTGATTTTTTTAACCAATATACTTGTCTTCATGTTCCTTCGGTTTCTCTCTCAGTTTAACGTGTAGTATGTCTAATGTGCATTCTTACAGAGACCGCCCCATTTCAGAGGACCCTTCCCCCCTCACCAGCAGCCTCCCCCATTCAACCAGCCTCCCCCACCACCACATAATTTTGGACGCTTCCCTCCACGCTTCATGCAAGATGACTTTCCTCCAAGACATCACTACGACAGGCCACCCTACACCCCGCATCGATTCGATTACCCTCAGGGAGATTTCCCTGGAGGTGAGCGCAGAGGTACAGAAAATCAGTTACTTTACTTTAAACACAGTCCTTCTAGATAAGGTGTAGTTTTTGTCTTATCTAGTCTATTATTAATTAGGACTGCCTTCCACTGTAGACATGCCAGGTCCTCCTCCTCACCACCATCCTAATCAGAGACTCCCTCCTCCGGGTATGGGGGCTGATCACCCTCCCTGGGGTGGAGGCCAGCACCCAGAGTTTGGACCACCCCCTCACGGCTTCAATGGCCATTCACCACACATGCGCCATCGACAGCACCCGGTCCAGGATGACCCGAGTCTTGTACCCAACGTCCCGTATTTTGATCTGCCAGCTGGTCTTATGGCACCACTGGTCAAAGTAAGCGAACAGTTCGACGCTCATTAGAACCAAATGCACTCAAAGTCTGAATCTCATGATCCTCCTTGTGTGTTGTGTTTCCCAGCTGGAAGACTGTGATTATAAACCTTTGGATCCTAAAGACATCCGCCTGCCCCCTCCTATGCCACCTAGTGATCGGCTGCTAGCTGCTGTGGAAGCATTCTACAGCCCTCCCTCCCACGATCGGCCCAGAAACAGGTAGATTCACCTTCACTCAGTCGACAGGAGCAATAGTTCTGAAAATATAAAATAACACAGCCATCAAATTATTGCACTCATTGGTTTAAAATATATCAACTTAAACTGCTACAAAAACACACAACTTAAAATTTTAGGAGTTTAGTATTTCTGCCTTTAGGCTAACACTTGTAGTTTTTAAAATATTAAAAATCTATCATTACAAGCAGTTAGAATGTGATGTATGAAGCCACATCAACTGATGCATAAAAGCTCCTGTTGGCAGGGTTTTTTAAACTGGCTGTTGTTTGTTCCTCCATCAGTGAAGGCTGGGAGCAGAACGGCCTGTACGAGTTCTTCAGGGCCAAGATGAGAGCCAGGAGGAAAAAGGGTCAAGAGAAACGCAACAGGTGAGCGGATCCCCCTCTGGAGCTTTGTCTCTTAATCTTTCATGCACTGTACCCTCTTATGTCTGTAACCAGCTTTTGTTTGGGCTAAAAATGGTTAAAATTTGTTTGAACTTTTGGTCAGAGGTATGTGGTTTGTCTTTCCAAACAAGTTCAGTGTGTGTCAAGCTTCATTTGATGTATTTTCCAATAATATCAAATAGGATTAATTAAATACTGTATTAATAGATGGGAACTGAATTCATTACAGTAAAATCAATAAAAATGCACAGAACTGTATAGAGAGAGCAGCTACAGAAATGACACTGATGAGGTCATCAGTGTAGGTTTAAAGAGGAAAAGAGAGATGTCATATATGTTATCTGCTCTGGTTTTCTCTTTTTTTCAGTGTGCGTGGCGGCAGTCGCTCTAGGAGTCGTTCTCGAAGCAGAGGCAGGTCTTCGTCTCGATCCAGCTCTCGCTCCTCAAAGTCCTCCAGGTCACGGTCCCATTCATCTCGATCTCGGTCCCGCAGCCGGTCCCGATCCTACTCTAGATCCAGGTCTGTGAACACACACACATCAGTAGTGCTGCTGATTACAGCTATGCCTAGCAAAGTGATTATTTAGATCTTAAACTTATTGAGAAAATTGGCACAAAATATAATTGATTATTGCAACGGTCCATTTTGGCCCACAGTATGTTATTGAACTTAATTAGCACAAGATTGATTTTCTCTGCTGTGATTGGCTGTTTCACTACCTGGCTGATTGAAGCTGGAGCTATTCAGATTTTTAAGTCTCAAATTTTATCAGGATAGTTTTTGTTTAGATAGATAACTGTATCTGACTACAACTAAGTTGTTACAGCTACATTATTAGCCTAGCCTTGTCAGATGAGCATAACAATATAATAACTCATCACTGTACAGTTTCGCCAACCTAAGCCCATGTGGTATTTCTGGTCCTGGTGTCCAGTGTAATAATCCAGAATGTCTTCAATGTATGGTTCATGGAAGTGGCAGGTGTTTAGTGTCAATGAAAGCCTGTGAATTGATTGAAGTTTTAATGTGGCATTGTGCCACAAGATTTACCGCCTTTGTGGTTTAAATCAAAGCACTTATTCTAACATTCCCTCTTTTTAGATCCAGGAGTAGGTCTAGGTCATCCCGCAGTCGCTCTCGCTCCAGATCCAGATCCCGATCACGTTCCCCCAACAAACGACGCCGTGCAGCAAAATCCAGGAGCTCTTCCCCTCCGTAAGTGTTCGTCTGTTACTCAGTGGTAAATGTTTTTTTTCTCATGTATTGCATTTTTAGTTGATCTTCTGTTCTTGTCCCTCTACAGCTCTACATCAGTCCTGGGTGGCCCTCCCCCCAAACTGTCCACAGATACCAGGTTAGGGGAGGAGAACAAGGGGCATCAGCTGCTCATGAAGATGGGTATGCTCTTTGTTTACTTTTATCTTGATATAGAGTTTTTAAAACATTAAGTAAAAGTTCTTTGGTGTTTGGGGAGTTAACTACTGGTTGTTTTTCTTGTTTCGTCCTGTATGCTGTAGGTTGGAGCGGTTCAGGAGGATTGGGGGCCAAAGAACAAGGCATTCAAGACCCCATCAAGGGAGGTGACGTCAGGGATAAATGGGACCAGTATAAAGGTGTGGGGGTGTCACTGGATGACCCTTATGAGAACTACCGCAGGAACAAGAGCTATAACTTTGTCGCCCGAATGAAGGCCAGAGAAGAAGGTACACAGTAAAATTCCTTTATTTACTGAATTCCAGTTTCAATTCCTGGCATTAGCCTGTATTATATTTTATATTCCTCATATTTATGTAGAATCATATTTGCTCTTGTTGTGTTAAACCTGGAACTTTACTATGGTAGTGCACTGAAATAATGTAGAATTGAACTGAATTGAAATGATTTGAACTGAAATTAAAAATAAGCCCAGACATTGATCAGATCATTGTAACTTTGAAAATAATTGCCGATTTTAAACAATAATGATGAGGTTTGGGTTATGCATAGTAATGATGAAATGCATCTCTTGAGACCAAACTTTAAAAAAAATCTGAATTAAAGTATTTAGAGTAGAGCGTCATATTTTGCCCAAACGTCTGAACTTAAGAGAAGTTTGTAACATTGTCCTGAATTTGTTCATGAAATCAGTAACATGATCTGGGAAAAGTTCAGAAGTTTAAGGGAATTAGTTTGTAATGTCCTGTGGGAGATTCAGATTACTTAAGTGTCACAGGAAGATAATTTCATTTAGAGAATCACTATTATTATTATTATTATACATATTGTATGCTTATTTAATAGTGATGTAGAATAGATCTGAGTTGCACAGGGAACTAAACAGAAACACTCCTACGCCCAAAGCTTCTTTGTTAATAGAAAGAACATAAGATTTTTTTCCATAATATGTGGGTAAACAATAAGTAGAAAAACAGTAAATAGATTTTGTAATTTAGTGCGTATAGTTAATTCACTCTAAATGTGACCCAAAACAATAACAGCCATTAGAATCCATAGCTGAAAATGATGAAATCACTTGCACTGTAATTCTTAGTCTATGCTACTTTGTTGTTGCAGTGAATCGGGAACCTCAGGAGGCCCCTCCCACTGACTGATGCTGCCATCCGGTACAGTCATCCTCTTCTCCTCTGCCCTGCTGCCTCCTCCACCATCACTCTGATCACTGTGACTGAGTCCCATCCAGAACAGCAGGACTCAAGTCAGCTCACAAATCCTCATTTCACAGACGACAGTCCACCACACCGGGACGCCTGTGACAGATTGGAGTGTGGATGAGGAGAAAGCGTCAGCATTTTAGACAGTACAGTCAGCACTAACTCTCTCCAGCAGTGTCAATAGGATGGTCTCTGCAGGGACAGTGGCAGATGAGGGTGGTGCATAGCACTCACTCACTGATTTTTTTTTTTTAAACATTTTTTTTAAACGTAAAATGGCTGACTCAATCTGTGCCTCAACATTTGGGTTTGTTGAATGAAAAAATGGAAAGTGAAATTTCAGTGAGTGTATAATCTGATTTATCTCAACATGTAAGGAGAAAGGAAATATGTGATTTAGTTTTTTTTTTTTTTCATAGAATTTTTTTCACAGCTATCTTCATTCTCCATTATTTTGCTAAGGGTCATTTCACACAAATCATTAAAAATATCTTTGAACCTTGTTATGTTTGCTCTAAAATGCTTATGTTTATTTGCAGAGAGAAAAAAATGTTCTTTATAAAACATTAAAACTGTCTTGTAACTTGTCTGTGTTCTTTTGAATTACCTACATTACACACTCTGTAACAGTTTTCTACTGAATAAACAATTCCAGCGTTAAGTGTAGGTGCAGATCTCAGATTTTATGCTACGATACTGTACATGGCCAGAAACCACCTTTTTTTATTTGAGTGAACTGACTCTTAAAGTTTTAAACAAGGCGGTGTGGTGGCTCCATTGATTGTCAGCTCTTCTGATTATTGTGACATTTCTTTATATGATGTCTTTGGAAAAATGTAAGTTATAGTTGTAGTGTTTAAATAAAACCACAAAATATGAAGTGGTGCATTTGAAACAGTTGCTTTTTCCTCCTCACACTGTATAAAACACAAAATAAACAGAACTCTGACTCACAAATGTGTCATTTTTGTCCCATATATGTAAAAAAGAGCTGCAGAAGTGGTTTTACAGTACAAATCATACAAAGACCTCAAATTTAATTATGGCATTGGTAATTATTGGTCATTATGATAAAAATAATGACACTATCATTTTGAGATACTACAATATTTTTAGACTAGCATTTTAAGATACTGTCATGATTTTTTAGACCCAATATTTTTATTATATTTTATGTCCCAGACTTTTATTTTGGTAGCCGGAAGTTTGACCCTCGGTGCCGGAAGTGTAGAGGCCGGTCTTCCTGTTTTTAATGCAAACATCACAGGTGCACTGTCTGGCCGTCCCAGGTGGATGCTGCCAGTACCGTTATAAGTCTCCGCTGTGGGAACCGTGTCGGCGGTACTGAACCAGACCGTACCGGGTTAAAAATGTCGGCCAGCGCGGTGTACGTGTTGGACCTGAAGGGGAAGGTAAGGCTGACGGACAGACGGACATCTGAAAGAATAATTAGAGTTTACACAGCGGCATGGGGGCGGTGTCATCCACTGTCAAATAAATAATGATAAAAACACTGGTAGATCAATGGATAGGTTAACTGTTTACAGACTGACATCTGTCCGGATGTTAGCAGCTGTACTAATGATGGTACACCACCCTGTACACCCATCAGTGCCATCAATGACCACACATAGAGTTTTACTCAGTATAATTTCACCTGAGTTATACTGTGATCAGCTTTAGCAATGTGACCAGTGACAGGCGAAGTAGTGCTAATGATGATTCTTTCACTACAATACCCACTTCTCAGTGGGTGGGATATATTATGCAGCATGTGAACATCAAAACTGATGTGTTGGAAACAGGCAGAAGGATCAAGTGTAAGGATTTTGGTGACTTTGACAATTATGATGATCAAATGACTGGGTCAGAGTATCTGCAAAACTGCAGGCATTGTTGGGTGTTTGTGGTCTGCAGTGGTTAGTACCCACCAAAGGACAAGCAGACCGCAACTCATTTGAGCATCTGTTGAAGATAACACCATTACCACCCATGTTATATTGTGTAGGTCTCAGTTTTGCTGCCTGAACAGATCTGACCTGAGGTATGAACTTAACAAGACCTCTACAAGTGTCCTGGTATCTGGCATTGAGATGTTAGTGGTAGATCCTTTAAGTCATGCAAGCTCTGATGTGGACCTCCATGGATTGGATTTGTTTTTCTAACACATCCCACAGATGCTCAAATGAGTTGAGATCGAGTTTCCTTTGTTGGACCACTTTTAGCAGGGTACTAGTTACTGTAGACTTCAAACACCCAACAGCTTGTATAGGCTGTAAACAATGACTTACATCACCCAGGTGGTCTTTCCCTGGTTGCCTGTTATTGTTTACTACATATCATAAGTGCTGAGTTTTTCTTCGATTTTCACCAGTTCTGTCTTGCAGTCAGTCTGTCAGAGCTCAACATCACAGCAGTAAAAGCAGGTCTGCTGTGCTTTGAATCTTTTAGGTGCTGATCTGCAGGAACTACCGCGGAGATGTGGACATGTCAGAGATTGAGCATTTCATGCCCATCCTGATGGATAAAGAGGAGGAGGGAAACCTGTCTCCCATTCTGGCCCACGGAGGAGTTCGCTTCATGTGGATCAAACACAACAACCTGTACCGTATCCTTCAGACATCCTGAAGTATTCTGCAACCACATGTACACACCTTACACTGAAAACTGGAAAAGTGTATTCCAACACAAAGAGTCTACAGTACAGAGAATAGTTTTATTTATTTATTTATTTTGCTCCTTCTAGTTATTTTGCTGTTGCACTCACACCAGAGGCTTTAAATTTTCTACTAAATTCATATTGTTTTTATTCACCTTAACCTAAGTGTTATCAGTTGTTGCAACATCAAAAAAGAACGCCTGTGTGTCCCTGGTTTTTTCTTTTCTTTATAAAATAATCCAGGTAAGCTGTTGTCTGTATCCTGCTCCACCCTCCTCAACAATGTGGGGGTCACAAGGGGGTTATTTAGTTATCTGATGTTGGACTTTTACTTTGACAAGATGTGGTGCAATTATGAGTGAGGAATGTAATTAAATGTAACTAATGCAATCAATTTTAATAAATGTGTGTTAATATCATTATTATTTTGTAATATGCTCTAATTTTGTCAGATTGAGTTGTATACAAGTGGGTTGTGTTTTAATGACCTGTGGAAAATGTTGGTCCTGAAGTGAGGCCAGTTGAGAACCATGGGTCTACATTCTCAGTTAAGGATCTTGATAACTTGTCACATTTATCCTTGTATGAATTAAGCTGATATGTGTGTTTGTGAAAAGTGTTTTATGTGACCTTGTCCTTTCCCCTTGTCTTTCAAGGTCAGACTTTGTGTTGCTCTACATCTTAATATTATGTATATATGTGGTAAATCAGTATGAAATCTTAATCTAATCACCTTTGAATCAGATATGATTTCTTAACAAATAGGTTTTTTTTCTCACCTTGACCTCTAACCAAAAATTTTCATCATTTTATCTCTGTCATCAGGAACTCACACAGAAAATTATGATAATTTGTCCAAAATTATAGGCTATCAAACAGAAATGACAGTAAAAGCTCAACCTCTGTGTTAGAGGTTATTAAGATTGTCAGTCTAAGACTAAGTGGATCTGTAGGTTCATGATGCAACCAGTCTGTCCCATCATGCACATGTAGAATCCCGCCTGTGGCTCACACTGTGTCTGTGGTGTCCTCAGGTTTTCTCAGAGTACTTCAAAGAACTGGAGGAGGAGAGCATCCGGGACAACTTTGTCATCATCTATGAGCTGCTGGATGAACTGATGGACTTCGGTTACCCTCAGACCACAGACAGCAAGATTCTACAAGAGTAAGAAGCTGTGACTCTTAAGCGTTATAGTACTCCTCTGCCTTCTTTGTGCTTCTGTCCGTTTATATAAACTTCTCTCCACTGTGGCAGATACATCACTCAGGAGGGCCACAAGCTGGACACGGGGGCCCCACGCCCTCCTGCCACCGTCACTAATGCTGTGTCCTGGAGATCAGAGGGCATCAAATACAGGAAGAATGAAGTGTTCTTAGATGTGATTGAGTCTGTCAACCTGCTGGTGAGTAGAGCTCTACATTAGGAAGAACCGGTGAAATATTAGGATCATGGTGCATTGGATTACGATCCAGGATATTGTAATATACAGCCATGGAAAAATTATTAGACCACCCTGTTGGAGAGCATGCCAAGAGGCATGGCTGCAGTCATCAAAAACAATGGTTATGCAATCAAGTACTGACTCCTGTGTGTATCATGTGACTAAAACAGACAAAAGAAAATATGGAATGCCTAAAAGCACTGTTTTTGGCAGTACAATGCCATAACGATTGATGTAAAAACTTAAGGGATTTTGGTTATTATCAAGGAAACAATGGAAAATAGGTAAATATCGTGTGTGTGGACAACAACTTTGATTTTAGATTTCAGCATCATTAGTAATGAGGCCTTAAAGAGTTGTGGGAAACTGGTGTTGTCTGTGGATGTGCAGTTGTAGAGTGAGCAGAGCTGAGGAGATGGAAAACATTAACATTCTAATAACTGAGGTGTAGTTGTGTCCAAAACATTCAACTAACTAAACATTATGTTCCAGTGTGATTACTGGTACTTAATTACAATAACCGGCATGTTCACATAACTTTGTAATATTAGCCCATTCTAAGACTAAATTACCGAGTAGCTGAAATGACTAGTGGAGTTGAACATAACATTTCCTGATTAGCAGTGTTTTCTTTGAATGCGCATTTACTCAGAGAGTTTCACTTCTAACAATTCTCAAATTCTTTGTTCCAAACAAGTATTATATGGTCTTGTCTCTAAAAATCTTCAGGCTTCAGAATGGAAGTACTAAAACTGAAGTGTGACCTTGTCCACTTCTTTTTTACAGTCGATAGGAGGATCATAATTATTGGTTTCTATTGGACCAACTAAGTGATGAAGATGCTGTGTGACTTCTAATGTATCTGTGCTGCTTGTTGTTTTTGTAATGATTATCATATACTCACACCAGCTGAGGTGTATTAGTCTAACTGAATATTTACCACTGAAATTAATAATAATAATAATAATGCATTAGATTACTATAGCGCTTTTCAAGGCACCCAAAGCGCTTTACATTATTGATGCATTATTCTTTCGCTCTCACATTCTCACTCTG
>JAPQRQ010000019.1:17985155-18000545 GCA_037367365.1 Apogon talboti | reverse complement strand
GCTCATGACTCAGACAGAGCGGGATTCGAACCTCCAACCCTTCGGTTATTGGACGACCCGCTCTACCATCTGAGCCATGGCTGCCAATGCTTTGGGAGAGAATGTGAGCTTTAGAAATATCCAGAACATGTTGAGTCTCAGTTGGACTGTTCAGTTGAATTCGCCTGCTTTGTCTTCCCACCTCAGGTCAGTGCCAACGGTAACGTGCTACGCAGCGAGATCGTGGGTTCCATCAAAATGAGAGTGTTCTTGTCGGGGATGCCAGAGCTGAGGTTGGGCCTTAATGATAAAGTCCTATTTGAGAATACTGGACGTGAGTACCAGCCAGTAACACTTCACAGATTGAATTATGAAGAACAAACCACAGATGACATGTTATTTGTCATATCTTATTTGTCTCCTTGTATTCCGCCACGTATCCAGGAGGGAAGAGTAAATCAGTGGAACTCGAAGACGTCAAGTTCCATCAGTGTGTCCGTCTCTCGCGCTTTGAAAATGACCGTACCATCTCCTTCATACCTCCAGACGGAGAGTTTGAGCTCATGTCCTACAGGCTCAACACACATGTAAGTCAGCAGAAAAATGTTGTACGTGTCGGTCACATTTATCACCCTCTTCATCTCACTACTTCAGTAATTTAGGGTTTTGTTAATCAACATAATCTGACAAGAGTCTGTTGTTTTCAAAGTTGACATTCCAGTCTGTAGTCGGAGTTAGAAGAAAGGTCGAGGCAACACAGTCATTAAGAATCTGCCTCTGTGAATAAGAATAATAGGTCAGACTTCCAGAGCGTGTGTTTATGGAATACATCCTATTACATCCATATAGACTTGTATTTGTGATTAAGACAGTACACAAACAAGACTGTCAAAACATTTTAGTTGAATACTTCATGAAGTTCATCAGTAGTTAAAGGTTCTGAACATGTTCCATTCCATAACTTGACATTTACTATTCTTTGTAACTCATTTGTAACTCTGGCCAGTGGTCTTTCCAACCCCAGATATGATTTGAGTGTCTAGAAAGGTTTTAACGTCCAAATGTTGCACCTCATTTGCCATGTACAGCACCTCTTCACTTTTTTGCCTTGCAATTACTTCTTTTTTATTATTTATTTCTTTTGTATTTTATGTATGGCCTTTTTAACTACTGTTGTACAGTGTCCTTGGGTGCCTTGAAAGGCGCCTATAAATAAATTGTATTATTATTATTATTATTATTAAATCAGGAAAAATGTACTTTCATATTTATGTACTGTTTTTGAAGGGTACTGGAAAATAGCTAAAAAGCAGCATCACTGCATTGTATAATATTTTTGTACCTTTTATCTTTTATGTCCTCAGGTTAAACCTCTGATCTGGATCGAGTCAGTCATAGAGAAACACTCACACAGCAGAATCGAGTACATGATCAAGGTAGGTCACCAGATCTACGTTCTCTGACAGGATTGCAGTATCCTGCACAACATACTGCAACTCTCACATTACGTAACAGACATAATTTACTATGACCCCTGTTCCTCACTCTCCATCCCAACAGGCCAAGAGTCAGTTCAAGAGGAGGTCTACAGCTAACAACGTTGAGATCCACATCCCGGTTCCCACTGACGCAGATTCACCTAAATTTAAGACCACTGTGGGGAGTGTCAAGTGGATCCCAGAGAACAGCGAGATAGTCTGGTCCATCAAGTCCTTCCCTGTACCTCAAATCTACAAATAAGTTTTTAATTTACAAATCAAATGATGAATCAAAGCATTACTTCATAGTATCTAGATTATATGTGGTCAATCTAAGGTACTAAATGAAGTATGGCTACATTAGGATGGTCAGTCTATTTGCTTAATGTTGATATTGCTGTAATCCCAGTAAATATACCTTTTTTTAATTCACGTCTGTATATTTCAGGGTGGTAAAGAATACCTAATGAGAGCCCACTTTGGTCTGCCAAGTGTGGAAGCAGAGGACAAAGAAGGAAAGCCTCCCATCAGTGTGAAGTTTGAGATCCCCTACTTCACCACCTCTGGCATCCAGGTGAGAAACAGCCTAAACCAGACCAATCACATCAATATAAAGACCAATAAAACATGTGATTTCTTAGTTAGTGTTAAACCATGAGAGAAACATAAATCTATCCGGTTATTATAGATGAGACAACTGAAAAAACAAAACAAACAAAGAAACAAAAAAAATGTTTATGTTTTGATAGACATCGCTGGAGATTCATATAATCATTAAATTTCATTTTTAAGTTATTATATTGAAGTGAGCACATTTTAATTTAATATAATTCCACATGACATTAACATCTGGTTCTCGGGCTGCAGGCCTCTATGCAGATTCCTATTTTGCTGTTTTTAGGAAATAATTTGTCCATCTCTGATCTAGGATGAACATGACACAGTAATGGACCCTATCCATAGGGTATAGCGTGCACCCCATGCTCAATTTTATCTGTTTAATTTCTCATAACATCTGTGAAACTAAAATAACACTAAAGAGAAATTAAACTAAAACTAGTTAATTCCTCTAGAGAAAAATAAGCAAATGGTACTTATGCACACTCAAAAATAAGTGAATGATGAATGAGAGCATCCAGTCTGTAATAAATGTGTTGTAGATGTCCAGGCAAGGTCTTGTAGTTTGCCTGTAAAGCTGTAGATGTCGCTCTTGTATGTGTATAAATGACAGTGCAGTTCCTGCTGTGGCCACTGGGAGGCACTGTGGCTAAAGGAACAGAGAGTGAGACTTGGATAAGTCAGGACTTGGAATCACAGCTCTTGTGGTGTCGTCCATCACTGATACCTAGACTGAACCCTGGAGGAAACAAGTCAATAATAGACACAGATCAGAATAAGAGTTAAATCCAAAGCTGCACAAAAGTCCTCACTCATGACTTTACATAGTTCATATGGTTATTCATATATGAATAAAGTCTTTGTTGCCTAAGGAAGATTTTTTTTGGTAAAAGAAATTGAGATTCAAGTACATGTAAACTTGTTTGTTTTTATTGGAAGTGAAAGTGAACAATTTATCATCCCTTTATAAGTTTAATAGCTTTAATTTCCTATAACCTGCCCTTCCTACTCAGGAACTGCACATATTTCAGCTTCTTTGGGGTATTATAGCAATGGTTATAACTTTGGTGAAGTGGGAGCCCTTAAACATTTGGGAAAGAACTGCTCTGAGAGTTTGGAATGAAGTGGAACTCTGTAATGTTTGAATAATAATATTTTACAGTCCCAGCAGCTAGCACCTGTGTCCATCGGGTCACACTTCCAGTGGACTCGGGACAGAGCCGTAAACCTCACATTCTCAGATTCTCATGGACTCTTTCTTTACTGGCGGCACTTTAAGGTTTAACTCCAAACATAAAAATTACATAGAGCATCTGCACTCATTCCATTGATGTTCTTTGACTTATTATTTGATTTAGTGTGTGTGCTATCATACTTAGAAAACTGATCTAGTTTGTATATAAAAAGTATATAAAAACATTAAATATCTACTGTCAGTGCAGTTTATTTCCAAGGAAATCTTGCCAATCTTTCAACTTACATCTACAATAGTATCAGTAATACATATTACATTAAATACAATGCGGTCACACAACAAAGCGTGCAAATCGGATTTAATCATGTCCTAGAAAATATCAGTTTTACAAAGACCATAATTTTATGCATGCTTACAAAGTGAATGATATTTGTTTTTAATTATTAACTGGACAGAGTGGCTTTTGTTGTGTCTTTTTGTTTGGGTTCCAGTTTTAATATGAATAGGAAATTATGGAACTTGTGAAATCATAAAAGTGATGTGCTCCAAGAATAAAATCTATGAAAGTAACAGTTTGGACTTACTTCACTGAGGACCTGATTGATTTAGTCTAGAATACGTTGTGATCTGTGCCGTGAAGAAGTCAGTGGAAAAGAAGTAGATTAAGAAAGAACAAAACTAAGTTTAAAGAGATTTTTTATTGTGATGCAAGTTAAAAGAAATGTTGGATCTCCAGTTTGGAGTTTGGACAACGGTGATGAAATAGATCTGGATTTCTTTAGACCTGTCTGTTTTATGTTTTTGCTGTTTGACATATGTAGTCCAGGCACTATTAGGAGTCCTTCAGTTCTGTTGGATATAGAGAGATTTACATGCAGAAAGATTTACAGGCTAAATGTGACTCCATCATGAATGAAACCTTTTTATTTATAGGTTTCATTGAGCACTTTGGTCTGTTTCCTGTAAATATCACTATGACAATCTTTTTGTGTTGAAGTTTGGAACATTTCTGCGTCACTGTAAATTCACTTCATATAAGCCTTACCTAAATCCCAAGTCAGGAAAATTTGTCCAAAATTGTGGATTCTCGACGTTTGTGGAGGTAAAAAAAAAAAAAAAGCCTTGAGCTATAAAATGAACAGTCCCTTCTCCAGTTTAGATTCAAGATTCAAAGACTTTTTTACTATCAGTTCACTAGATGCACTGGGCATATAGAGCATTGACGTACCGTTTCTCTGTCACCTGGCAATTAAATGCCATGCAATAAAAAAACAGGTAAAAGTAGAATAAGAATAAATAAGATAAGTGGTATAGAAGATAAAATATAATAGAATCGAAAAGATTCAAATCAAATCTAATTACAATAGCAGCAGTAGTGCAATACAGTAACGTTTACTATCTTAAGTTTTCTTTTATGCAGATTAAAACAGTTTTGTGACTCCTAATATCTTGTCATTCGATGTTTTTGTACGGACAGATGAAAGAAAGGATTCATTCACTCTCCAATTACGTGACATGATAATGGTTACACACATGCACCAGTGGATTCACAGTGATAAACATGAAACATTCATCATGTCTTACACATAGAGCAGCAAAAATAAATGTTAAATCCCATCAGTGATGAAGTCTGTGAGTACAGTATATAAAAAACCTTTCTCCTCTTATTACATAACGTCTGCTGTGTACGATCTCAATCTCTTGAAACATGCATCAGGTGCCAAGTATCACGCATGGATTGTGAATTTTCTGTCAGTTTTCTCTCAGCTGAATGAAGCTGAGGAGCATTAACAACTGACCGAAAGCTGTCATTTTGACAACTTAATGAAGCAGCAAAGTTATGAGTTCCATGTGCGAACGTACTAAACAGATATTACACATATAGTATCAGTCTGTAATGTCAGATGGTTCTAGATGTTGGAGATACTGAGAGTAATATAAAATGTAAAACCACATTTAAAAAATCAGTTTGTTCACTACCGATTTACCCATTTTAATGAAACTTGATGAAAGAGCAGTGAGTATTATGATCAGATTTTGTTAAATAAATAGACAAACCAGATTTTACAAACCGAGAGGGATTATATTATGTAAAAAAAAACTCAGTGATTAAAGTTCTATATTTATTAGAAGAGGGAAGACTCTGGTATTCTGGTAAATTCACAAGTAAAAAAGGCCAAATTTATGACAAAAAGTCTTGAATATTCAGAGATTGCAACATCTTAAATCACTAATGTTAAATAATGTCACTTTAGCAGCTCTTTACGCTTGTAAGAAGTTGTAAAATTTTCAGGATAAAACCCCTGCATATTCTCTGAGGTTATGAACTCATACTTTGGTGTGAAGTAATGCGAGGTGACAAATTCCAGGAAGTCAGATTCAGTGGGTTTTCAGTTGCTGATGGTGTGGGTTTAGATATCTGAAACTACTTGGTTAGGTTCAGGAATAGATCCATGTTTGGTTAAAATAGATTAATGTCACTTTAAACGTTTTAGGGCAAAAATCTCTTGTGTGCATCTCATAGAACACACAGCATCAGTAAACAGGGAATGACAGATGCATATGGTAGTGATGAGGTACAACATGTAAACAGGTTCAATGAATCAAAATGCACTACTGTTATAAATTTCACTGTAGTTAATCTCAGATGACACAGCCCTATCCCATAATACCTCAACAAACTAGTTTTGGTGCCTAACTCTAAGCAAACTTTGAGAGGAAACCAAAAATCAAACTGAAAAGTAAGTCTAAATATAATACATTTATTTAGAATGTAAACCCCAGTCAACTGGGAGCTGGTTCTGTCTGTCCATTGGACTGGATGGATTCTTGTTCTCAAGTGGTGTCATCACAGAGTTTTTTTTCTGGCAAGATGAGTCATGTGATTGAATTACTGGACTGTGAGGCCTTCACGGAAGTATTTTAGTTGAAAAAAATTAAGTGGTGTAGTGCTTTAGAACTGGGTATTTCTCTATGGGGATAATAAAGTGAGTTAGCCTTAACCAGCATTGGTTTATGAACTGCCATTTTCAAACGTCAATCAGTGAGATTCACTTGTTACAGTTTTGCTTTTTTGGAGACAGACGTGATCATATTTGCGTAGGAAGGTGTCCAAAATTCAGTCCAAATTTGTATGAATGTGTTTGACTCTAATGAAGTCCAGTCATAAATCATTCCACACAGGAACAGTTAATTTTATACATTTCATTATTGGTGGTATTAATCATTTCTGAGGAAGAGAGCGATGAAACTCACAATGTTATGTTAAAAAACCATATAGTAACTTCAGCTACTTAATAAATGTTAACTGTTACTATTACTTCATAAACAACAACGCTGGTCTAAAATTATTATTTGACAGTGTTGTTAGTGTAAATATTTAACCACAACTACAGTCTTGCTTTTTTGGAGCCAGAAGTCATCATGTTGGGGGTAGAGCGGGTCGTCCAATAACCGAAGGGTTGGCGGTTCGAATCCCGCTCTGTCATGTCATGTCATGTCACACTGGTGAGTTGGCGCATATTGGCAGCCACGCTTCCGTCAGCCTGCCCCAAGTCAGCTGTGGCTACAAATGTAGTTTATCACCACCAGAGTGAATGTGAGAGTGAATGAATAATGGATCCATTGTACTCACTTTGAGTATGCGTTAATAGAAAAGCACTATGTAAATATAAATCAGTACTGCTGAGGAAGAGTGATGAAACTCACCAATCTAATGCTAATATAGCGAGTTAGCATTTACTGGAAAACTTGCAGCTGTTGCTGATATTTTCTTTGTGCTTTTTGTATGTGTAGCTGATGTGCATGATTGGCCAGGTGTTACGGACACTCTGATGCTGCAGTGTGTGTTAACAGGCTGGGCTGCAGAGGCTTTTATTTTCCACCATGACCACTTGATAGTCAGGATTATTCGAAGGTTAAAGCAGCAGAGTTGAAATCCTCTGAAGTGCCTTGTGGTGGAGGCCAACCGGCAGAGATTCAGGTCCTGGAAAAGGGCAGAGAAGTAAAGTCATTTGGGGTTTGCACATGATCTGGATGTAGACAGATCAGCCTGCCTAACACTGAAACAGGTTATAAACAAACCTCCAGATTAATGATTAGTGATTATCTCAACATGAAACCAAGTAAAATAATCATCCAAACACTTTAACAGCCACCTTCACTTTCCCTTTTGATTTGCACCACTTGTTGAGTTACGTCCACACATTGGTAGTAATAGAAAAGCATTGTTGCTTTATTATTACACACATTACTACACTTTTACATGTCCTAAGTAATTTGGATTACCAAATGTTTTAGAATGGGACAGTGGTGAGTACAGTGTTATCGTAAATAAATATATCCTGTTTTAAACAAACCGGATATATTGCCATAATTGACATTCTGTGGTCGGATTGTTTATGTGCTGTTATGCTGTTAGAGGTCTGAAATGATTCACTCATTGGTTTTGTTTAGGAGAGATGGATAACTGGCAGCCATTGTCCTACTGTTGGTTTGGAATAGATGTTAAAAAAGAAAACCTCCACAGTGCTGGTTGCTCAGTCCTCAACCACAAAGCTTTGCCAGCCCAGCAGGGCTTATTGTGAAACTAGAGCCAGAGACACGGCTTTCAATTAGCTCCCGCATTTTCATCAGCATCAACCCAGATCCACTTCTGACTCCGCCACACTCACCTCACCGAGTTAACCTCAGCTAATGGCACCTTGTAAAGACAGAGACAAGAGGAGAGGCGGGTGCTTCAGAAGCCACAACCTTCCTAAAATAGCAGCGTGGGCTCAGATCAATGGAGACATCATTAGAGAGATGCTGCCATTAGCTGCTACGAGGCCTGCTATTACTGCA
Source organism: Apogon talboti (assembly GCA_037367365.1). Lineage (NCBI taxonomy): Eukaryota > Metazoa > Chordata > Actinopteri > Kurtiformes > Apogonidae > Apogon > Apogon talboti. The sequence goes on along the minus strand of JAPQRQ010000019.1, from coordinate 17,992,433 downwards.
AGATCACTTGTGATAAAGAGCTATTATGTGGCCTGAGGGAAGACCCCCAAGAACTCTGCAAGTACCACACACACACATACACAGTTAGAGTCCACAGCATAACGGTGTCAGCTATCTCACATCTGTGTGTGGCTGGGGGTGGTGGGGACTCATTAAATGTTGGCGCTTTTGTGAAGATGTGTCATATGTAAAAAGGTCTAAGACACTTGACTCCCTTATAGAGATGAGATTGATGTCTCTGTAGTGTAAATAATTAAATATGAGTGTTAAGAATTATTAGTGTAAGATATGAAGACGTACAACAAATATTTAGGTTTTAGTTTGCTTTAACCAGAGGACTTTGTGTTCTGCATGGCTGATGATAAAGTAATGATAATAATAATAATAATAATAATAATGATGTCCCTAGAAAGTGAAGAATTAATCCATGAGCTATTGGTCGACCTTCTGAACTGAAGAACAGATGCTTTTGACTTATGTTAGAATGTAATGTCATTTTTGTCGCATTATAAAACAACTTGGCCACCACAGCCAATGGAATGAATGAAAACACTGGTGCTATCAGATATATGTACAAGCAAAAACATTGGTTCATATTATGGACTAGTCACATAACAGCATCAGCAACAAAAACCCTTCACACTCACCTCAACAGGTTGTCAACGGGTCCTTCCAATATCTTAAAATGTCTTGAATTTAATTGTGTAAATACAAAGCTTTAGAAGTCATTAAACAGTTTTAAATCTGAATTTGTTAGGTCTTAATTGCTACACATATTCATTGTTGGTTTTACATGTTTTAATTTCTTTTTGTCCATTTTTGAATGCATGAAACTTACTGCTGATCCTAATGATATATTTTTAGGTATATTTGTTCTATTTTTATATTCTATTTGTACTTGCCTGTTGCCAAAATATAGAACACACGCACACAACAGCATATAATAACCATATTCCTACATAAAATCAAAAAGTCACTTTATATTCACTTACAGTTCTCAAAGATGATTTATCAGAATCTTAAATTTTGTTAAAATTGATATTGAAGGGTCTTAAAAAGCAGTACATTTAAGTGTCTAATACCTGTAGACACCCTGGCCTAAGCCCTACAGAAAACTGGTGGAAAACTTCTTATAGTTTGGTTGTAACTCATTTTATAAGAGGTGAGAAAAAGTGTGATTCAGATCATGGATCATGATTGTACCTCTAAAGATCACCTTATGATCTTTTCTCCAGATGGCTCAGCTTCAGCCTGAACTGAAGTAGTCATGGTTACCACTGTGGGTACATGTTCTGATGTCACCTTTAACTCTGCCATTTTCTTTTATTCACCTTTTATAGTGTAAATTATGAATTGGGACAATAATTGTCAATGAGACAAAGCGTGCATTGTCTCAGAGCAGCGTGAATGTGGACGTACTGGCCTGTGAGGGTCTTTGTTCTGTTCACTGTGCAGGATGTTCTATGTTAAGGAACCTCATTTCCCAGAGCTGCGAATAATCCGCCTCCATATGGAATGCATAAAAATATCAGCTCTATTTCTGTGATGGGACTTGTGCTGTGGGAGGACATTTACACAGTGTCAGTGGAACTTCCTGATCAACTGGTTCCAGGGGTTTTTATCTTCGACAAAGATTTAGGAGACAGTTCCTCTTCCCGTCTTCTCTCTCTATGAACGCAATCTCTTATCTGCGCCGTCTTTATGGCTTGTGGTGTAAGTGATGTAGTCTCCAATGTGTGTAAATCTTCACTGTGGCCTTTGGTTTTTTCTCCCTGAAGTCTATTTCGATCATCTTTCTGTCTTTAGTTCTGTGTTGCATCTCCATTGTACGTCTTTTCCACTCTTTCATCACTTCATTCATGTTCTCTCATTTCGTCCCTGTTGATGTTTTCCCCCCACGTTCGCATTTGGCAAAGCTCCTTGGAGACATATTGAAGTGTGAATCATCACCAATAACCCTGCAGCTATTTACACTGACAGTTTTAGTATGTGGTTTGGTGCAATTTGGTGAACAAAAATCAGTAATGGCCCATTTTGCAATCAGTCGTTGCTGTGCCCCCTGAGAGCATTTTCCAGTGTAACTGAGATGCACCAGTTCTCTCTGGAGGTTGTTTTTAATCTCTGTGAATGTGTTCAGTAATTCTTCACACTGGCCTGATTGCCCACTCGATCGGTGGGAAAAGTTTCTGTTGACGTTTGTTCGATGCACAACACGCTTAAATCTGACGTACACTTGAATAACAAAGCTACAGGGAGTGTGAGTTTTGGATGCAATAGGTTTTTAGGTGATCAAATAGTGCTGACCCACAGATCAATGAATGTAGCTTTGATTCAGTGGATCATTCCTTTTCTTTATAATGTGAGATTATTTTTGTCTTCTTGGTATTTCTTCAGTTGAAACATGTTATTGAGAAACAAACTTTCCTGTCTACATTCCACATATTTCACTCTTCATTCTTGTTGTGTTAGTACCTCTTCACTTCATTCACACATTTTCACAGTCTGTCAGTTACATTTCCTGTTCACCCATGGTTCTAAGAAGGAATGCCTACCTTGCACAGAGAAAAATAGAAATACAAATCTGTACCATGTGCATAAGTTTCTTGTTTTCTTCTTGTTTTTGACTTCCATAGTAAATACAAGTTAAGATGTTAGTTTGACGTGCATGATAAGAGTGTGCAAACTGTTAACATTATGAGGGGACGATGCATGTTTGTTGCTTTGTTCACTGATGTGCAGAGTGAAGCTGAGTCCTCTTTAAAAATACACTATATGGACAAAAGTATTGGGACAGATGGGATCAGATGGTTCATTGCTAAGAGGGGACTGAGCTACAAAACAGTAATGACAAATATCATAATGGGATGAAGATGATGATCTGGATTTTCCAAATGCCCTCCACCTTACTCAGTGTGCATCTCTCCATCACATAAAAGTATACTGATAAAATTGTTTTATCTTTATAATTGTTTTAAATGTTTAACCTCCATATTTCTGAAATATTTGTCATGTTTTGACCAAAAATAACCCTCACCATTTTACCCAATCAAAACTGTCTGGTTTCTTTTGCTCTCACTCTATCACTCTCACTAAACTTAAAACAAATATTGATTTGACTTTTGTCATGATGATAATTTACATCCACTGACTTGAATATTTTCAGTTGTGATGTCCCAATATTTTTTGTCTATGAAGTGCATCAATGATTATAAGCACAATTTTGTGTATTAGACAAAGCGATGCCACTCACTGAGTTTTTTACAACAGAGATCCTGTAGCATATTTCACAATAAAAGCATTGTCAACAAATGAAGGAGTTTGTCAACTGAGACACTACAGGGCTTTTAATTTGAAATAGCTACAGGAAGTGTTGTTTGTACTAACAGCTTTACAGGACAAGTCAATAAAATTAAAACGTTCCAGATATTCACTCAGCATTTGTTCCAAGTTTCATTGAAACTGATACATCTGTTAGTGGTTATTTTCACAAATAAATCCGCAAAAACTAGAACAACTAGAATTAAACTGTGACGTGAGTAAAACTTACTTAAGGATAATAATGAATCAAGCTCAAGTTTTTTTTCTTCTGCACACCAAGCTGCAGGTGTACAATGAATAAAACTGGATTTACAGGCATCAGTAAAAACGCCCTCCACCTGCAACATGATCAAATTATTTGAGTGTATTCTCCAGGGGACTATATAACACTGAGGTAAAGTAAGAGGCTAAAAGTGTTAAGTAGAATTATTACTATGCATAGCCTCTCCACACACATGTCCTCTCCTATTGCCTTAAGCTTTCTTTACCAGTCTCTTTGTAAACTGCACATTCTGTAATCTAAACACATTAATAATTTTCTCCATCTGTCGTGGAACGGCGAGTCCCTCTTGAGCCATTTCACTGTGGTGTTTTGCAGCTGTCAGCAGTTTGCGCAAAGAAAGGTTTTCTTTACTCATTTTTATCTCAAGTATAGCTTACACTGGTTTTCTTGGGAGATTGCAACCAAATATTTTATGTTTGTCTTTATTTCCATCTGTAATAATAAGACTATAGTGAGACCTGGTAATATGGTCACATTAAAAAACAGTTTATAGTGTATGTCATCAGGCTGTGGTGTGTTTGAGGACGTTAATCTAGAAAAGTAGGAAACTGATTTTTTTTTAACTCTTAATTTGTAGTGTATCCATGTGAACTGATCCACTTGTGTGTTTTATCAGTTGCAGACAGATTTGTTTCTATGCCGATGTCACCCAGTAAAACCTTAATTACATTGCTCAATGTAATTCGTCATTAGTTCAAATAAACAAGTTGCTCAGTGGTGAGGAAACCCAGCTTGTGTTTGCTTTTTTCTCTGTCTAATGGCTAACATTTAGCATGTCCGTTGCATACGAGATCTGTAGGATTGCTAAGTAACTAAGTACTGTCAAAAATACTGCATTACATTTTTATGGTACCTGAAAATTTGCAACCCTCCTTTTCACCTCACCACATCTGTCCAACACCTGCGCAGAGTGGTGTAACTTTTATATGAAAACACGTAATCACTTCCTAAAACAGATGCATTTTTCAGTCATCTTTAAACTATTACAACTCGCTAATATAGACCACTGGCAACTTTAAGCTGAAGGTGAATGTGTTTCCAAACGGCCCCACTGCAGAGTGTTATAAACAGAACCATGAGGCAGCCTGAGCTGTTGGTCCTGACCTCTACCTGTCTTTCTGCCTCTGTGCAGGTCCGCTATCTGAAGATCATAGAGAAGAGCGGCTACCAGGCCCTGCCCTGGGTCAGATACATCACACAGAACGGAGGTAAGCATGCGCCCACACACAGCCGAGCATCTAACGCTGTTCATGACTTCAGACACTCAAGCTCACGTCACAGATAAAGAGGGGAAAACGACACAGATGCTATTACTCTTATATATGCAGTAATTCTTATGCAGCCTGTGCTAGTAATTACAGGTCAAAATACATACTTTTTTCCCCCCTCAAATAGTGGCGGCGGCCTTTATGTAAATCAACTGCTGAAGGTACCAGGCCTTTATTTGAACCAGGTTTGCATTGTGATTCCCTCAATTTGTTCGATCCATAGAATTGGCTGTATATTAACAATGCCTTATTTTTGTCCACACCCATTTGTGGTGGCAAAGTAACCTTAATAATTCCTTAACTGTGACAAATTTAAAAAAATCTAGTGTTTCTGTGGATAAAAAACATCATGTTCTCAACAAATCTTTATTGTGAAATCTTTGCCCTTTGCAACACTTGTAAATTATATTTAGTGACATTAGTACATGTCGTTAAAAAACACGCTGAAGTTGTTGTTCATAACCCTTTGACCCTCTGAGAATGTGATTAAAAAAGTCTCTACTGTTATCCTAAAATTTCACATCATCAAAATAATGGATCTGGACTAAATGAACTCACAGAGGGAAAATAAATCAGAATGAAATGTTCAGACCTGAATAGAATGCATTTAGCCAAGGTGTATGTTAACTTCCAACCTCAACTGCATAAAAGGGTACATTCTGCCCAGAGACAGATTTAGCTCAGGGGTTACTATTTGCTTACCAGTGTTTCATGACTCTATCTTTATGGCTCTCTGGAGGGCAATGCTGTTAAGTCTGTCTGTTGAGACTGAAATTTCTCAGCAAATGTCGGACAAATTGCCATGAAACTTTGTTGAGACATTTATTGTCCTCAGAGGATGAGTCTTACTGACTTTGGTGAGCCTATAATTTTTTTTCTAGCGACCAAATGAGCTTTACATTTGTGAGTGAAATGTCTCAACAACTGTTAGATGAAGAACCAGGATGTTTGTTGGCCCCATTGTTTTCCCTCTTACGGCGACTTGCAGTAACAAAGATGAAACTCCGGCCTTTCATTTAAAGCTGGGATCCAACCTTATGGCATCTCCATCACCGCCCTGCAGATTCAGAGTTTAGATTGGGTTAATTCAAGCCTGATTTTTGTTTTCTGATGTTGTTTTGAATGAAAACATCTCTGCTGGTGATATGTCCAATGAATGGCGTCTCATTGTTGCTTCCTGAGCAGGTTGTAGTTAAAGACCCACCCCTTGTCAGCGTTGATTGGCAGGAAGGAAGCAGAGAGGCAATAACATTGCTCTTGGCTCAGATACTGACCCTCACACACATACAAACACATACACACATTCATAAATCGTAGCATATTTTTACTAATGAATGCATAGACAGACTCTGTGTAAAGAACATACATGTACTGTAGAGCGTCATTGTTGCGCTACAATGATTGTGTGTTGAGTACAAGAAAATCAACTCCAGACTGAATCTTGTGTTGCCGCCTCACTCTGCTGTTGTGGCTACATTAGAAGTTAAACTGCAGGTCAAAGGTCAGGGGTTAGTATTGTTGACAAACATACTGAAATCTTAGTTTTGAAGAACTGTGTACATGAATTGAATGTGGAGCAGCAGCTAATGACAGTTGACATTCACACATCAACTAACAATATTTACAGTTTTTAATTTCACATTTTTTGCAGAATTTGGCTCATTGTGTCATAGCTCTACCCCAGGCCAAGTAAAACACAACATGTCCAAACCAGCAACAACACAAGCATATAAAAATACACTATAGTCTGTGGTACTTTGTGTACGTTCTTATCTTTTAATTGTCTCACATAAGCTTTTGTGACACATTGTTCCAGTACAGTCCATCTGCTCACATTTCAACAAACACATAAACAGAAAATCTGCAGGAAAAAAGGCAAGCTGGGCCTGAAGCCTGTGGTTCCACCAGATGCTCTGCAGCACATTTCAGAAGCAGCATTCCATTCCATTCTGCTACAACTTCACATCTGGTATATTTTTGATGGAGGTTGTGTCAATATATACAGATCATATCATAGGCAATATAACATCAATGTCAATACCAAACACAACATTGAAAAATAGAAGCAAACAATCATGAGGATGAATGTATTTTTAACAAAACACAGCCGCAAATATTGGATCCATGTGGTTCCTAACTGGAGTTAACTCTTAAAGACCCAAAACTATGAATTTATATTTAACCTTTACAAATGGATTTATCTTCATTTATTGTAATATTATTGCTCTGCATTTTTCTGTTTTTTTTCCCAGCAAAAAATAGGTTTTCCTATATTTAATCTACATACCATCTAGATGTTCATAAAAGTCACTGTAAATTCATAGGTTATGTCTAAACCAGGGGTAGGCAAGTTCGGTCCTAGAGAGCCGCTGTCCTGCATGTTTTAGATATTTCCCTCTTCCATCACAC
>JAPQRQ010000019.1:17948098-17962463 GCA_037367365.1 Apogon talboti | reverse complement strand
TTTTATTACCAGTCAAACTAAAACCCAAGTGTGTGTGTATTTGTAGTGGAACTGCACTATATTAGATGATTGGAACTCGGGATTTCATTGGTCAAATGCATGAACTGTATAAAAAAAAATGTGGACAAAAGAACTGTGACTTGAAAATGTGCTGACATTTGAAGCCAGTCATTTGTGGTTTGGCTTTCACCATTCTAGCTTTTTGGGGAAGAAGTGACCATATTTGGACAAAAGGGGCAGAACTACAGGAACCTGAAGGGTAGAGGTTAGGTAATGCTATGTGCTAGCTTACTAACTTGTAAAATGATGAACTCCATCAGGCATTGCAGAGCTAAGGTTACATTCACACTGCCAACCCTCATGCTCTATTGTGATTTACTGCTGAAATCTGATTTTGTTGTTTGTCTAATCACTAACCCTAATGTGGCCAATATCAGATTCCAACATGGACTGAGCCACATGCACAAAAGCAGTGGAGTTCAGATATTCAGATCATTCCCTTTAAGTAAGTAAAGGTTGTGCATTCAAAACCTTATCTTGAAGCTAAAATATTTAAGTGTTATCAGTATTCACTGCGCAGTAAAACCTCCCTGTCACTGTTCTACCATTATGTATGATGTTTTGGATTCCTTTTACAGCTGCATTCATGCATATGTTGGACTTGAACAACTTTACATCATCGAAGTGATTCCCTCCAGTGATGAATCTTCATTTAACATGATGTAAAAATCATGAGTTCTGCACGATCATATGGAGGTCACACTAAAAAAAGATCAGATCTGTATCTTACTCAGAACCACATATGGAGGCCTGGATCACAAATGAAAAGATCAGATTCCATCTGATACTATCATAAAAAATAAAAAAAACAGTCACATATGAGTGAAAAGCTCAGATTTGGGCCACTCTGCTGTGTGAATGTAGCCACAGTCATTTTACAGCCTTGTTGGTAGAACCTATTAACCAGAACTCCAATGGCACTGTATCTTAAGACAAAAACATATGAAAAAAACCCCCTCAATATCCGGCTCAGTAGATAAGATGGTCACTTGTTAGAGGTTCCAAATAAAATGTGTGAGGAATGAAAAATTATTGACATAATATTTTTCTATAAAAGTTGAATGTAAGTCAATGGGAACCAGGGCTTTCTGGGGATACTTCTGTATTGGCTTCATTTAGGAGCTGAGGTCCTCGCCCCATTGTTCAATCATATGGTGGAGATCTACTGAAAAGGAGCTCCATCTTTTTTCGACACAAATGTTCAACAGGAGTGTGCAAGCGCTCATAAAAATCCACAAAATCATTTTTTCTACATTTTTGTGTGAATATTACAGATCAGAGTCTGTACTTGGTGTGGCGGCTGTAAGCGAGACAGTATAATCTGTGTTTTTGTTGAGTTCACATCCTGTAGGTAACAAAATCATTTTGGTTTACTTCGGTTTGTTGGGATTGTGGTTTTGTGTAAGTATTATTTTAAAAGTGAGTCATTTACTGTGTGTTTGCAGATTTTTCTGTAGATGGTATCTTTCCCTAAGCGCTGAAATGAAAATCACTAAAAAAACCTTCATAATGCTGAAGTCACAAGCAACAAATACTGTAAAGTTGTTGGCAGAAAACAAGCAAAATATGTTGATGTCATCCATGACCGTTCTAATGTGCCTCTCTCACATTTGCGTCAATGACATTAACATTTCACTTCACGCTTTTAAACAAAATACATCCAGCTAACAAAACACAACTACAGTTTAGTTACTGATGGATCTATTTTTTTGGAGACAGTGTAATAGTTGTATATTTGACAAACTATAAACACGTACGCCCTGGTTCAGAATCTGTATCTCTCTCCTCTTTATCTCTTCTGGTGTCGTTCGCGTTCTCTCTCTGTCCTGTCAGGAGAGAATTGGAAGCATGTGTTCTTTGTGATCTGTTACCACTCATAAACCACATCATGGAGAGGGGAGAGAGTCGGCGTATTTACATTGAGTTGTTTTGATTAGGCACAAGCCAGCTTTTTTCAAATAAGAGGGTAAGCCTGGTTCTGGAGACGAGCCTTCAGAGGCCTCTACGGGAGAGAAGGGTAGAAAAAAGGGCTTTGGTGGGAAAGAGAAAGTAAAAATAGAGTACCCACACCACATAATGACATCTAAAAAATGACCAAAATAGACCAATACACAGTCCTAGAAAGAGGATGGGGTTCGGAAACAGCTGGGGGAGGGGGCCCCCCCACATGTGGCACAGACAGAAAGAGTCCTTTTTTTTTCATTTCCTCAAGGCCGGTCATTATGCCATGTGTGTTTCTGAAACTTAAAATAGCAAATAAGATCCACCACAAAATTTTGTTTAATGTCAAAAATCAGAGCGGGTGACATTAAGTGCACTGTATTCACGCAAGGATGAGAGCTTTGCTAGATAATAACAGCTTTGAGCTGGTTAATAAACCTGACTGTAGTAGAAGTCGTGCTGTGTGAGGATGCTTTCATAACTCATTTGGTCCAGACTTTTCAGTTTCAGGTGTAAAACCCACCTCGGGTCATGGACCGGACACACAGCCTTGGTCTGATGAAATGAGAAAGAGTCTTGATCTGGATGAAAGTAAAGGACATTGTTCTGCATTCAGAAGAAAAGACTGAATTGACTACAGATTAACATCAGACATGTGCCAGTTTACAAACCAATCAGTGTCAAGTGGAAAGAGACACAGCTCACACAGGCTTTGACAACAGGCCATAAGTATGTTGTGTAAAGTTCACAAAACTGCAGCGTGGAAGCAAAACAAAAAGTATGAAATCTACGTGATAAGCAGGGTGGTCTTGAAAGTCTTATAAAGTATGGAATATTGAAATGCTGTTTTCCAGACCTTTATTTATTTATTTATTTGACAGGGACAATGCAGTCAGACATAGTTACAAAATTGCAGCTGATGTGATGCATATAAGTTTATAGCTAGTGCTTGAAAAGTCTGGAATTTTGTGTGTATGTGAGTCTTAATGTAAAAAACTTTCTCTCATCATTGAATTTTAGCATATACTCAAGGGCACATAATTTTGTAAGTTAAGATATACATAAGGAAAACATATAAAAAAACTTGATATGATTTCACTAACCGGTCGGTTTCTGTCAGTAAAATATAGCTTACTGCCAATTATGCAGCATTCATACATACAACACATTTACTAAAATGAACGTTTCTACTACACACAAGAGGTACAACCTCAACCAAAAAGTAGCCACGCAGGTATAAAAGTACATAAAGTCAAGGTCTTGGGGGGAAGAAAAATTGCATATTTGGATAAATAGCAAGGACCCTGGATAAGAAAAAACATGAACCTTGTTAATGACTTCCAGGTTTGAAAAGGACTGGTAGTAAGTATAATGTTTTTTGTTATATTTCTTGATTTTGTTTTTCTGTATTTCAATTCATTTTTATGTGAAATTGAAAATTTGAATAAAAACACGTGGAGGAAAGCAACGTGTCAGCCTCATTCTCAGACTCACATTATTCTTTGCTCAGCCAATTCCTGGGCACCACAACCATATCCTTGAGTCATTTTCACACTACTGTTTTTAGAAATTCAGAATTTCAGGCCCAGAATTAGACATCCATCCAACACCAACCACATTTAGTCACACTATTCAAGGAGTTCCACAGCTGGAAAACCTTACCGATGCTTCACAAAAAACCCATCCATAATAGTTTCGCCCTCTGTGCGCTCTCTGCCCACTTTTCAACAGCATTTCACGCCACATACCAACTGCCCTTTCACTGACTACATGTATAGTAGCATCTATTGGCAACTTCCTACACAAGCTTGTTCCATTCACAGAATATGGTCTTAAACATCCAGGCAACCACTGTATTGATTTACAAACATAGAAATTAGTTTTCAATTAGTTACAGCCACAGTGTTTTAGTTGACTTAGACAGTGCCATTGGCCCATTGGCCTTTTTTTTTTTTTTTTTTTAATTATATTAACCTCTCCTGTTCAGCAATTTGGCTCACTATTATTGTCACACCTTTTCTAGGAAACTTAGCCAACTGAAACCCAGGAAAGTAAAAGTTTATTTATTTATTTTTTACATTAAATAATTGTTGAGTGTAAACAGCAAATTGCAACAGTTTTTTTTTGCAGAATATTTTTTTTTTATTTATTAATTTTTTTAATGGAATGTCCTTTGCATGAACAGCATTTCTTTCTTTTTTTTTTTTAAGTAAAACTGTGAAACTCTAGTCCCCTACAGAAGACAAAAATGCATTGCTGGGTGTCAAGAGGTTGATAAACAGATCAGCTTTGTAGTCCAGTTTTCGTCATCTACACATGCAAAGACGTATCTTCCAAAGAGGGACCTCAAAAGAGCGATTCACGCCTTTATTACATCACGTGTGGACTACTGTAATTCTTTATATGCTGGTCTTGATGCTTCCTGATCACACAGACTGCAGGTTGTGCAAAATGCAGCTGCCCACCTGTTGACAGGGAAAAAGCATCAGGATCATTTAAACCTGATACTTTGTACCTTACACTGGCTTCCTGTCAATTTTAGAATTAATTTTTTTTTAATTTATCAATTGTTTTTAAGTGTTTGAATGGCACCTCCCCCTATGTGAACTTTTACATCCCTGCAGTGAATTATTTAATTTGAAATCTTGTCTATTGGTTTTATTTGATCCTATTGCTGTTGCTAAACAGCACTTTGGTCAACTGATATTGTTTTTAAATGTGCTGTATATATGAATATGATTTGAGTATGCTTCAGGGAAGTTCTTTCATACAAGGGCTTTTTGTGACTCATTATCAAACACAGTAGACAAACATATGGGTATTAAGAGTTGGCTGAATTTTACAAAAGACTCTTGAATGTCATAGTTTCTTCCGAGGTGACCTGCTGGTTTTGATTAATATGTCCTGTTCGTCATTTCCATGGCAAACCTCGGAGTACATACTGTAGCTGAGAAGAAGCATTCTCATTGCAAAATAAACTCAATTGTATCAGATCATGGGTAGAAGAAGACATTGCCAGGATCGTTTCACTGCGGGACACTGAACACCAATGTTGTGAATGTAATTAAACCTGCATTATGTGAAGATCAATCATCTTCACACAGTGATCTATTCACTGCGGTCACCTCCATATTTATTTCTACTTCTCATTCATCACTAAGTGTCATTTGGTCAAATCAGAGTTCTCCTCCTTAAAGTTCACCCAAGAGTCTTTTAAACATAACATATGACAAGGTAAGATAATTTGCTGCCTACTGAAATGACAGGAGTGTGTGTTTTGGACACATGTCATGTTGTGTGATTCATATTCCTTGTGAAGTTTATTTCCTTGGGTCAACATCACAGAGAAGTTTGTAGTGGAGTACTGGTTAATTAAGAGCACAGTGCTCCCATAAAGATGAATGATGGCTTTTGTTTGAATTCTGCTGCACTACAAGGCTCCATTTGGCATTAATCATCAGTGACTTACTGAGGTAATGCGACTGCACAAACAGCATCACTGTGCATGCTGATTAAACAGATTACATGGTATACATTAAAAGCAGCCCTTATAGAAACAAATAGTATGTATACTGACAGACTGTACTTTTATTAATTATTGATACCATTGACCCATGGCATCACCTCAACAATTCTGCTGAAATAATTTAACATTTTGGAAAATACTATGCTTTCATTCTTTGTCAGATGAGAGAATGAATGTTGAATGTGGGATAGAGTTAGCTTCACTGAGCAGTACCTGGAACTTTAGCTGTGTTTCCATAAAATTCCAAGTAATTTGATGCAGACCTTTGAAAAATTGCCAAAACAAAAACATGAGCACAACTCAAGAATTTCCATAAATTAGTTTGGATCAAATAATCCAGGTGACAAATGGCTCTAATAAACAGAGTAAAAGAATTAGTGCCTTTAGTCACTGTAATGTCTTTTTTTCATTGATGACACTGAGGAAAAATTTTTTCTCCTGATCAGTTGTTCCATACGTCTTCACACTTTATTGGAATATGAAATGAACTGATGACATGACCAGAGTGTACTCCGTCTCCTCCTCCCTCACCTTCTTGAGGATGAAGCAGATTGGAAAATGAATTATTGAATGAATGGAATATTCATGGTAATCAGTCATGTGACTTTTTTGTTGTCGCCACCATCTTTAGGACTTAGTGCACAGAGGGGAATGGCTAGTCAGACAGCAGTGCTGTGAGCTGGGCGTGACCATTTACGTGTCTCTGACACTTGGTTGGATATCTCTCCTATCAGTAATCCCTGGGACGCTTTAGGTTGGCCAAGTTAGGTGTCAATCAAAAGGCAACAAGTTAGTCTGTCAATCTTTACCGGTATCACCGGCCGAAAAAGTAAATTACAGAGGATATCTTTGAGGAAAATGGGAAAATCACAAACATTGATCTCAGGCTGGACAAATATTCATGCTGTTTCTGTGGCTTTGTGAATCTTACGTGTATTTTGGACCTAAATACTTTACTGGATTATATTCGCTGGACTGTTGCAAGGAAAACGAGACCATAGGATTGATGGATGTTTGACCTGCAGACAGCCTTCAAAAGTAAGAAAAGCCACATTTCACACATTTTGCTTTTCTGGAATACAACATTTTGTGTATGTGGTGATGCTGTTGCACTTCGGAATGGTTTAAATATTCGGAAAGACGAGTTTGTTAGCTTTCATTTGATGTGCAACACGTGGAGGTGCATTAATAAGGGAGCTGTGTACATGAGTGTTTATAATAATGTCTACGTCCTGGGACCAGTCGGTGATGAAATAGCTGTGATTGATCTCTGCAACGTGATATCATGACTGGCGTAAATATACATGCCACTTTTAATTGCTTTGTTATCTGTACGCATTATGAGCGTTCTGCGTGTATGTTCATGCCGTTAGTAGCCCCCTGTCCAAACTGAATCCATGCGTCAAATACCACGCACTGAGGGTTAGGGTTATGTGAACCACAGATCATGGCGTCAATTGACATGCTATCAAATGGCGTCAAAAATGCATAGGTATAGCATGCAAGAAGCCACAAGAACTGGCGTGACATACTACGCCATTTATTGAAATCAGTCTATCATTGCACAGTCAGGAGTGTTCTGTCGGTGTCCAGTGGTCTCTCCACTGGACACTGAAGCCAAAGATCAGGTTAGAAATCTAGGGGTGACAGTGGACTCAGATCTAAACTTTAACAGCCACATTAAATCAATAACATCATCAGCCTTTTACCATCTCAAAAACATTGCTAGAATCAAAGGCTTACTGGGTAAACCAGACTTGGAGAGACGTATCCATGCATTTATCTCTAGCAGGTTAGACTACTGTAGCGGCCTTCTCACTGGACTCTCTAAATGAGCTATAAGACAGCTGCAGTACATCCAGAACGCTGCTGCTCGGGTCCTGACTAGAACCAGAAAGTACGACCACATTAGTCCTGTGCTCAGGTCTCTGCACTGGCTTTAATAGACTTTAAAACAGCTCTGCTCGTGTATAAGTCTCTCCATGGTCTAGCACCAAAGTACATCTCTGACATGTTGATCCCATATGAACCATCTCGGACCCTAAGAACCTCAGGGATAGGTCTTTTGCTGGTGCTCAGTCAGGACTAAACACAGTGAAGCTGCCTTTCAGTTCCATGCAGCTAAACTCTGGAACAGTTTTCCTGATGGTGTCTGACAGGCCTCTACTCTAACAGTATTTAAGTCCAGGCTGAAAACAGCTCTGTTCAACTGTGCATATAACAGCTGAAAGTATTCTTTGTGCATTCTTCTCTTCTACTTTATTTTAATTGATCATTATTTATGTTTTAATTGTAATTGTGTGTTTTAAATTGTTTCTTTTCATTCTTGTAAAGCACTGTGAATTGCCCTGTGTATGAATTGTGCTATAAATAAATTTGCCTTGCCTTGCCTTGCCTCCTGATGGCAGCCAGCCACTTATCTCTTCTGACGGTTTTGGGGATGTTGTAAAATTTGCCGCCCGTTTTCTTTGACTTGCTGTTGCTACAGCGCCCAGCACTGCAGATAGAAAGCATGTTGTGTACCTTAGCTACAGTCCCTGGTCAGTCCTAAAGATGGCGATGGGATTACTCTGTGATGTCACATGACATCTATGAATATATACAGTAAAGGTGAAACAAACGGTGGATCAGTCAGCAGGTCAATCATGTGAGTTGATGTTCACTATGCCAGAATTTATTTTGCATTTTTATGGGATAGATTTATGGAAACACACCTACAGACACACAAAAATACATATTTACACTGAAATGTGATGTTTTATTAGGTCTATGTATTACAGGTTCACTTCCCTGTTGGATCAAATACAAAACAGAGAAGAAACCATGATGCATCTTGGATCTATGAGCTCAGAGCTTCCTGAATACTGATCGAAAAAGAATGAGGAAAACACTATGAAACACAAATATTTACTGTATGACACCTTATGCTCCTCAGACTCAACTTGTACTGATTAATGCACAGTAGCCCTGATGGCCTTACATTTTCCTTGTGTTATAGTCTTTGATCTCTAACCACTGCAATAACATGTGCTTTACGATAAGCTGCTTTCTTAAGTCAAGTAAACCAGCATGGCAGGTCTCCAGCATCTGAACCTGATTGATGTGTCCTTTAAGCACTTTGTTGTCATTGATTTTGACAACCTTGAAACTTATTTAAAGGAAATAAATGATTAAAATGCTACAGTAAAACCAGGGTAGGCTGATATTTCTAAAATACGTACATGCTTCAGCAAAACCACACCTTGTTTTATATATATGATGTTCAGTGTTCTAAAATGTACTTAATTCACCACTGTTGCTGTACTTTACACTCTGAAACCTTCCTCCTCATTTGCCTCCGTGACAGATGTTTATCTGCAACTTCCTATGATGATAAGACACACATCTTTGTGATCCGCATGATGTTTGAAGTCTCCATCTGCCAGGAAAGGTAGTACACGCTTATCAGTTCAATACTTTAGTAAGGCGAGACACCCTAGGTGAATAGGTTTAAAAAAAAAAAGATTAATAGATATTACCATGAAACTTCTGTAGTTGATTACTTACAGTAAGATAATATTTTTTGGTATTACAAGTTTTATGAGATATTATGCATAAATATGCAGATGAGGCATTATCTCATTAAGTATGTGTAAATTTGCATAACTTTCCAGAACAGAAATCTGAACATTGGATGAAGCTATTTTCAAAATTTTTGTTTCATTTTGTTGACATATTAGAGTCAAAGGCTTTTACTGAGGGAATTTTTGATATCTCTTTTTATCACTCCATAAATTAGAAAATAGTCAACAGCCATAAAAAAATCAGTTTTCGCCATGTTTTTAGGAATAAAATGTCAAGCTATGAGTGATATACGAACAAACTCCTCTGTAAAAGCCTTTAGAATATAGATAGGAGTAAAACTGGAAAGTTTGGTGTATGTAAGTGCTACTGAAGTGGACATTTCTGGCTCTGTTTGAGAAAAAACTCATTTTTAGAAAATGGCCTTTTAAAATGTGTATTGTAGCCAATGAGACTTCGTCATTAGCGTTAAACCCCCCTTTGAACATTCAGGATTGGTTGCTGTTAGAAAGGAAATGCCCTTATTTGGGTTACATAGCGTCGTGCTGGAGACTCAGAGCTTTACAACAATACTGGACATGACAGACTTCAGTAAACACACGAATGTCAGCATGTTGGTTTGTAATGCTTACTTCTTGGTAAATTCAGGAGAAACTTACTGCTGCAAGTAAACAAATTGTAATACAATAAAACATCTTAATGTATATTTTCAACATTTTCTTTATTGCAGCTTGAAAGAACACATATTGAAGGAGTAAACTAGCCCAAAATCTCAAAATTGACCCCTGCATGTGCCTGCAGTGTCTTGCCTTAAAAAAGACTGACACTCATCAATAATTAAGTCTTTTTGATGTGTCTGTATTCAGTCTTTTACAGCAACCTTTATATTTCCTGTAATGTATGGAGTCCTGGAGACGCAGTTTGGTGAAAAACCCAGTTGTGTGTGTCACACTGATCTGAGAACCACAGGTCTAGGGCCCGGTGCGAGGCCAGCTTGAGCGTGTGTATGTAACCTTGGCTGAAAAAAAAGCTGGTGACAATATCTGATGCCTTGCCTGTGACTGAAGCAGATGATTCTTATTGATAATAAGAGTAGGAATGATGGTAATGTTGAAGCTAATTGTGAGGCTGATGTTTGAGGAGGACTTTTTGAGGATCTGCGGTGGTTCCTGGACACATTAGTCTACGAATAAGAAAATGTGACATATAGAAGAGAGTCAGAGGGTGGGCAGTGGAAACAATAGCAAATGTATCTGTAGAGCAGGTCCATTTATGAATAAGTAAAGGGGACTGTTTGAGTGTAGATGTGCTCGTCAACTTATAAGTCTTGCAGTACTTGTAAGACATGTTTCCATAGAACTACAGAGTGAATTTGTAGGAAGTCATGAAAGGGCATGAAAAGAACATTTAAAAAAAAGAAAGAAAATTAACAGTATATCTCTGCTACATTACACAGTATGTTACACTGTAATACAGCAGAAGAAGTAAATGTTACATTATCATTTTTCATCTATAATAACTGTGATGTTTTCATGGGAGAGAACAAGGAATATCTTGGTCTCATCATAAATCCACATTTTTGCATTTCATGGGATATTCAGACAACAGCTGATCAGTCAATACAAAAGAAGTTACTTTTTTAGGCATTTTCATCTCCCTAATGTGCTGATGGGAAGCCTAAAAGGTTGGAGAGGCACCTTGTTCAATTCCGCGGACAGGCAGAGAATTTGTTGGCTGGTGTGTCCTTAAGCAAGGCGGTATGTTCCTGCATGTTCAGCTGCTAATAGGTTGAAAGTAGAGGCAATTCAGTCTGAGTGAATGAATAATGGATCAGTAATGTAAAGCGCTTTGGGTGCCTTGAAAAGCACTATAGAAATCTAATCCATTATTATTATTGTTATTATTATTATTGCATGTACACTACTTAAAAATAAATATTCTTAATCTGTGAAAAATGCAAAAACTAAAAAAGTGTAAAACTGTTTTCAAAGAAATCCATATTTCTTTTCCGTATTTTGCTACAGAACTACAGAGGGCCCACCTGTGAAAAGGTGTGTTAGCTGAATGCCACCTACAGACACTATACTGTGACACAATGTGCTACAATAACAGGTGACAACTAAAGACATATATTTTTACAAAGACGAGAAAACCCACATACAGTGGCATATGACTGTTGATTCTCCCATATGTTCTGTGCAAGACAATCAGGAACAAGGGCTGCAGGATGAATTGTGTGTTTTTACTGTATGTTATTGTCATGTGCTGCTACCAGGCCAGTAGCAGTTAGATGTGCACCTGTTACTACATGTTGACATGCTTCCCTGCACAGAAAGAGGGAGGAGAGTGAGAAAGAAAAACACAGCGAGACAGAGTTATGGTGAGAAAACAGGGACTGAAGCCTTACCACACAAAGGGGTCTCCAACCTTTTTTAGCTCTCTACTTGAAAGAAAAACCTGGTGGCTCCACAGGACCCCAGCGTATAAAAATACATAATATATAATACAGTGTATATGCACACTACGCATCGGTATACTAAAAAAGCAAATCTAAATAGATATAGAAATAAAGAATACAACAGTTTTCAAAAATACTGAATATATACCACAATGAACAATGTAGACAAACTGAAACAAGTCGATCTGATGGTAAAATGAACTTCATTTACAACTACAGGGATGCAAATTCATCAGGGGTGAAAAAGGAGACAAATAAGCAAAGGGTCCTTGTGTCCTGGTCATGCTCCTCTAGGGGTTTATCACCTTTAAAATATGGATTTACAGTCAATTTTTATAGAGAAAATCACACCTTGGAGTTACTGTTTTCCATTGTTGATGTCCTGGATTGTGACAGTCCCTGAGTTTACAATAATGTGACAAATAACATACAAAAGCAGTAGAGATAATGACAATGGTAATATGTCTAATAAGTCCTGCACCTGCATTACAGTCAGTGGTGACTGACAAGTAATTTTTTGATCCCCGTTAAATTATGCCATCATTTACACATGTAATGGTTCTCAAAGTAAAAGGTCAAGTGACAAGAAAGTCGCAGTTTGTGGTAAAACTGCTGAATTTTCAGATTGTGAAAATACATAAAGATAAAGAATACATACCTAAAAGTCACAGATGTGATGAGATCCTAACTTTTTCTCTCCATGTTCTGTTCAGTCACTGATGATGTCTCTGCAGTTTTAACATGACCAGACTGTGGTGATTTTAACTTCCTTTTATACTTTTTCACCTCACTCTCTCAAGATTTAGTGTTGGTGATGTGTATCACATATGATGAGAGATCCAGTACATTAAACTGTTGAACACAAAATTAGATGTTAATTTACTGATTTTACCACAATCTGTGACTTTCTCGGCTTGCACAAAGATCTTTGAAATCGACAAACATCACATATTATATTATGTGTAAATGATAGCAAAATTCACACAGAATAGAAAAATGATTCGTCTCTCACCAAAGGTTCAGTAGGTCCCATGAGGCACAGCGGGAGGGGCGGGACTTTGAGTCTCTATTTAGAATAAGCCCATAATAGTTTAATTTGACAAATAAGTATTCTCTCTCATATTCATTATTCCAAAGTGTTAATGGAGTGGTTGTTTTTCTATCCCTTTGGTTTTATTTCCTAACACTCTATAGGGTTTTTCATTCATTCTTCTGATAATGTGGTTTGTAACATAGTGGTAAAGAACCCCAGACTTTCATTTGTATATGTTAAACCCAGTGTTAACAGAGACAGAATAAACCAGATTCATGATACCAGCCATCAGGATCACTAAAGTTAGCTTTATTAAAGTGGTTAACCTAAACTGAGACCTTTTAGATAACCGTTAGTAAGTCACGTGTCAATGTAAACACATTAATACTGTGACATAAATGGTCCACAAGTTGTTACAGCACTACCACGGGATAAAAAAATAATGTTTCACTGTTTTTGAAGATTTTCTCATGTGGATTTGTAAGTATTGGTCTTCACATATGAATAGGGTGACCAGATGTCCCTCTTTGTGCGGGACGGTCCCGCATTTTTATAATTTTTTTACACGAACTGCGAATTGAAATGCTGTCCCACATTGTTATTAACAGTCGGCATGAATGCTTCCTGCCACTGTGTTTTCTTATGTGATCAAACTTGCATTTAAATAAAATATATGAAGTATGTCCCTCATCTAGTGAGTCAGGATCTGGTCACCCTACATATGAAATGGTTATTATTTCTAATAGTTATACACATACTGTTCAGTATCCTACCGTTAAGTGGGTGCCTTCTTTACTGTTAACAGACATGATCTTCACCTTCTGGGCCCAAAGTGTCTGCCACTGTGATCCATTCATGAGAGTCACTCATTTAAAACAGTCCGTCAATGTGCAGACACACAGAGGGATTTCTATTTCAGTTGCAAATCATAACTAATACCTCTTATGTGAACCTTAAAATAATCTCATACCAAAGACTGACTGATGAAAGAAATCAAGATTTAAGCCTTATTAGGTGTGTCATCTCAGCCACACAGTGCAAACAAACACACTGTATTAGTGTTTGCATTTCTTCTATTAAAATGTTGTAAGAACCACATCGGATTAAAGATGTTTTACCATGTGGCAAGTTTTAACAAGACCAGTTACAGCATGAAAATTTGAATGAAGGCTTATGTTAGTGTTAGTATGATTTGTCAAAGGTTCTGGCTCATTTAGCATCAAGGAATTACTGTACGGAACCCAAAGTTGTGGAAGCATTTGCAGTACATTACAGTACATTTGAATATGTTAGTGGTGTTAACATGCAAGTAGTGCAGACTATCTATCACAGATAAGAGTGATGCATTTACAGGCACAACACATTTTAGTGTATTAGGATTTGGATCAGTGGTTCTGAACTGGTCTGGTTGTGCGGCCCACTTTTTCCCATTGTCATCAAGTCACAAATGTATTTTTCATTCTAGGCTTGTAAACACATAACCTGTGTCATTGTGTGCTATTGTGAAATATAAATAAATAAATGCAAACAAAACACTTAACATACATATTTAAGTAAATACAGTGTGTTTCAGTTGTAAATGACAGTTTATATGTTATGTGCTCAGTGTCATATCTGTCATCTACCCTGTAAATATTTTTCTAATTTACCCTAGCATCTGTCTGCTACTGCAGATTTTGACAAATCTGTCAAAATAAAAGTCTGACACATTTAAAGGTCCTGTCTGTATTAAATTCATGCCAAGTAATCAAAAATGGCCCTGATATGTCACCAAACATTAAGGAAT
>JAPQRQ010000019.1:17933244-17943253 GCA_037367365.1 Apogon talboti | reverse complement strand
ACCAAAAAAATGACAGCTAAAGTTATAAACTCAGGGCTTCAAAACAAAAATCCACAAACCAATGGGTGACATCATATTGGTTATGTCCACATCTTTTAGTCTTTCCAGTCTATTCATTGTTTTACTGCTGGTCTTTCTTCCCATCATTGTGGATGAGAAAAATGCCTCTTGGGTCAGAGCAAACCACATGGTGACCCCAAAAAAAACTGCAATATATCATCATAGCATCAGGTGTTTGTCTTTTTGTGTCTGGATCCACTGTCCATCTATGCATTCAGCTCTTCTTCAAAATATGCCTGTGTCATTAAATCTGTTCAGATGTCATATAACACACAGCCTGAACTGAAATGTCACCAGTGTTTATAGTGGCTCTCCTCAGATTGAACTGAGGATATGTGTAAACATTATGTTAAACACTAAGTGGTAGGACGGAGCTGGGATCAAAGAGCTCCCATCTCCTGTTCAGTCCCAGCCTCCGAATAGAAAACACACAGTCTGGCAGTGATTGTAGATTATAATACTGCAGGGGAGGCTCTGGCCTTCCTACCAAGCTACAAGTAGCTTCACACACCTGTTACAACTGTACAGGAATGTGTTTGTTTTTACTGCTCTTTAGCGAACTACCCACTGCATATACAGGCAGAGCTGGTAACACAACACTGTCAGTATTGGCTTTTACCCATGACTGAGTGTGTAACATGGTGGTACACTGAAAAGCAGCTGTGTTAATTTAACTCCTTATTTATTTTATGTTGATTTAGAATTTAGCATCACTGTTTGTTACAGATGTAAGAGGTGCAATAACAGATTTGCATGCAGAGGCAATGGTACATGAAATAAGGCAGCTGATTTGGGATTTCAGTATCAACTGAGCCCTTTAGTGTTACAGGACTTGAGATTGATCTTGTTTTGAGGTCTCATACACTGTAAATATGATAATTAATAAAAGGAGGAACTGTGAAGTCACCTATTGGTTTCTGAACAGTCATTCTGAGGACACAATTTGTGAATTTGACCATCACCATGTTGGTGTTTTGGAACCAGAAGTGACCATATTGGACAGACTTTAGAAAAAACTTTAGGAGCACAATGGGTAAGAGATAAGCAAACACTTAGCACTAGCTTACTAAAAAGATAAAACAATAAACCTAATCCTGCATTACATAACAAAGTAATTTTATGGTCTTGTTAGTGTCAATGATTGACGACAACTACAGTGGAGCTGTCAGGAAAAAACATGTTTTATAAAGTAAACTGAAACTCACAAAGTCACACTGAGCCGTCAACCCAACCTGTCAATCATCCTGATATTGCGTTGTCAGAGGACACATTTAAAGATGGACCACAAGATCACTTATCAGAAGTACAAAATATAATAGATGACAATGAAATGAGTCCTGGAGGAAAAAATATGACATTTTTAGGGTTTAATGTAAATCTATGGGAGCCAGGTCTTTTTGGAGACAACCCTAGCAGCCATCAGTGGAATTACAGCTTTAAAACACTTCTGTATTGGCTTCATTTTGGAACCCCTTGACTGGTCTCAAGACTTCTCTCTGAAATCTAGCTGCACAATTGACTAAGTTTTTTCTTGGTCCAGTCTAAGTCTGAAACATAGGATTTTAGTTTAACACAGCAGTTAGAACATCACTGTATTCCCTGCACCTTGACAAATTCATCTGTTAAAACCATTACTGTTTCACGTAGAACGTCCTGATTCAAATGCAATCAATAACATGACTCTATACTCATTTCATATTTGTATATAAGAAGTTGTGGCTATTTGGATGAGATATCGGCTATATTTTGTGTAATAAAATTTGACAGAGACTTAATCTGTTCATCTGTACTTTTTATTGACACTTTATAAAGACAGCTAGTTTTGGTGATGCTAGATAAACTAGATAGTTGATGTATCAAAACCTGAGAAACCTCACAACTGTATGGTTTAGGGTGTTAGTTCCAGGTGTTGGGCAATGATTAATCAGTTTGCTATCCACATACATAGGGTTAATTTTCATGCCTTTGTGCATTTGCATTCAACAAATTCTAACACTGTCTGGTGCTGCTCCGTTTGTCATCCAGTTTATGACATTTGCCATTTCTCATTGTCACTTTGGGCTTAATCGTCGCTGTATAATAGTCTGAGTACGACTGCAATGTTCGTTATCACTTAGTCTGGCTGATAATTCACTCTGACTGCACGCATAGACAGACTAGACAGTACAGACAGGGTGGAAACAGTTTTTCACTTTGTATAGAACACCTGAAGCAGACGTAGATTAAAATGAACTCTGAGATATATATATATGTACACATGCTGATACATGTAATAAGCTTTGGCAGCAAACTTTTCATCATTGCACCATTGCAGGTTATTATTTAATGGGAAAAGAAGTTCCACGATAACATACATTTCTTACTAGTAAAGATAAACATGGTGATTAAATTGAAATTTCAGTGATAATTTCAATTATAGAAAGTGTCTGTTTCAAAAATGTGTATTGTTCTTATTTGATACAAAGATATATTCATCAAATTATGTGTTTGTATGTTAAATAAATCTTAACTTCATTGTGTGATGTGAGTGTTTATGTCCAGACCCTGTTGATTTATTGTGAAATCTGACATAGACGACTCTCTGTGCATGTGTGTGTGTTCCCACAGTGGGTGAACATTCCCAGACAGCAGGTGGAGTGAGGAGAGAAGGGTTACAGAAAACAAACTTCAACCATCAGGTTTGTTTAATAAAGTCACTGCTGCTCTGAGGCTGAGACCCCGACTCGTCTGATCCACTCCCATCTCAACACCACACACACAAATTACATACTGCAGGCCATGCATAGAATACACATGAATACAAACACACACACTCATGTTTGTTTTTCTTTAAACACACTGAGGTCTTAGCGAGAAAAAAACAGGCCCCATTCAGAGACAAATTCTTTACATGTGTAATGTTCCAGAAAATATGACATGACCTCCATCACACAGCAGCCACTATTTATCTTCTGCCCCTTTAACTTTTTGTCCTCCTCTGCCTCAGTCTGAATGAGGAGAGGTTTCAACAGTCGCTCTATTCTGGATCATAATCCATTCAGGTGATAACTGTCACACAATAACTGGAAATAAAAAACGAGAGTGACCATTGTGATGTTACCTACTGCTTTGTGAAGTGTCATTTTCAAGTCGACTTTGTCATTTGGGTATCGCCATCTTGGATTTCTGGAAACAAAGGTGACCCTATTCAAAAAAAAAAAAAAAAAAAGGCCAAACTGGAGAAGAGCAAGGAATGGTCAGTGAACTTAAGGGTGAACTGGTGGTAAAACCTTAAAGCCACTGTGACCTCGTTTTCTCATATTTCAGGAACCTCATGGATTTTTTTTTTTTCAATTTGGCCCAAACTGTTGATGTAGACTCATGCTTCAACTGATCATATTTTTGTGGCCAAAGGTCAAGATTGCTGTGACTTCACCGAACATGTTTTAAGCCATAAATCGAGCATAACATTTGTTCAGAGAGGCAACAAAATCAAGCTCAGGCCACATATGAGTAGATGATTGACAGCAGCTGATCTGTACAGGAGCTATTATTACATACATGCTGGTGTAGTGTAGTACTACATGTATGTGGGCATTCCATATTACATGCATACTGGTAGAGGTGAGATTATCTGAATACCGAGGTTTTGGGCTTGCAACTTGCATGGAACCTTTCAGGAAATAACATGTATTCACACCCTACACAGTGAGATTGCAGAGACCTATTCTATTGTTAGTATAGACAGTGGACACATAGTAGGCCTTTGTGATTGTGGAAGGACTCATGATGAACTGAAACTTAACACACACATTCTGGGGACATGTTGGACTCTCCTTACCTTGTTGTAAATTGCTATAATATGTTCATTTTAACATAAACAGCTGCAGTTGATAACAGTGATATCAGCAATGTACAAGCACTATTTAGCACTAGCAAGTCTAATTGGTTTGGTAAGAGACCATGTAGTATAATTAGTCATACCACATAAGCTAAAGTAACAAAGTGGTTACTTTACTTAAGTACAGGTAATCCTGAAGTGACAAAATTTAGATGAAGGTATGGCGGATGTGGAGGGAAGAACAAGAGGAGAAACTCACCAAGCTTATACAAATGCTAATGCTAACTGAGATAGCATAGAAAATTCATGTGGACTTCATGATGTCAACTGATAGTAATTGACTGGATATAAGTACCATTAAACATCTTGAAATGTGACATAATCTTTTGTAATTTCTTAACCCTAACTACAATAGAGCTACGTATCTATCAGTGGGAAAAAATGTTTTGTTCAATAAACAGAGGTTCAAAAAGACAATCAGTCAAGACCTACATGGCACATCCACACACCAGACACACTCTGCTTGTTGCTATGGCCTTAATTTTACATATATTTTAAAGTCTCAAGGTAATTAAAATGGGTTAGTTACTGTATGTAAAATTTACCAATGCATTTGTGATGAATGCGGAAATGTTTTCTGTACCAAGATTTAAACACAGACATTGTTGCTTGCTCTTCACAATCTTTGGACCTTCCCTCACTCCTTTTCTTTCCCACTCTGCCTCCACCCGGTACCACAATATTACCTACAGTCAACCAATGAAACTGGACTTTCTTTTTGCCTTTGAAGTCGCTGAAACAATATTTTTCCTCTTGCATGTGCTAATAAGTCCATAAAAGTCAATATTCACCATGTAGCCTCTGTAGTTTAACAGTGCAAACAGAACCCCTGTCTGCTCAATCAACTTGGACCTCTGGCCGCGTCCCCAGAACCAGCAGGAAGTTAAACATGAACCTGGTGTTTTCAACTCATATTAGCATGTGATAAAAGCCGGTAAAACATCTGCTCTGCCATTCTGTTCTGCTCTATTCTAGTCTTTTGTGTCTAGCTGTGAA
Organism: Apogon talboti; assembly: GCA_037367365.1. Classification (NCBI taxonomy): domain Eukaryota; kingdom Metazoa; phylum Chordata; class Actinopteri; order Kurtiformes; family Apogonidae; genus Apogon; species Apogon talboti. The sequence continues at coordinate 17,938,317 of JAPQRQ010000019.1, read as the reverse complement.
GTTCAGGTGAGAGCTTCGTGTTTGGGATTCCTAAGTTCTTCCTCATAGTCACATTCCTGTAGTAGTAGATTCCCACGAGCTGCAGTGTATTTCTGTCACTGTGTTCTCCAGCAGTGTGCCCTAACAGGTCATGTTACAAGTCACCTGCTGTCTGCATAGCTGGCGTACCTGCGGCTTAGCCAGTAATACTCTCATAGTGCGTCTGTCACTCAGGTCATTACGTTTTAAAATGTCAACGTCTTATTGTGTGCACTCCCATGATGCTGCTGCACTGTGTAAATAAGTAGCTTCTGTGGTCTTAAGGGTGAAATGTTTTAGGGGTGCTGCTGTTTTCTATATATTATTTGATTCATTGGCTTTTACAGATAATATAATAATAATAATAATAATAATAATAATAATAATAATAATAAATATATTCAGTGTGTGAACATTGGCATGACTTTAGAGGCTCATTTATTTGTTGTCAAACAGGGTTTGGTCTACCATGATAAGGCCTGCGTCAGTGCAGTGACTAAACAAAATGAATGCAAAATCAATGTGGATAATGGGGAAAAAGTAGACTTTTACAATTTTTGCAGTTCGGTCTTCTTTACATTTGTTTTTTTTTTTTTATTTGAATGTGGTTATTATATACTTTAGCTTTTGCAAATTTTTGTACTGAGAGTATACTAATAACAATAATAATGGTTCAAATTAATATGAAAATCTAACATTTATCATGAGAGGGCCCCTGTGTTTATTGAATTTATTTCTTATATACACCACATTAATCTACCATTGGCCCTGGGGCTACAACCATTATCAGTAATACTATATAAATAAGGATAAAAATTATATAGTTAAGCAATACTTGCTTAATTTTGATCTCAGTAATACATCACTTTGTATTTGTTTACATGTGTCATATGTGACCAATCTGGATTTCATGTCTGCAAAAGTTTATTTAAGGGCAAAGCATTTTCTCAGCCTCTAATAAAAACATAAATCTATGAGAACAGACACAATGGTGTTTTTGACAAATTTACAACATGACGGTGACAGTATAAATAAAAGTATCTGTTAGTGCTCATAATAATTAGTTATGACATGTCATCTTTGTCAAGTGCTCTAATGTTGTCAAGCAGGTCATATAGCTAACACCTATAGTTCTGACTCTAGGTGACCCTCCCTCTCTTTGATTGTTAGTTTTGGTGTTACACTTTCACACCCTACAGATCTTAGGAAGCGTATCAAGGTTTAATTTTAATATTGAAGGAATCTGCAAAACTCACCAAAAATACTGTTAGACTGGCATTGATGGTATGAAATAGCTGTACCTGTGTGATAAGCCTTACTGCATTTGCTATAAGGAAGTTAGGGGCATATTTGCCTTTGCAGTCATCAACGAGTTATTCAGTGTCGTGTTTATAGAATCTGACTCAAGCTACTGACTCTGCATCTGCTTCCCAGTCTTCCAGATATTGTTTTCATATATAACTAAACTGTAAGTACAAATGACTTCTTAATTATATTTTCAACTCAGAGATTCAGTGAAGGACTATACTTTTTTCGTCTTCCATAATTAGCAAGATGACATGAAAGGCACATATACAAAATTCAAGGCTCACAGAATTTATACCGTAAATCACTTTGTAATCACATCCCAGGCATATTTCTGTAATCTTAACAAAGTGATAAAAGTATCATTGTGCCATAGTAACCACCTCATTGCATAGTATTGTTGATGTTATCTCCATATAATTTAGATGCAGAATCAACATTTTTCCACATCGGCCTGATGTTAACAATCTTTGATCATTATCTTATGAGCTGTATTACATTGAAATATCATTGCAATTGGGATTTATATGCAATTTAGTTACATGAGAATACAATTTATAGGAGATGCTGATCACTAATTAAAGGTGCAGTGTGTAAGATTTACAGGAAATACAGGGGATTTACTTTAACAAAATACAGTATTCATAATTATGTTTTCATTAGTGTGTAATCACAAGTGAAACTAAGAACTTGTATTTTTATTTCCTTAATATGGGACATTAATATCAATGAACGTAATGAATCCTCTTTCACAGTTTATTGGAGTTGCAGTGTTGTGCCTGCTATGTTTCTTCAGTCTCACAGAATTGACTTCCTCTTCATATTTGTGTGGTCAGTGGCATCCAGCATTAATTTGCATTACCATTATTTATTATGCGTGACTGTGGACCAGAGATGTTATGTAGATAAGTCCAGAACAGACACAGCAGGCACTGATTATAATGAGGGCCTTCGCTATCTGAAGCCAAACTAGATTTCACTTAATATCACACCGATAAAAGACAACTGGATAGTATTAAATGATTAAAACAAAATGATAAGTTGACTGGAATTCAACAGGCCTCACTGCAAACTCTGTAAATACAACACCTTGCAAAGAAGCAAGTAAAAGAGCATTCAGCTGGGCAAATTCATTTTCAATAATCACAGTGTAGTGTTACCATGAGTGACAGTAGACAAAGTTAATCTGTAATAGAATGATGAATAACAGTATCATTATCTTATAAGCAGCAGAAAATGTACTGTGTAAACCATGAGGTGGATTGTCAACCAAAAGTCATTGTTTGAACCGATCATCAAATAAAGATGATCAACCTGGACAAACCTGAAGATCCTGATCAAACAGGACTGGATGGACTGTACTGAATGAAGACTTGTATAAAGACACACAGCTGATGACTCACATACATGACATTCAAGGTGAATTCATACCTTCCAAGTACAAGGAGTGCTCTGTAGTCTTTGTTGTCCACTTCATAATATAATTTATATGTGTGTTATAATGAAGCAGGGAGGCGGGTGTATGTAATAAAAAGTTAACGACCCCAGATTCTCCTGATTCAAAAGAAAACGGGGATTGCAACAGGTTTGGATTTTTGGACCCTGGAAGGGACTAGACTAGGAATCAGCTGTTTAGCATGTAAGCTCAGGTATGTTTGTGAGCTTACATGGAGTTTGTTTTATAGTCTATTTTGTGCTGGGAGTCTTAACCTCCTAAGACCCAGGAGCCCCACAGGTTTCTGAGTTTTGGCTTTTTTTAATTAAATAATTGCTTATATTGGAAACATCATGATGCAACACTTTTTTCAGATGCATTCTTAACATTTTTTATGGAATGTCATTTGCGGTGGACAGTACTTTTTTTTTTTGTATAAAGCTGTGAATTTCTTGTCCTCATACGTGGACAGTGGGTCCTAGGAGGTTAAATGTCATTTGTTGGTGTTAATTCTGTTTCTAAGCTAATGACCGCCTCTACATCCATGAAAACAGCCAGTGTGCTAAAGTCTGTGCAGAGGAATTGGGTTGATTTTTCCACAAAAATCCTTATACTTATCTGGGTTCTTCAATGTGTGTCTTTTGTGTCATACTAGGGAATGGCCCTGAATTAGATCTATATCACACTGAAGCTGCAAGAACTGAAATCTGGGGGGGAAATGCAAATTAATCTGAAAAGACACACTTTCCATTTGCAGCTTTCACCTCTTGGTATACATTAAAGGAATAAATATGAATATAGATTAGATTACATTAGATTATAATTTTGATATATACCTTATATATTATGAGATTTGATATATACCTTCACATCAATGTGTAAAGCCACAGAGTAGAGAACTGCACTCATGTGTGACTGAATCTTAACAGTGATGTGTAATTTCAGCTGTCAGTCACATATTTATCCCTCTTATGACCAAAATTCACTGATGCACATGTGCCGGTCAGAGCGGCAGCAAGTCCAAACCTTGATGCCCCCCCTCACCCCCCACTTGCCCACACACAATCATCCTTCCCCATTCCCAGTAAGGACTAGATTGTGTGAAATAATACATTATTTGTACTATTCCTCTTATTTTCTTTTCTTTTAAGCTCTTCTTATTGTACTTTATTATGCAAACTTTTATATACACTGTTGCTCATTAAATTGGAATAATCACCTTTGACCAGGTGTAATGATTACATACTGAGTCCCAGTTACACTTTATCCATCAAGAATAAAGCACATTGTCACAATCATTTCACTAGAAGAGCTAAAAGTACAGGGTGTCCCCAAAAAAAATTTATATAATTTCAGATGTCCATATTGGAGTGACCACATGGTCGGGAGAAATGATACTTAATAAGATTTATTTTGGACATAAATGTTTTATTTTTAGTTTTATTTATATATTCTATTCCTGAAAGCAGAAAAATAAAAATGATTACAGTTTTTTTTAGCAAAAAGAGCAAACACATTTTAAACAAATTATTAGCTGATGAAATGATGTCAAATTTTTTTGGGACACCCTGTATTTTATTCCAACAGTGTATACCTGTATATATTGTTGTATTATTGTGATTGTTGATGTGATTGTGGGTTTTATTTGAGCTGCTGGACACCTTTTCCCCAATGGGATGAATGAAGCATCTTCTATTCTATTCTATTCTATTCTATTCTATTCTATTCTATTCTATTCAATTCAGTGAGAGGCTAAATATGGAATTTTTTTCCAATGATGTCAAGAAATCATCATACACACCTGCTTTAGGTGTTGCCCATCACTAAAGGGGGTTTTTCCCTCCAGTTTTTTCTGTATGCCGGACACATGATGGAAAACTATTACTTAGTGTTGACATTGCCGCCAAAGTTGGATCACTTCTTCCGAAAAAACAGGTGTTTGGGGAGAAATTCTTGTTGTTCTGATGAAATCCAGGGGTCTGCTTTAAAAAACGTATCTCAACATAAGGAGATGTGCTTTTCACCTGTCAGAACTGTATGGGTAAACCTACCAGTGAGAATCTGTTTTTTTATCACATGAAGACCATAAAAGCTAAATTCATCACAGATGACCACCCATGTGTCTGCCGGGGGATTACAACCAGCTGCCAAGCATCTATGGGAAACAAGAGCAGACCTTCCACTGCAGAAGATCTTACATCATCTCTGATATTAAAATGTCTGTGTCCACTTTCTAACATTTATAAATTCATAATGGGACGGAGACATGGAGAGAGATTATAATTACCCCCCATTTCAAAGGAAACATTGGGATT
>JAPQRQ010000019.1:17900077-17915357 GCA_037367365.1 Apogon talboti | reverse complement strand
GTCCACCTCTGCATGAACAGTGAGTGTACCTGCTTTGTTAGGTACCATGAAGTAATGGTACTAATGTAAGGAATGATATTCCAAGGGATAATGTGTAGGTTGACAGGTGTCTGTATCGGCACTTATGATGTTCTTATGTTCTAAAAGTGATGTTCTAATGTTCTAAAATACATAGTTCCCTTCACATTACATGTATTTTTATTGTATTTTTTATAAATATTTTGATATTTTTTCTTTTCTTTTTTTTTTTTTGCCAGTTATGGACAAGGAACCAAATATGGTACATTCATTGACTCCTCCAGTAACACACTAAGGTTGAAATGTTGAATTTCAGAGTATTTCTATGAGTGAACTATAAAGGGTTAAGTAGTTGTTTGGAGTCACTAAAGACAGTGCTGCTGCTGCTACTACTGAAGTCATTATAATTGTTTTAGATTAGAATGGAAGGTTCATTAAACTACATGGAATTCTCTTTGGTTTTATTTGTTTATTAATTTGGCTGGTGGATCCATTATTATATCTTTTGTTATCTGCCTCTGATTTTGTGGTATTGTCCTATTGACTATTGCCATTTACTTTTTTTTAAACTGCACAATTTAAATACAGCTCTTTTTCCAATAGATTCCATCTGGTTTTTATGTTGCTTCCCTTTCCCCTAGTGAGTTGGGGTGGTAACAAAATATTCTAAAACATGATTTGTATGTCTTAAATAATCACTTCACTCATAATGTTAACAGCATTATGCTCTCAGTGTTACACATCTGTGTCTTCAGAGTCTCTAAAGTTGATCTGCAGACATCTGACACTACATTTTCTCAGCTTTTCACAATGCTTACTTGAGAGATAATGCTCTGCTGTCTCAGTTTTGTATCCAGGAATTTCTGGAAGCATCTTAGCGGGGAAAGGGTCTTAAACTCCCTCAGCAACAATATTAAAGGCACTGGCTTGAAAAATTCAGGATGTTACACTGGATATTCTTGATTTGTGCAAACAAAACTGCCATTCCACAAAATGATACAAGGTCATTATCCTGTTTTCTGTAAACAGTGATAACAAAAGTGGCATTTTCACACCAGAAAGTTCAAACCAAGTGTGAAAGGAGGTGAATAGAACCATCCCTGATGTGATAGAAGTTGAGGCTTATTGTCCAGTCAGTGCATCCAGGCTTTATCACCTTGGTCAGTGCAGGTTGATGAGGTGTGAAACCAGATTTATGTAATTTTGTTAAAAGAGCAGTGGAATTTAATTGCATATTTTTATTCAGAAAAATTACCATAAAAAAACAACCACAAGTACTAATCTACAGTTCTGAAATATGTGTCAGAACCATGTGCATGTGTAGGAAATAATGTAGTATTGTCCCAGTCCATCTCCAAGGCCACTCTGGGACCCCTTTCCTTCCTGCGACAGGCAATGTTATGAAGGATAATGCACGCAACAGTCATGTCCTGACCCTGAGGTGGTGAAGGCATTGGAAACAGGACTTAAATAGGCCAAATGCCGTTCCATTCAGACTCTTGTCCTTGCCTGGGCAGCAACTCATACTGTGCATCTGCTGTTGTACTGTCTGCAAAGGAGCTAGTGATGCCTTTGTATTATTGAGGATCAAGTAAGGATCCAAGACAATTTAAAACAGTAAGATGTGTCAAAATAATGTGGTCCATACAGTTAGTTTACGTAGGTGACATTTACTGTCATTCATGCCTATCTAATAAGGATTGTGTGTTAGTAATTGCAAACATTAGTCCACTACTCTACCACGCATAGAACATAACATCATGAGTAACTGGTGATTACACCACCACCAATACAGGGGTCAGGTGAAGAGCCTTGCGGCCTGGTCATTGAAGCATATCACCATCTGTGCATTTAGTATGTGGAAACACCTCATGTACACATCACATGACGGCAATGATCTGGATGCATCACATCTGTACTGTGGTTTTCATGCCCACTGGAAGCCTGTCAGAAAGGTATTGTGACTGCCCTCCACCTTTTTCTGTAGTGAATGTTTTTGTCTTTCTTTTCTCATATCCCTCATTGTTTGTTCCTCTCATCTCACTTTTGTTAATATGTTTTTACATGGTTACTTTAATGGAAGTATGTCAGTGACCTGTTGCTTACACATCTCTTTATCATCGTGGTGTAAACCCAACAGTGTTTTGGATCGTTTTTTATCAACATTAAGGCAACTGTAAGTAATTTAGATCTGTAACTACATGTAAAATTGTATGTCAAGCTTCAGAGAAACAAGTTACTATGTGACACATGGATTTGGTTTATAAAAATACTGGAGCAGTGAAAAGATGTATGTGTGAAGGAGACAAGGGGTTGTGTCACTGTATTTCTCAGCTCATGGTCTCCAGATTATATTGTGCGCATTGTTTAAAAGATGCTTGTACATTCCTTCATTCATTTTCCGAACCGTTTAGTCCTCGAGAGGGTCGTGGGGGTCCTGAAGCCTATCCCAGCTACCTGAAGGTAAAGGCGGGGTACACCCTGGATGTGTCGCCAGTTCAAGGCAGGGCTGATGTTTGTATGTGTTCCTTGTACGTGTATGTGTTGATCAGCAATTAGTTGACATTGACACCACTGTGACAATAAAAGTGTCTAGTCTTTCAAACTTTAGGTATATTAATATAGGAAAATGTCGCTGTTACAAGAACCATTGAATGTCTGACTCAGAGGACCTCCAAACCCACCTCCAAACAGTCAAGTCACTAACCCTAGTATAATAAATGGGCTTATATTTTCTGTATTTATTCCATACATTCAACTAAATGATGACATAATGGATTTGAGAAAATGAGACAAAGTGACATAGTAACAGATGGATGGAAAACTGAAGAGGCAGCAAGAGAAGAGATGATTATGTTGATGATTCTTGAGTGGAATGAGCAGAGAGCGGGGGAGGGGGCATCACTCATTGGACCTGGTCTGCCAGACACATGTGGAAGTGATCAGAGTACTCCTCTGGACTGGGGAACCCCACTGGATCAATGTCACCATCTGTGTGTGTGTGTGTGTGTGTGTGTAAAGAGAGGGGGATTCTCAGTTAGCCCACTGTTAGCTCACTCTGTTCTCCAAATAACAACCCAGAGCGCTTACTCTAGTGGTTACATACACAGTTGTAAAGTCACTATCTTCATGAGGACGCTTACTGTAAACACTGAGTTTAATCAGGTATAATACATATTTGTGTTGCACTCTTCCTTTAGGGCACAAAGTCACTGAACACAGGCCTGGTCTGCAACAGAGACACAGACAGATTTACTATTTTTTTCTTTTTGTGACAGGACAGATGATTCTGCTCCATCCTCATTCAATAAAGATGCTTCACCAAAAGGGCAGGTACTACGCAATATATGACATCAACGTATAGGGCCGTCCGACTCTGCCCTATGTAATGTAATGTATTTAGAAAGATTATTAACAGTCCAGAGAACCTGATATGGAGACGGCAGAGAATGACAAGTGCATGTGCGTAATGCCAGTCAACCATAGCCGTTGACAACTTTCCCACTTCAGAGAACTGCCCTAAACTTTATGACGTAATTCCAACTTTGACCCTACAATTACGCCTGAGTCGTCAAACACTCACATAAAAATGTGAGAACCAGCTAACACTTAATAATGCTGTGAAAATATCCTCACAAACAGGCTATAGATAAATACAGATTTTTTTCTACACGTATTCAAAGCCTTGTTTACATACTCTCAAATATACTATTTGCACAAGTGAATACTTATGTTTTTAGACTATATTTCCAACCTGAATTGGTATGCCAACTGTGGCACTTGATATAGTGCTATATTTTCAGGTGAAAAAACATATGTCTTGCACTATTTTACTGTTGGAAATTATCATTTGACCAGTTAAATACACATATACTCGTTTCCATCTGTTTGGAAACAGAATTCCATCTGTTTGGTCCCATTCAGTGACTTGTGATCTTTACTTGGAATTTTACAATGCTTATAGTGCTTTAACATCTGACTAGTTTTGGACTTTTAAGTTTGATCTGAACCAAAATTCTAAGATAAAATAAGATAAACCGCAGACCTGACCAAACAGATTAACTTTGGTTTAGTGAAAAGAAGAGAAAAATACAAGTTTTTAACTGAAAAATGGATGGTACTGCTGTTAATAATAATAATATAGTGTCAAGTAAATGGATCTGTTCATTCAGTTTTTCTCTTTAAAAATGAAAAGGCTACCAGCTGGATTGAAAACATGCTATCATGATATGCTTGCCCATTTACAAACTAATAAGTGTCAGGTACAGGGAGACACAGCCCATGTAGGTAAGGACAACAGGGCATAGAAATGTCCTTCAACTTTGGTTTGCTGCAAAATTGCAATCTGACACCAAAAGTAACTCAATCAAACAAATCCAAAAGCAAAACACCTTTGTTCTTTCTTTCCATTGTGAAAAAACCCTTGCTCATACCATCACAATGACATGCCTATACATTACCCTAACCTTAACACAAAACAACTCTTAACCCTAACCTATAATGGCTGATATTATGTGGACCTGCACTTAGACCCAATTAGAGAGCAGAGTCCCCACAAGTGACTGGGGAAACAGTTTTATGTCCCCATAATGTAAGTAATACTTGGCTACACACACACAGAGTAAGTATCCACATAGGAAAATGCTGTGCCCTGGCTTAGATCCATAATGACCCACAGTGACATACTCAAACCCCAGTCCACCTCCTCTCCCCGCCCCCGCTGTGGTGACGTGTGTGCTGTAGGAATCCCCTTTTGGCTGTTGTTCACGTCTTTAGCCAGCCGTTAGCTGTGGTCTGGCAGAAAGGCTCTGTGACATTTCTTCCTTGTCAGAGATGTTGCGCCATAACAAGCTGAGCAGTGGATTTACTGCCAGAGCCTCTTTGTAGGCCAGCCAGGCTAATGGAGAGGAGGCCAGGGCTGGAAAATACCATGAGTTCTGCTGGAAAAGCCTCCTTTGGACACGCCTGGGACTCTCCAGGGATCGGAGAAGCCGAGAGGGCGCCCGGCCTGGCTCACGTTAGTGATGTGTATGTGTAAAATGTGTGCCTGAAATTATGCATGTTATGAATATGTGTGTGGTTGCTGAGAGAGGATGTGAGTAAAATTAAGTACATGTCAAAGCTCCCCTCATTCTGTTTGGGCCTCGTTCCCCCTGGCAACAGTAAAAACATGCTTACCTTTTTTTGTACTTAAAAAGCCCTCTCAGTATGGCCAGGAGGATTGTGGGTGAGAGTGAAAGTGCAATCGCTTTAAAGGGGTACTGTAAATTCACATGCAAGCACAGCAGTGAGCTCATGTGGAGTTGATTTGATGGTTGTCCCTCTGGAATGATGACAAGAATGGCAGCGATGAAAATGCTGAAATGATTATGGCTTGTAAAGGCCTGGTCATGGTCAGTCACTTAGAGCCTCGGCTGATGTGATGAGCAGCAGTGGTTAACACCCTTCAGGAGTGATGCTGTCCTCTTCCTGGCTCCTGGCGTCCATCCTGTCAGCCAGCTTCAGTACACTCATACTGCAGCCCACACTATACAACACAACAGAGTTCCCCTCATTAAGACTTCCTTCGCTGGATGGAAAAACTTTTGAAACAACTTTCAAACCAACGTAACATTAAGGCTCTGCTTTAAATTAAACTCATAAATTCACAGATGCATGCTGGCGGCTCCTCCTGTTGTGATGCAGTGAAGAGTCAGTGGCAAAGGAAAAACTGACAAACTCACAGAGTACTACAATAACTACCCATGTACTTGTAACACTTGCGGCGGATGACTCAAAATACTGGGGCAGACAAGAGGAAAACCAACCCACCGCGTCATGTTATTTTACACTATTTGGCTTCTTGGGATCCGGATGGGAATGAACCTCATGTGTGCGTAATGTGTCGCTATAAGGATGTCAGTCCAGTGAGGGTTGATGTAACACTTGCTATTCTATGATACATAGGCAATGTTTGATTGAAAAGGGAAAAATGAAACTTCTTAAAGGCCCAATATTTAACATTCATACATGTTTGTCTGCTCATAAGAACTTTGTGTTGAAGTCAAAGCTGCAAATGATGTGATGTGGACCAGTTGTTTGTTGGCCAGAGGCTACATAGTCTTTCTGACGGTCTGAACTTAGTTCCTGGACATCTCCAGGTCTTCAACTTTTTTCTTCATTTTGTTTTCTGCCTCTCTTTTGTCCATCTCCTCCAGACACTCAAGACAAAATTCACAAGAAAGTAAGATTTTTTTTTTTTTACTCATTTCCTCACAATTTGTTTCAGTTTGTTTTGCACAGGAATCATGATGTGATGTGGTCGCAGGTGTGCTTTTATAGTAACTCTGATGGAAAAAAAATACTAGTTTGTGGGAATTCCCATCCCCAATGATTTTAATTATTATGATAAAAAAAAAGTTAATGTCAGTTCTTGTTTATAATAATCTTTAAACATTAAATCAATATATGTTTTAGATTCAAAGGCTGAGTTTTGAGAGTTGAAGAAACCACATGATTACTTGTGGTATAAAGTGATAAAATATGGTCAAAATGTGACAAGAAGAAAAACCTACATCATCCACATACATAACAGTGTATAGACTCTTATCACAGAGGAAAGTATTAGCTTATAAATAGAGTGAGCTAATGTCAACAAACTCTTGCTCCACAAAACAGCCTTCATAAGTTTAATGCAAACACACAAATCATTTTACATGTTAATGCTGTTCATGCTGAAACAGACACACATTCAACCTGCAAATCAGTGTGAGTGGACGTATTATTAGATGTTTTTTTGGTTTTTTTTTTGCTGTCATCTCCTTGGGTTAAAGAATCACAGACTGGCACAACATCCCAGATATGTACTTTTTATAAGCTCTCAGGGACACAGTCACAGTGTCCTGTATTTTTCTGTGTGTCATCATGTTTTACTCTGACTGTTTTTGATGAGTCCCTGTCATCGCATCATCCGTGTCCTGTGTTAACTTTACACAGATTATGTTGGGACATGAACCGTTCATGAAGCTCAAGGTGAAGACTGCATGTGTTTGAGTGTCCACATGTGTGTGTCTGTGTGTTATTTGGTGTATGTATATGCGGGCTCCCTCAGGCCCACAGGATGGAGGACTGACGGCCTCTTCAGTCTGCAGGAAACAGTTGAGTATCCACCATCACGCATGGAAGCAAAGAGGAGGAGCGAGAATGAAAGGTCAAGGGTAGGGGTCAGGGTTCAGAGGTTTGTAGAAAGATGGAGGTGTGCCTAGTCACAGCTGTGTTCTGGACATGACAGGTGGTTCCGTTAAATAACCATTAGTTACTGACAACCATTTAATACAGACAGACAGACTAAATATGTACAATATTAAAACCAATATATACATAGAGCCTCTCTGGAACGCAGAACAATTGCATGTAAACACTTCAACAATACACATACAGTCAGTGATTGTATTTTATTATAGAATAATCAAGAGAAATTATAAAAATGCAAAAAGGACTGTTGTGAAATGATTATCAGTGTTAAATAATTAAGTAGTGCTAAAATACAACAGTCATAAGTAAATCTATGACACTGGTGCAAAAATAAGTCCTTTATCACTTGTAGGGAAACCATTGGCAACACATTTCAACAACACACAGTCTTCATTAGTGCGTAATAAAAAAAGATAAGCTCACTTTTAAATCCTCACTGCATCATGGGATGTTAATCAAATTGATCATGTGACAACAAATTATTCCAAGTATGGCTGAACAGCTGTATATGTTGCATTTTTCCACTATGTACTTTTTAAACATTGAGTTGCATGTACATTTTGTGGGTTTTTTTGACCCAGCAAAGCATTTACTACCATCTTTTTCTTTTCTTTAAATGACGTTAATTGATTTTCCGAATTGCCTAATGATTTAAGGATTTTTCCTTAGTGTACTTTGGTCCTTAGTACCATCTTAGCATCCATATAAACACTGTAGCCTACCTGACCACATCCATTCCTTTATGACCACAGTGTACCATCTTATGATTGCTACTTCCATGTTACGATACTTCCATCGACTCAAGAGAGTTCATTGTACTTAAATGACTTCCACAGTCACCACATCCCAATACCATAGAACATTTCTGGATGTGCACCTTTGGATGTGAAGCCATCAAATTTTTTTAAGGCACTTCTGGAGGTAAAAGGTTCATCCCAGTAGTAGCAAGGTGTACCTAATAAAGTGGCCAGCGTATTTTCACCAATATAAGATACCTACTGCAATCCTCATAGAATCAACAACAATCTTCATTCATTCCTCTGCAGCTTTTGGATGCATTTATTATTTTCAGCTCCGAATGGCACCCCTTTTCCACCACGATGCTATGAGGAGTATTGATGATGTTGGCAATCAGGAATGTGATTTTCTTCTCTGAGTAAGAATTTAAACTAGCAAAACAGTGAGAGAGCTTATTCAAGTCAAACATGACAAAAAACAGAAAGTGAAACTTGTCTAGTGGCAATGTGACTGTTTTTGCTGTGTTCAAAGAACTTGGATATTTGCGGTGAGTTTTTCTGTAAGGATGGTATTGAATGCTCATTCTAATTAGGCAAAATACAAACCATTATTAGCTCTGGAGAGCATTAATGGTTGTGTGAGTAAGCATTAGTCCCAGTAACAGCAGAGACAGTACAGATACACTGGCACCAGTTCCTGGTTAATCATGATGACATAGTGTAGTCTTTGGTCCTGACACTTTTCAGAGATCAAACAGTGGGTACAGATAAATATAAGAACTTGTATTTTTAACATATGTTTTCCACAAAGGCTGAGGGCCCCTAGCGATCCACAACCAACCTAAATGTGATTTATACATTTCTTCTGGTCTCCAGAGGAAAGCAAGGATGTCTCTGTCCTTATATTTTTAGATTTAGTACATGTCAGAGGGCAGTTTTCCCTCTCTGGGTGATCTCTGTATCAAGAAAATTTATATTTGACAAAAAAAATCTGTCTGGCATGCTTGCTGCGCTTTGTTCAACCTGGGATGTCTCAAAATGACATGCAATAATCTCCCTGAAACACTCCTCATGTGGAATGTGCTCTCTGTGTGTAGTTTGGATCCCTGCTAGACAACATGATGTAGAATGTCGCAGCAGTGCCAGAAATAAGATGTTAAGAAGGAAATCAGTTTGTGAAAGTTAGCTGCACATGCAATGCTTGTCAGAGGCTAGTCTGTACTGGTGACCATGTAGGTGGCAAGATCCAAAAAACAGCTTTCATCTTTTCATCAGTACAAACACATTTGGAATTTATTGCCATCTGCACTGGAAACACAATATTTAGACAATAATTCAGACCTTGGTGTACTGAGATTGGACTGAGAATGACCAGGCAAACAAACACTGTTTCCAGTAAGAATGAATGTCCACTAATACAAACTACTAATACTACACTGATACATTTCTACATTTATTCCTCTCATACACATGCAAACAGTGTGCTAGGATGAAAAAATTGATCACGACCAACCCAATACGTGCATGCCTATTGTTGCTTTGTGTATTCCAAATATACACCTGAAACATCAAATATCGGTGATACAGGTGTAGAAGTCAGAGTATAAACCCTGCAGTAGATTGGCGTAAGCTCTGATGCACTTGGAGATGGACACAAGTACTGGTGTTGTGGCAAAGTCTTTAGAATATAAAGAATACGCTTTTACAACTCAAAGGTAATTTAAGTTGTCGTTATTGCTGCTTTATAAACGACTGATTCAGTGTTCAGCCTTTAAATGTCCAAAAGAAATGATGGCTTATCTGAGTGTTTCAACTGGTTTATTGTTGTATTTGTGCTGTAGTGTAGACAGAGATATTTTAGAAAGCAAAGGTTGCATGGATAGATTAAAAAAAAAAAAAGATCGCCTGCAGAGCATGAGACATGTAAACAGTTTGAAATAATTTCACTCAAGTAAAAGTACTGTTACTATAATGAAATTGTACAAAAGTAAACGTTAAAGTATGAATGATGGGATTTAATATTTAAAAATGACTGGAAAATATGAGAAAAGGAATCGAGAAACTTTTTTTTAAGTGTTTAAAATAAGTTATATTTTAGTAGGATTTGACTGAAGTGTAGCATTAACTGAGTCAGAATCGTCATATCTCTTTGGTTTGATCTGAAGATCAAGTCAGAAAATCATTTGCTAGACCCCATGTATGTCTGATTACTGGCATCATGAAGGTGGTTCACTTCTTATTGGGGTAAATCTTATTGGTAACTGATTCAGCAATACTTAACTACTATGGAGTCAGTTATGTTCAAGACAGCCGATCAGTCATGTAAAAGCACCGCCTCCCAACCAATCAGATCCACTAGAAGATCCAATGGACCTCGCTGTGTAGATAAGAAAAGAAAAGGGTTTCCAAGAGGAAAAATGGTCAGGGTGCACAGAGTATGTGGTGAGCAGCGCTGTGAGAATGTGAGAAAGGAAAAAGTTACAGGTCGTTAAAACTTTTTGGCTTTACACTGTAAAGTGATACAGACTATAATCTTAAAACGGCACGATTAAAGCACTGAAGGGTTTGACTTGTTGTAAAATATAATTGGACGGTGACTCTGTTTAACGCTCTGAATTCTGTCTTTGCATTTGCTCTTAAACTATTAACAACACCTTGGTTTATATGTCCTATCATACCATAAAAATACATGAATGTAACAATAAAGAATTGTAAATACCGTCAGATACTTGTTCCTTAATGATGTGATATTGAGTAGAGTATTAATTTGCATATACACACAGTTCCCACCAGGCAACACTGTGATCATTTAAAGTGTTGTTTAAGTACTTTTATTTATTTATTTATTTTTCCATCCATTCACTCAAATTGTTTAAAAATTACAGTTCTTTATCATTAATATGCCAACCTGGCCACATTTGGGTTTAGTCCACCTTTTTTATTTGAACGTGCTCATAAATATCACTGACTAGGATGATGACCACCTTTATCAGACCACTTAGTGTCATGACTGACACAAACACAACACAAATCAAACTGGCTGTTATCACAGACACATTTGACATTCTCTTGTGCAGCTTGTGTGCAGAGTCGTTCTTAGTGACTCCACACTTTTGGATAAATAGAGTTTACACTGCAGAATGAAGGCGTCTCCTTCCTTGAACAAGAATTTTCTTCATGTTCATCTTAGGTGTCAGATGAACGTCATTTATGTGTGTATTTAGGCTTTATTTTTTCAGCTGATTTCTGCATTTCACGTGCATGGAATGAGCAGCTGATGAGGGAGATTACGTCATGTATGTTAATGTCGTCATGTTACTTCCATCCCTGCAGGGCATATCCGATGAAATCTGCACTCCTATGGAAAAGTTTATCATGTGTTATATATATTTATATTTGGTCCTTTTTAGGTATACATTACTAATAGAAAATTGTATAGATTGTTATGCACACATATGATATATGTATGTATAGCAAGATAGATTTACATTTTTTAAACATCCAGACACTCTTAATATATAAAACATGCATCCACAATAGTACACATAGAAAAGTGAAGAAATGTAAACTTAGTCTAAAGGTTATCCAGACTTTTACCAGGAACCTAAGTTATTCAAATGACTATGAAGAAAGTATTATTTCAGCAAAAATACCCTTTTTCTACTTTATCATAACTAGTCACATAATATTTTTTTTTGTATTGTAGAGAAACACAATACCACATAGTGTATCTGTATTCAAACATTATCATACTCTAGTCCATACATCATCACCTACTACCCTTTATTCTTGGAAAATATAGATTATTGTTGATCTTTTCATTAAGAAAGAAGCCTCTGCAAGCTTTTAGCTCTGGAACATTGTCTGTCCACACATTTTTGACCAAATCAGAATCAGAAAGAAAGCAATGACCAGTCGAAACGCTTTTTCTTATCATAGGAAAAACATTTAGACACGGTCAGTCACTTGTGCTTACCTTGCCTGTATAATACTACAAATTATATCTGATAAGGAATTGACTGTGACTCCAGTTAAGTGGTCTGCCCTCTGCTTTGTTTACAAATTGAGCCGTGTTTTACATAACTGTTACATGTATGGGAAAAATCTAAATCAAAATGCACATCGTATATATATATATATATAAAACAGGCTGTCTTTATACAATCTAATAGAAACCAAACTGGTGACATTAGATTTAACAGTCCACTCTGCGTTGTCCAGATCTCAGTGTTTGTGTGTCGTCTGTGTTGACGGGCCATGTGACTCCAGACAGTCTGTCTGCTGAATGGGTCTATTGGTCTGTAACAGTGACCGCTCAGCCCAGTGGAGGGTCGGTATCTCACAGATGTTATCACACTAATGAGAAAGACAGAGGGGGGAGGGGGGCTCAGGTGTGTGCGTCTTTAATTTACAATGCACATGTGGTCACCATCCATAGGATTCATTACAAAGCTGTCTTTTAAGGAGTGTAGATGTGCGTGTCAAAATCCGACCATCACTTTCAATTACTGTAACTTTTGTTGAGGTTGATGTTATTTCAGTTTCTGTTTTAGTCACAGATGAATAGTCTGACATATTATCACCTTATAAAGTTCAGTCTTTTGAGACCAACTCCTAGGGGAAATGTCCAGCTATTAAGTTGTTAAATGATCCAATATGTTCACCAACTACAGGGAGAGAATGCATGTCTGTGGTGTGGTGTTGAGCACGTTAACAGGCATCTCCACTGTGGTGTCCACTGCAAAAAATACACAGAGAATTTAACATATGTAACTAGTAAATGGCTAAACACTTTGCACTTCAGGTCTGAATTTTTCATAAGTGTTTTAATAAGTATCTGACACAAAATATTCACACCAAAATAAATGGCACTACATTAATTATCATTTTTTTTTATTTATTATATTAAATTGTAGGAAACAAAGTGGAGATTTGTAATCAGATGTTATAAGTACATGTTTTACATCTACATGTTTTGTTCTGTAATGCTTTTAATGTTTTTTCAAGGATATTATGACCTCACAAAACATGTTCTTAGTCAAAACTAAATAAAAATTAACATGTGTAATAGGACAAAACGATTAAGTGGTGATTTTATACACAAAGAGTCAAAGATCAAGTTCACTGAGACTTCATAATGTTGTACAATTCTCTGGCCATTATTCAACACAGAAGCCCTTTGTAAAATAGTCTGTAAATAAAAACATGTTTCTTCCTGGAAATGATTTACTGGTTACTAAGAATTTTCATTTCACCAAAAATGCAAATGCATTCCTTCAAAGCCTTGACGACAGATATTATCTGAGCCTGGACAGACATGGATGAAAACTGACAACCAACAGCTGTTAGTTTGAGTCACAGAATCTTTAGGAACCTTAAACTGGACCCGGACCACCTTAATAAATACCTTAACAGTTCAATCGTCCTCAACACTGTGCATAAAAAGTCCTGTATTTCACAAACCCTGTCTCACATTTCCAAATGGAAGTAAACTACTGGCGCATGGTAAGTGTTGGATCTCAATGGCAGACATTCACGTTGTTTGGGGAGTGAAGATAACTTAGCTTACGGCCCACAGACTGGGTGGCATATTTCAATATTTCCTGATGTGTTCTGGCAAATGCAAAACTCTAGATATTTGACTTGAGGAACGTACATACCATTACTGGCTGTCTGTCCAGCAAACCTCACATTTAAATGGCAAATCATCTGGTCAGCCAATCGATTGTTTTTCTCCGTCTGCATACTTCCCTCTATATTGGAAAATTGTTGGAAAAATCTCTCTGTGTGTTTTATCAAGGGTGCTGGACTGAACAAACAAACCAGACAAATCAAACCAAAAGCTATGTGAAGCTCAGGAGCCAATGTGAAAAAAAAAAAAAATTGACAGTTTCACTGTGGACATCCAGCCTCAAATTACAGCTCCCCTCTCTACCTGACTCCAGCCTGAAAAGATCCAAACCTGAGCTGGACCCAGAGAACAGTTGACTGTTAAATTGTTAATGGTATTTTTCAATAAAAAGTTGGAGCCCAACCCAAAACCACACAATTATTTGTTAAATTTATCTTCCCTTAATCCTGGCCCATCGAGTCCTGTCAGGTCTGGGCAGAAATGTCCCCTTTCTTCTCAGGCAGCCTGGTATTTGCCCCGAGGCTGCTCCCGCTCTCCTTCCGTCTTGACTTGGACCAGGTCTGCAGTTGGTTGGGTTCTACCGCCTCTTCCAAGCCTCTAAGCCAAATATTTTCCCCTCCACAGGTTTCCACTGACAGGCTGTGGGAACCAGCAACTCTACTCTACTGTCTGTGTGCTCCACACTCTGTTAGTGTGCAACTGTATTTCTGAATACACAGACAGTATATCTTACACTGTATTATATTTGTCCATATTTTGTCCATTTTTTACTTTTATCCATTTCTGTGGGATGCAGATCAACTGTTTTATGGAGAACACAGTGAAGAATACAGCAGTCTGTCCATCATTTGCATGGTTTTCCCTTGGTTTCTCTGCAGCTTAGGTGCTGTGGTTGTAGTGGGTCATGAAGTTGTGCGGTCGGGGCTCCTCCTCTAAGAAAACTTGTTATTTGCCTGAAAAACTGTGTAGGCTTTGACTGTTCAAGCATCCACCAGATCAGCGGCAAGTCATTTAAAGCCCAGTTCAGATTGAAGATGGAACAAGCTGTTAACTTAGTCCGGTCTGAAGCATTCTGAAAACTGCCTGCTTGGACCAAAGCAACATGATGATGTATCTTCCCAATAGCAGCAACTCACTGTAATCCTGTTAAAACTGCTGTCTTAAAATATCAACAAGGATAATGATAGTGAGTTATGTGCTACAGCTGCAGTTCAGTGTTTATGAAATGGCAAAACAGTCTTTTTCTGTGACTCAGTAGTATTGCCAAACCAGCAGATTACACAGGATGTTAAAATACTTTAAACAAAAGCACAATAAATGATTAACACTGTAGATTATTATTGATTTAGTGGAGAAATATCTGATGATAATGCTGTGATTTGCGATAACAGGTGAGCTGCAGTCAATACACAATACACCCACTATCATCTGACTTGAGATGAGCTGAGATTACATGCTGCCCTCTAAACCAATTTCATCTTGTCCCAAGTTTCTTTTTCTTAACTTGGACTCGAGGGTTAGATTTGAGCTGGAGCAGTTTAGGTTTTGCCACATATACACAAACACATGAAGGTGAAGTCTAATAAACATGCATGCACTCATTCATTCATTTATCTTCTGAACCCACTTCATTCGCACTGGGGTCGCGGGGGTGCAGGGG
>JAPQRQ010000019.1:17841622-17861780 GCA_037367365.1 Apogon talboti | reverse complement strand
GCCAAGAATGTGCAAAGCAGTAATCAAAGCAAAGGGTGGCTATTTTGAAGAATCTAAAATATAAAACATGTTTTGAGCTATGCCACACTTTTTTTTAACTACATAATTCTGTGTGTGTTTATTCATAGTTTTGATGCCTCAGTGAGAATCTACAATGAAAATAAAGAAAAACCAGGTGTGTCCAAACTTTTGACTAGTAATGTATTTATTATATCAATTACATGATGTAGAGACGATCATACTGACTTACATGAGCATCAGTCATCCAAGTGGTATGTTGAACCACTTTCATTCATAAAATGCAGATCTTATGAAGGGTGTTTCTAAGTATCAACAGGTGCACTGATGTTTTTTCATAGCAGAGTCTCCTAACTCAATTTACAGCTCATAAAACATGTTTTAGTGTGCCGTCATTTGTTCAACATATTCAACACCCTTTTTCGATAAACCTGGAGGGTTCAATAACCCCTGATGAAAATACCATCGCTGTACATTATCTAATGTGTGAATAATAAAGATTAACAACCTGCTGTCGATTACACAGAAGCTGCCTGGGCTTGTGGTTGCAAAGGTAAACGTACCATACCTTTGAAATACCACAAAAGGGCTGGAACATATCTCAGGTAAACAGTATGACAGCTATCGGAGCTCAGGTCTTGAGTGTTTGGTGTGTAGAAGGAACACCATGACTATCACACATTAAAAACGTAGACATCCACACCCAGGACCAGGCAATCGTTCTATTCACTGGACCACCATTCAGATAACATCTTTACAATCACAAAATAATATAAAATGATAATAGCTTGTTATTGTTGGAGTAGGATATGTGTGGTGATGTTGAAACTGCCTAAGATGTGAGACTCATTTGTCAGCTCTCAATAAACAGAAATGCAGACCGTTCTAGAGCGTAAAGTGAGTGTGAAGAGCAAAACAAAAAAGGGGAGATGTTAATGACCAGATCTTCTCCATCATCACCCCTATCTCTGTCTGCCTTTCTCAACCTCTGTGCTTCTCTTTGTCTGCAAACATGAGCTTAGCTTCTTAACTCCCCTATCTGCTGGAGCTGAAGTGTTCCTGCTTTGACAGGGTCAATATTGACAGAGCCGATGTGTGTGCTGTGAATGTACAGTAATTCTCTCTCCAATAGACACTGAGCTGCGTTGCTCAACACTCCAAAGCAGACAAAGGCATCAGTCAGGTAGATTTACTCAGACCTCACGCAGGAGGGGAAACGAAAGAGATCCTGGATAAAAGCACGCAAACCTACACACACAGACTTCTGCATTTGCAAATAGTGTGGAGTCAGATTAGGCAACCCCTCAAATTAAACATGTAAATTACAGATCCCTTGTGTCTGTAATTGCGGTCCAGACATTAACTGAAGTTGCCCACACCAGGTTAGGTCTGGGAACACAGGCCTGCATTCAGGTTTTTTTTTTTCTTTTCTGTTTTATTTTTCTTTTAAAGTAGTTTGTGGAAAGCAGTAGATCAGAATGATATAAAGTTAAGAGTATTTCCACTGAATCAAGGCACTTCTTGTGTCTGGCTACATATTCATCTGAGACTTTGTGTCAGATGAATGGGGATTTGCTACCTTTCAAGAGAAGTTACAACACACTAGTTGCCTCACATGGCCTCATGTTAGTTTAGGATACTTTTCTTGAACCAGGATCCACTTCATTTACCTGAAGCAGATCTCATGTTGTCTGTTCCTTTATGTGTAAAGTGCTTTTCATTCAAGGGAAATCATGCCATGCTTCTGGCATAGATGGGATGGTGGATGTTTGTTCTGTTTGCTAACAACTACTAAATAGGGAGAAATAATTTGGAGTTTGGGGTTTAACTCTCAGCAGAATCCTTGTTGCTGCTTAGCTTCATAAAGTAAATTGGGGATTATATATAAGGATAAAGTAAGGGGCATAAAAAGCACCGAATATTGGAATTAGTAGAAGTGGAATTTTTTAAATCAGTTTTGCTTTTACCTTGTCAAATAAGACTGTCATGTTGGATTAGCAGTGGCTGGAATGGTTTTAAAGTCCTCCATATTATGAGAAAGTACAAAAACCTCTGAGTTGCAGCTACACACTGAAACAAATTTTGACAAAGACTGTCTTTTTATTAATTGTTAAAGAACCATAACTCGCCTCTCCACAAACACATGCTGGACTAAAACAAGTTCTGCCTTGACACTGTCTCTTCTTCCTGTACTTAGCACTGCCCAGATGAGTGTAATTTGTGTGAAGAAATACAAACTAGCCAAACAAGAGCTTTCACTCATATTGATAGAGGATGTTTTTGAGTCATTGCACAAACAGGAAAAACTTTAGGGAACAGTTACAGCGACCAAAACTTTTTAAGAAATGAATGAAGGAAGATGGAAGTTCATCACCTGAACTTTTGTGCTGAAACTGTCCCTGCTATGACAGTGTTTGTTCCCTTAACACTGCAGTTTTTCTGTCTGTACTTAATGTCTTCATCCATGGCACTTAATGACCGTTACAATATGTTGGACAGGATGGGATTTTCACTCAATGGTACCTTGTCCACATATACAAGACTATAACTCATTTATTGTTTTGTGCTGCAGTTTGAGGAATTCGCTATATTGGCTAAATAGAGATGGAACACATGCAATACATGGTCAGAGCTACATATAACACACATAACTATGCTACATATGACACAAAGAAGGACATTTCCTAACAAATAAAGATAATGTATCCCCAGTGGATAATAATATGATCCCAACAGTTTCTATGTATTTCTTCTTCTTCTTGTTAAACAGTATGTAGTATGGATGCCCATAAACACTGTACACATACTGAATTTTGTGCTGTGTAAAGGATAACTCACTCTGCAACATCTCAGACATTCGACATTTATATACTTACACAGTGAATCAACACATTCTAGCTTCCATGCTTTTCCTGGCTCTATGATGTGTATATTGGAAAGGATGATGTTCTGAGGTACGTTTCAATATATGTTTTAAGACCCCAGTGATATATGTAACCCTTGTACAAACACAAATGCATATTAAAGTGGAGAGACTCTTTTGAGCATCAGCAGCCACATCATATTGGACCATATTCCCGCAATTTCATTCATCTGAAATCCACTGAATGATCTGTGCATGTTTTCATCAAATATGGCTGAAATTGGCTGTTTTGATGTGATGTCATGTCTTTTTTCTTATCATTTTGTTCCTTCAATTACAGTATTTAACAGAACAGAGCCTGCCTGCGTGTGTGAATTGTTGTACAGTACCATTACGGACATTACCTCACTTTCTTTCTACGTGCTTCTACAGCTCACGCTGACACACTCAGCTACTTGAATGGAGGTCTACACCACACAAGGCCAAATACATAATAACTTGAGCAATCGCCTATTTCTGGAGCAGTAGGAAAGCAGCAGCAGGGATAGGAGCTGTGTGTATATTCATGGGAACAACGCTGCAGACAGGGGAAGTTGCATTGTACAGAGTGCGGGGTAACCTGCCTGTTTTAACTTCACAGCGTTACTGAGGCCTGAGCTCACTGCCTACTTCTAAGAACAATGACACTGCAGCGCTGACACACTAAACCCAAGTGTGAGAACTGTGCGTCTCAGTGTGTGAGTGTCGATCAGATTTCTATAAACTGTGTGCTGGCCCAGTTTTGTGTGAGTATGAACAATAAGCTATAGCTGACAGGAAGCCGGGCCATCACCAGGGAACAACAGCACCAGCCAAGGGAACAATACACATGTAATTCTTTATTTTGAAAGGACACACTAGTCTCAGTTTTCTTCTTTTTATACAGCTTCGTTTCACATTCTGTGCTCACACACCTCCAAAAATCAGATCCATAAGGTTATGGGTGTTTCCATAGTTTTGATTTTCTAATAGAGATAAGCGTGTGTGCTGAAACATGCATAATCCTGAATTGTATTGTATTACATTTGTGCTAGCCAACTGACATCATAAAAATAAACATTAATTCTTGACCTTGTAAACAGTAGGTGATAACACTCAAGGGCCCATTTAACCCTCAAAGACCTCAAGAGCTGCCTGCAACCAAGCACATCTACTAATCTGTAATATCTATTGAACCACTTATCCAATAAATACATTAAACTAATGGTGGTAAAATGCAGTTTCCCTGATTTCAGTGGTGTCAGATTGTGTGTGAAAACTCTGTCATGTTCTGTAATATTTATTCACCAGTGAAACCCAGTTTTACACATGACATTGGCTGTAAACACTCGTTTTTATGTCCAGTTATGATATACTTTGCTGAAAAAGTCAACTATTGATTGGTTTTCTCTGTTTTGTGATAATCTTTGAATTTCCTCTTGCAGGGATGCTGGAGCCTATCCCAGGTAACAATAGGCGAAGTTGGGGTGCACCCTGTATGTGTCATCAGGTAAGTCACACCTATGATTTACAGTACACTCATGGCCAAATGTTTTGGGAATGTCACAAGTTTTGTTTTTGCAAAATTTGCTGCCAATGAGCCCCCCCCCCCCCCATTGTTTCTGGGGTACACTGAAGAAAAATTAGGAGCATTATATAGGTTTCAGCTAAATTTAGTGACAAATAAGTAACGTTTAAGCAAACAATCCATTTGTGTCACTCTCAAAACTTTTGGCCATGAGTGTAGATTAAGTTTCATGTCTTTTTATGGTGGGAGGAAGAAGGGGTACTTGGAGAGAGGCCACAGCCACACAGAAATGCCCCAACTAGCGTTAGGTGATTAGGTTCAGTGCTAACCACTGCACCCCCATGTCACACATCAGTAAATCATCTATAGGAAAATACCTGCTTTCACTGGAAAATGTAAAATACAGAGGATAATATCGTAGTAAATGGAGATAAATCTCTCAGGAAAAGTTAAATGTAGAGAAAAATTCACAAGGAAATTATGAAAAAAAATAGTTCTAGGTCTATAACGGATAACAGAAAAAAAGAGTGTTAAAAAGTTATCAAGGAAGTATAGACATTAAAATTACATGCTTCTGGGAAGATCTGCTGGATTGTTTTCTTCAGTAAATACACTAATACTAAAACAAAATTAAAAGTTCTGCTGTCAAAGCCTTCCTTGAGTAAAGGTTTGTTTTACTACAATGTTTTAGACAACAATAATAATGGAAAATGCATGCATACTGTGTTTTCACCTGTATTTATCCTGTATATGTTTGCACACGTCAGTGCACAAATGACCACTTCAGTATCAATGAATTAAAACTAGATGCACATCTTTGTTGAAATATGAAGAATTGTTCTTACTTCTAGTTTCATTGATCTGAAAAAATACAGCATATTTTCATTTGCAGTGGTCTACATTTTGTCAGGTTTTATTAAAAACTGACCTGTTTTTAATAGAGGATCTAAATATCTCTACTAAATGTGTTGTAGTTCTCCAGAATTCTGCTGGTGGTGAGAAATGAATGAGCACAAGAGAAACAGAAGTATTCAGGAAGTGGTGATTCAATGCATTTTTCATCAAAGCAAAGCCAGAAAGTATATACACTTCTTCACAATTTAGTCTACTGATGAGCTGAATGTGTTGAGAGACAATAATTGGCCTTTGCACTGGGGTAAATGTGAAAATAAGTGTAAAAAAAAAAAAAAAAAAAAGAGCGCTGCATTAATGAGTGTTTGGTGTTTTTTCCGCTGTAGATGTTTAAGCCTGAGCTAATTTGAACGACTTTCAGGCAAATGTAATGGAGTTAAAAGTACAGTATTTATGTCTGGTATGTAGTGGAGTGGAAGGACAAAGGTGCAGAAATGTCAAAATACTCTATAATGTGTAAGTCCTGGACATGTGTAAAAATTATAATCCATCACTGCTTACAAATGAACCATGCTTGCATTGAGAAAATCATCATATAACAGTGACAAGATAAGCAGTAAAACTCATCCATGCATAAATCCATACATCATGGTGGATGGGTAACATCTAACACGCTCCACCTCTAAAAGAACCGTCTGCATCTGCACCACAATACCATGCAGAGACACACTATCCAGTAGGGAATCAGCTGTTGGTGGGTTGGTATGTTTTTAACAGCAGACTTTTATAGGAAACCTTTTGGAAACTGGCAAGGTGAAAAAGCAGGTTACAATTAGTCTCCTGCCGGGTTCATTTCACTAGTCTTTGAACACATCGTGGCTGGGCCGACAGCCAATACTAAAAAAAAAAAGAGAGAGAGAGAAAGATTGGACAGAGTCATTATTCTGATTCGCTGGCTGCAGTAGGTAGAGTTTAACCTCAGTAATTTTAACATGCCTGTCATGCACCATATCGTGTAAATATGGAGAATCCAGCTGTGAATGTGTTAACATGAAAGATTAAACCAATCACATGTAACAGAGATTGTTTGGAGGTGGATTATGTGAAAATATGATAGCCAAATAAAATATGAAGCTAATTGAAGGTATTCTTGTGAGCCTTAGAACCTGTAGCCATTATAATCAGTCATCAAGTCAATACGGTGTTCGTTATATGACTATTGAACAGTAATACAGGAACAATAGGATAAAATGTTTGCAAATAAAGGTGAACAGGAGTAATTATTTATGAATTTTATACACTGTTGGCTTTCTGCACATTATTGGCTGTTGCAGTAAAGCTGTTTCTTAGTTTAAAATTGCTTTAAAAAAAAACAAAACACTGATGGACTCCATTCTGTGCAGGGCTCAGCTTTCAGACTTCTGCAGAAATAAGAACCATGATCATATCATCCCTGCTTTAGCCTCTTTACACCGGCTCCCCTTACATTTTAGAATACATTTAGAACAGATTTTACTCAGTACTTTTTATGACTTCTCTGTTTGTTATAGCTCAGATGTCTTTGTAGATCTTTGTACATCTCAGTTCAAATCTACAGGGAACAGAGTGTTTACAGTCGGGTCCTGAAGTTCCGGAACAACCAGGTCAGCTGAGGCTGTGATCTCTTTTAAACCTCCTCTTAGAAAATATTTTTATTAAATGCTTATCATGAGCTTTATGTTTTATCAGAGACTCTTTTCTGTGTTTCAGAGTTGTAATTTCCTTGACATTTTTAATGTGCTTTAAAGCGGTTTTATATACCGTTTTACCACTATATTCTAATTTGATGTCTTATGGTATTTATAATTTTCTGGGTTTTTTTAAACGATGTAATTATAACTTTTATGATTGTTTTGGCTTTTAGGTTTTTGCTCATTGATTTTGTCCTTTATAAATGCAGATTATTACCCTCTTCATGAGGGTAATATTTTGAGCATATTTTGACTTAACACAAAATTTCTCAACACAGTGTCTCAGTCCTAGAAGAACATGGGGATCAGGAGATGGAATTTTTTTCCATGATAGGGCAGTTTTTGACATTTTTGTGATTTTCTCAGAAATAAAGGCAGTTATCGCTCTGAAAACAATTTGCTCACATGATCAATTGAGAGAGCATATTTTTATTTCATTGTCACCATATTATTATTATTATTATTATTATTATTATTATTATTATTATTATTATCATTATTTTATTGTTGTTTTTGTTTTTTGTTATTGCTATTCTTAGAGAATCTAATTATTTTCTTATATATTCAATTAATATAATACTTTTCTTCAAATAACTGATTACTTCAGATAAAACTGTGTAATTCTGTTTTGAGACTTTAATTACAACTGAACCTCCAGATATTAAAGATGATGTTTTCAATCAGAAAAAGTAATGTTGGTTTTGGCTTTTGAATTATACTTAGATTAGCTTTAGATACATAACGCTTAGATACAGCTTTGTTCCTCTACACAAAGTGTGTTTATTTCTGCTAATGTTGACTTGAATATTGTTTTATTGTATGGAAAAAAGCCTGTGACCTTGCTGATTGTGTGCTTGTTATTGGTGTCTTCAAACTGGCCAGAGTTGGATCTTTCATCTACCTTCAGGAGGTCACAGAGGTCACACAGATACAGACGGTAACTGAGTCAAACTTGTAACCTCTGTGTGTTAGAGTGTATGGCCGTGTATTGCAATCAATCAAAGTTTTCAGTGTTTTGTCATTATTTCCTGTCGCATTGATGACAAAGAGTTCAGGAAGGACAATGGTTTACAGTAAGGCCTCCTGGCGGGTGTGTGTTCCAGTGTTCCTGTGTGTGTGTGTGTGATTGTGCAGGAGGGTACGTTTCATAGATTTGTTTTGGTTTGGAGCTGAGTTGAGCGTAAGTGCAGTGAAAACCACAAGAGGCCATAAAGAGTTCACTCTGACCTTTGTGCATATGTGTGTGTGTGTCGTGATGAGAGGGAGTGAGAGAATGACAGAAAAAGAAAAAAAGCAGATGTTTAAGCATCAAAAGTCAGCCCGGGGTGTGTGAAAATCAGTCTTAGATGATTAGAATGTTTAGCGCAAGAACTGGATGCAGGAGACAATTGCGAGCCAGTTCTGTCACAAGTGAAAGAATCCTCTAAAATCACCAAATCGCTCTCATTTACGTGTCATGTATTGAACATGTGTAGAAATAGAAAATAACACTTGGCTATTTGTTCAGCAGCTGTTTACAGTGACATCATGAACTTTGTGAACACAAAACATCAGTCTCTTTTGGCAGGTTTTATACTGGACACACCCACACACAAATAGACATTGACATTGGTATCAGCCTTGTTATCCTATGTGCATTTCTGCTGTGTATGTTTTTGTGTCTATCCAGTCAAAATTTTCGGTGCATCATGGTTAGGCTGACAGTATATCTGTCGTTTTCTGTTATGTGTCCAGGTTTTTTTCCAGGAGAGTTTGGTTATGGGGAATTAAAATAGTTAAATGTTGTGATGGTCCTATTTTGAACAGTTTACATAATCTTTCCCGCTCTGCCGTTGTAACTTTACTTTTAAATATATAACTACAGTTATTCATGTTACTCATTCTGTTTCTCCAAAACTGAATGACTGAACGATCCTTCACTTCCACCCACACATAATTAATAATTACAAAATAGACCTGAAATCAGTATTGACACATTCCCTTTTCAAATTTGTTCAATATATGTCTTTCTGGTTGGGTGATAAGAGCTCTGAGTTGATATGCTTTCATTCTGCTGTGACTCACTATGCTCACAGGGAAGTGATTTAACTCTACATCTTTCCACGTTCGTCTCTTTATCTTTCACTTTGTGCATTTCAATCACACTTCACGCCTTTATTTAATATAGATACTGCACGCGTTGACATATATTATGACACACTGTATATTTTCCACCTTGCATGCAGTACTTGATATGTCTGTTCATAAACAAAGCAAACACAGCTTTACCCTGTTTCTTTTTCACTATATGGGTTCATCATAGGTATGTACTTGATGTACATGTACTGTATGTACTTTAATGTTCACTATATTATCACTTACCTGCACTGTGCACATACGCAGTCTCGCCCCAAGAATCAGCAGTGAGAAGTTTTCTTTGCAAATGAGTTGACTTTTCTAATCCACTGGTGTGTGCTTAAAACTCCAACATTCTTCTGTCTTTTGTGGTTGCTTTTATACTTAATTTAATTTTTAGTTTATTGCAATTGGTTCAACTTTCAGTGCTTTAATTTCACTCCCTTATGCAACACTGTCTACCAGAAAACATTTATATATGACTAAATGTAAATTACAGCTGCATTTCCTTAGCAACATAATCAGTGGAAACTTAATTTGTAACTTAATACAATACAAAGCACATTATTTTTTGCATAGTTGGTTGAATTAAATGTTGGAATAATGTAATGTGAAGTTTAGGATCAACATTTTTCCACTTTTAAATTGCATTAAATCACTCATGTCTCCCAGAAATTATGTTTATGTATGACTAAATGGCATTTCTAAGTAACATAATCGTGTTACTTAGTAAATGTAATTTTTGAAAGAAGAATTAAGCGCTACATTCAATACTCAAAGGAGCCTGGTTTGGATGGATGAGACACAATCCAGAGCCTCAACTCTATAGAGTTCAGTCCTGAGACATATTAGTGTGAAGTAGGTGTAAGTAAGAGTCGCGGCACCAAAAGTACGTCATTTATGAAAATTGTGTGGTTTCATTTATTGTTTTTCACATTTTTGCAGACTTTTTACCTCTAAATCAAAGCCTGGTATAGTTCCAAGCCAAGTGCTGCAAATGTCTATGAGCATGCCCATAAATAGTTTAATAATACTGAAGAAAAACTAGTAAATACTATGCAAAAAGATTACCACTGTCAAAACATAATACTGCTGTCATTGTGTTCTTTTACTAAATGCAATCAAAGTTTTGATTTAGTTTTATATGGACTGATCTGGAAGACTAGGCTGTCCAAAATATAATGAGGCTGACATTACATTTCTAACAAATATATTCAAGTCACATTTCAGTTACATGTCACTCGGGAATAACTTAAATTGGAATGAAACAGAATAAATTTTCTGCAAGATTGAATTTACAAACAAAAAGAACAGATGTTGGCATTTAGATGATCGTGAATTTGGTGAATGCATTTATAAAGAAAAGTCGCTCAGAGCTTGGACACTAGTGGCGGTGGTGGTGGTGATGATGATGATGATGATGATGATGATGATGGACTGGACGGAGACAAAGAGATGATGATGAAGATGAGAGACTCCCTGTTTATAGAGACTTTACAGAAGACACAGCCCTGATCACTTCACTGGAAATACAATACAGTGTCTTCCAAGGAAAAAGTTAATGCATTAATCACATGTAGATAATGTCCATGTTAAAATGGAATATATGTTCATGAGTCACAACTCTCTGAGGAGGCAGAGAGTTGTGATGTCTTAAAATTCATGAAATGGTGCTTTCTTGCATCAGTTTTAGGGTGTTAGTACAAATGGATATCTGAACAGCTTTTTTTTTTGTTTTTGGTTTTTTTTACTCATTTACAGTTACACATTTTTTGCACACATTCATTATCCTAAGCAGCAAAAACTTTTAGATGTTCCTCCCTTCTCCGGTGCTGAATATTGTATTTACATCATGTTTTTAAAGAGATTAATTTGATTTCCACTGTTGAAATGGATTTGGATTTGGATGTTTATATCAGAGTCTACTGTGTTCCATTCTTACAGCTCTCCTTTTTCTTAATTATTAGAATAATAAAGGGACATTTTGCTTACCGAACCTCTGTGTTCGAGTCTATAAAACTCTAAGATAGAGTTTTGTACCATCTCCTAACCTCTGTGCCATCAGTGAAACAATGGACTGTATCATAAACACATGTGAATCAAGGCAATTTAGAGTTGGTACGAGTACAAAGAGAAAAAAAATAATGGGTTAATCCAAAAGATTAAGTACATCTTGTTCTGCATTGTGTTTCTGAGGAAAGTCTTTGGAGGAAACCATTCACTGTGCTAATGTATACTGACTGTTGTTCTTCCAGGATAATCAGTTACCACGTCACTGTTACATAAAAGCTCTGTTCCTGCATGGATACATTGTTTCTAGGATCAGGAATGAGGTTCATGCAAGGACTCTAAACTTAAGAATCTAAACAAACACAATATGCAAATACATACAATGTCGTCACAGTGGCAAAACGTTCTCACACGTGAATTCATCCACTTGCATACAGTAAAGTTTCCATCTCTTCAGGGGTCACTGTTGATGTCCATTCACTGACCATTTATTCGAATGATGATCGGTTTTTTTTGGGTTTTTTTTGATATTTTATTTTTGATTTTTCACAAGACAACAATACAGTTACATACTTGCAAGACAAAACGACCTCACCGACCCACAACAACCGGGCCAGAGACAGCCGATCACAGACACACAAAAGGGAAAGAAAGAAAAAAAAAAAGGGGGGGGAGAGACACATATGGTGCCCTCACACCTCCTAGGTCCTACAAGCCCTGCTTCAGTACTACAAGCTTAACCGAATGATGATCTTACAGCAACTCTTTACACTAAAACTATATGACCATAACTGGCTTACATCCACAAAAATTAACGGACACATGGGAAATCTTGTTCTATTTTGTCATGAGTGATTAATGTTACAGTGGCTAACAGTCACATTAAACAGTGACGGTGATTAATTAAAAATGAAAAACTTGCAGATACATGGTCACTGTGCGACCGTGTTCGAGAAAAAGACAGAGCAAGAGACAAAATGTTGATGCAAACACAAGAATTGCAACACACAGGTCATGCTTTAAATAATAACAATCCCATACTTACACTCCTGCAGGAGTTGGTAATGTGTGTTTTTAGAGATCTTTAACGTAATATTCAGTATAATAATTCTAGACTTGTCAGGTATTCTACTCATTAAAGCACTTTCAGCCAATTTCTAGTATATAATGGTAGGGTTACGTGTGCTGACGAAGCTTCATCACTGATGTTTTTCGACACAGGCATCAGCAGATACAGTCAGTATTGGGGACTACTGCAGTACATACATTTAGAATCCTAAATGTATTTCATTACATTTACAATTCAAATAGGTAGTGATACAAATAGAGTTGAATTATTCAAATCAATATGTGTAACCTGTCTACTCATGAGAGGAGGTCAGTGGACAATATTTATGGTATGTATTTTTCACATATGGATATCACAGTGGTGTAGTAGTTAGCACTTCACAACTAGAAGGCTTTGTGTTAGTTCTATTCTTTCCACACTGAGTGGATATTTTCCCCTGGCTCCTCTGGTTTTCCTGCTATCAAAAAAAGCTATAAATAGTTTAATTCTCTTGTCCGTGCCCCTGATCACGGTGCTGATGAGGATCTAGAGTTGGTCCCAGAGTGCTTTCAATGGCAACTCAATGCTCTTAATGTGCAAGCTAATGCTAATGGTATGTGCTGTGTGTATTAATATGGATAAAATGCAAATTAACCTTGATTTCATGCTTTAGGAAAACAAAGTAAAAAAGCATTAACTGCAATGCAACAGTTTTTCAGTCACTACAAGTTGTAACACCAACTTGATGCTGTAGAAACTGAAAGGCCAAAGAAAATTAGTGTCTATCTTTTTTGCAAATAATTTTGCTTTTCATTTCCTTACATACTGTATATATCTCTACAACAAAAGTTCATAAACTTTCAGAGTGTCTGGGTTCATTTCACATTAGGTAACAGTACTGTGTAAATGTAACAGTAACACAATAATAAAATAATGTTGAATTATCACAAGGTCATTTAAATATTTTACTCTCTTTAATTAATAAAACAGAACAAATTATACTAAAGGCAATGGAAAAACCAGTAAAATGCCTTCATAAAGTGACCCAACAAGTGAAGCCTCAGTTTGATGCCACTGTACTGAAGGTTACTATGGGACAGTGGGATGTGCTGTAGAACATGTGCGGTACTGTTTACTTTCCGACCAAAACACTGATTCTCACGCGGCTCAGCTTGTCCATGTGTCTACACACACAAACACACACATACACGGCGACACTGCTATCACCGTCAGCACTTCCTCGGGCCACACACAGGTCAGTGAAACACTGCAGACACACCGCACACACACACAAACACACTGATGCACACTATGTAAGTGTACACACATAGCGTCACTCGACTATCAACAGGAAACATCTTTTGCAGAACAGGAAGTGTTACTCTCTAATTGGCTGGGTGTGATTCAGTGAGAACTCGGTCTCAGCCAATGGGGAAGCTCTTATTTTAGGGGAAGGTATAAAAGGAGAGAAGCTGCTCAGTTGACGGTCACATTCGCTCCCATCTCAGTGTGTGTGTGTGTGTGTGTGTGTGTCTGTGCGTGTGTTCACAGTTACATGATACATTTTCCTTTTTGTCTTAACACTGACTGATTAAATGTTAAATTCAGTCAAACCCATTTAATGTTACATTCTCATCCTCTTCTTCTTTCTCTTTGTCACTGGCCAAACATACTGGTTTAACACGAAGGCCTCTAACACAGTCCATTCCCATAGTTCACTACCATTTGGCTTCATGTTGTCATTTTCTATATGAGTCAACAGAGAAACAGCACAACTCGTGATCAAACTCCAGCCTGACTCATGCTGACTGTACCTTTAATCTTCACTAACTTTGAACAGATATTTTCAATTTTTAATGTGATTTTTAAATGAACTAATATGTACTGAATGTACAGATGGACACATTTGACATTGTTCTACTGCTATGTGTTATTTGTGCATAAAGGACTGCAGTTTTTGTGGGCTGGCGAAAACACAAGCTTTAATGAAAACATGAAGTCTGCCTGTTTTGGATAAATTTATAGCTGTTTTGAATATGGTGTTTGATGGCCAAGCCGTTTGGAAGTAGCTCAGATTATCTGGAGGGTTTGGGATACTACACAAGAAAAATAAGATTTGTATTTATCTTCATATTTTAGTGATGGTTCATATAGAAAGCAAATGTAGCCTTATATAAGAACCATGGCAACTGTTTATGAGAATACAGTTCTTCTACAGGAATCATGGGCTTAACATCTAATGGAATAAGTGAATTCAATATGACACAGCACACAGAATAAGATATAATATAACACAGTTTATGGCACAAATAGGTAACATTTTTCTTGGGTTGATGTCACTGCATTTATCACTATATGTATGTCTATTCAATCAAAGTTTAATTACATTACACATTACATTCCTGACATATAACATATTTACATATACATTGTAACCCACAGAGTTGGAATAATTCTGTTTTCGGATGCATCACTCTTTTTATTCCTATACACATCAGCAATCACCTTTAACCAGATGTATTGATTACATACTGAGTCCCAGTTACACTATTACAGTTATCTATCAAGAAAAAATCACATTTTCACAATCCTTTCATGACATGAGGTAAAAATATTTTATTTGAACTTCATGGGCAACAGTGTATATTGTATATTTATACAATAATTTATATAGAATAATTGTATTTACACATTGCATACAGTGAATTTTGCTTTGGGGCTCAATACAGTTCATCTGTATTTGTATCTGTACATTTTATATGACTTACAGCAACATTCACAATATTAGGGCAACATTTTGTACAACCTGTCCATCTCATAAAGGTTGGCTACGACTGCTCAGGCTCATACTGTGACCTTATTATTAGCAATATAATAACAATGGTAAATGAGTTTCTAAAATGATTGAGTCACCCTCTGGATTCCCTATTGATTATTTAAAGGGTATTTTTTCAGTATTGTGAGCAGAATGTGGGAGAAGGCCAAAAAAAAAAAACAGTCTTTACAAGTACATGTTGGATGTAAATGAAAAAATGTTCTTGTAAATTGGGTAAAGTGACCTAATATAAAGGGTCATACTGGCATGTCTTGAAAATAGAATGTGTGCTATGTACAGAACCATTGCAGACCGTCTTCTCTTTAAACATGACAGCAGAGTTGTTTGTTCATTCTTTAAACGACCTGTGTTTACATTCATTTCTAAAACAGGAAGAAGTGTGACGTTCTCATAGTGAAGTCAGATTCTGTCACAACGGGCCTTGTGCCTCCACATCACTGTCGTAGTTTACCTGAATTCTTTGCCTATTGTTTCAGCCCCACTAGTGTATATTTGGATGCAATAAATAAGTATAGTTCAGAAAATTATTTATATAAGATGTGTACATGCACGTGTGTGCTTACATGAAGTTTGTGTTGGAGTCTGTGTTTGTCATTTGTTTACATTAAGTAACTCCATTATTAAGCTAAAAGGGTCTGGGTTCTCTATCCACTATAACAGCTTCTTGGTTGATTTCTATGTAGAGGAGTTAGAGTTCTTAAATATGTCTCCTCTGTTCTACAGCTGAAACAGTGTCCAAAACCAGATCATGGCTTAGAAATGTATCACAGCAGAGGTCTGGACACCAGCACAACACACACTCCAAAATAAATTTTATCTAAGCCCATGAGCATCTACATATTTTACATGTAGAACTGCCAGATAAATCACAGATTATATAAAATGGGCACATCTCCTCACTTTAGCCAACCTACTAAACACCTAAACACATTTGCGTATACAGGTGTGGTGCTGTCAGAGCAAACTGTAATGTCACTATACGTTTATGTAAATTATTCCCATGCAGTTACCATAATCTACAAATAAACACATTATTGCAGTTGCTTAGAATTACAACTACACAAGGTTTAAGATTAAATAAACACTTGCAACAGGTCTCAGGTAATTTATTCTACAGAGTAAAACATCATGGCTTAATGTAGAGTACACTCACCTGATTTTGTTATAATTCTAACTACATACAGGGGATATGAACATGATCAGAGGGAGCTAATGGTCAGAAAGTTCAACGTTTGTTCATCCAGTCGTGACATCATCAAAAATCATTCCACCTTAAAAGTTGTAAAAGTTGGCTGCTGGAGTTGTGATAAAAGCTGATTTTATTTTTTTTTTGTTGCCATGTTTATATATGTGTTTATAGCTTAATCTGGTATGACATTCACATAACTATAGGTAATACTATAGCTGTGAATTCTCCAAAGTACTGTTCTGTTCACACATGGGCTTAGCTGGACATTACACAGACTTTGGTGTGCTTGGGAACTGGCCGTGTAAATTCTGTGTAGTGTCCAGTCTGACTAATTCAGACATTTGCGTTTTCACATACAGTCCCTCTGGGTAATATCCATAGATTTAAGGCTGGCATTGCATGTGTAAAGAAGGCTTTAGGGTGTGCAGATATTGTGTTGTGACCATTCGCTATCATAGCTGAATGCTTACACACTGTACTGTTGATGTAAAAAGGGAAAACCTCGTGCCATGGGAGGAAATTACAGAAATACAGAGTAAAATAGCATTGTATTGTATTGGGTACAGAACAAAAGAATTTCATCAACTAATGTCATAGTACGCAGTAAAAAACAGATGGACCCCATAACTTGACATTATTTTAAAAAATGAATTTGTTCTTTGACTAATTCCCATCAGTCCTTCGGTCACAGAGAAAATATGCGGCACATATGTAGTTTTGAGTATAATGTATAATTCTATGCAGCAGATATTCATGGAACTGCTCTCTTGTCAGCTTGTATGACATACAGTACTTCACAGTGAGCAGTTGAAGCCACATTTTGTGTGTCACTGATTGTGTGTTCAGAGGATTCAGCTGACTTTGGCTCATACACACACTGACCTCTTAAAGACCTCGTATCTTTACATTCTTCATCCTCTTCAGCTTATTGTTTCATCAAACCATCATATGTAATTTAACTGTAGTGCAGCAGTGTAATTTGTCATATTTATGAGCCTTTACCGTCTCAAATGACTGAAAACATTCCTGTAAGAGATAAATAAGCTGATCTGCTGACCGGTACAACCTGAGTTGAAAAGGCCAGTGGTGTGTAAATAATGTCATATAAGCCTGGCTGGGGATTGTAGTGTGGCTTTGGTCCTAAATCTGACTTTATGTGAAGAGTCAATCACTTAGCACCAACAGACATGTGAGGAGGTCTTTTCACATGGATGAAAGATCAGCTGTAAAGTACAAGGTGCAGACAACAAGCTTTCACCAGTGGAAATCTATTTGGTGCAGCTTGTCTAGAACACTGTACGGAAAATGACAGTGTTCATTTTTCATAGTTTATCTCCTCAACGCTTTAATGGACATAGATCTGTTCTAATTGAATCATTACAATAAATAATAGGCAACTATATTAGAAAACTGTCTTCTTCATAAAAGGCAAGGACATCAGTTACTTGCATTTCAGTAAGACTCTGAGGGAGAAACACTGACAGAGGTCTTACATTAGTAGATCTTTTTATACAAAAAGCCCCCCACAGTATTTCACTATTTGCAGATGACATCCTTTTCTACCTAAAAGTCCTCTCACACTCAAAATTACTTTTTGTTATAGATCTTCCAGTGTAATTCTTTTACTTTGCAGAACTAACACTAACATGTCCCCTTTTTCAGAAAAAAATGTTAAATGTTAAAACTAAGTTCTGAAGAGGGGAAAGCAATATGTAAGTTAGCAATTTTTAATTGGGACATTGGCTTTTTATAGAAAGCTAAATTAGAGATTAGATAAAGTAGAATATATTTATGCTACATATTTATGAATGTTTGTTAAAGTGTACCTGTACTGGTCATGCTTACTACATTAATTGTGCTTTGTGTATTGTTTATAAGCAAGAGAGGCACAAATTCAGAAAAAAAAAAGCCAGAAATGCTCCACACTAGACCTTTTTATTATGTGAATTACGCATGTGGGCAGAACCTATGGGGAGCAGCCATTGCCGGCCATAAGTGACACACCTGACGTTGATTCTGGGTGATGAGTGTGAATAAACAAGCAGCAGTCAGTCAGCAGATGAAGTAGAAAGTATGCGTTTACGCTTGTTTGTGCAGCCATAAGCTTAGCATTCCTAGCTTTCCATTCCATTGTCCTAGAGACTAGCTAGCAATGAAAATTCACTACAGGTAATATTTAAGTCAGCACATGACAATAAAATCTGAATTTCTATGAGCATGTTTCAGGACACAGGCCCCTTAATACATGTTGGAAGAAAAGTCTCTGACCTGTGTGTTTAATATTCCTCAGCTTGCTAACCAAATACAATACATTGTTTTGTGATTGCTTACACACTCGTTGCAGAAGTTGACTCATCATTCCAAAGCTCTTCATAAAAGCCAAGTAAGACACAGCACCTGCAGATAAACGACTCATTTCTATATCAAAATGAAACTGCAATAAAACCTAATGATACATTTTGACATGCAGTGGCAATGTACCATTAATGATCACGCTGTGACAAAAGAATGTTAGAATGCGTTGGAGAATGTGGACCTGGTCCTGTCATGTTCCTGTAATTTTATGTGTAATTCCTTTAAGTTATTAAGTAGATATAGGTTTTAGCAGCAGAAATATTCTCTCTACCTTAAAAGACTGGGACAGTGGATGTATGAGAAGCTTTTTCACCATGGAATATAGGACCACAATGTTCTAGCACTACGTTTTGTGTTCTTTTGAGACAGAGCAATATTGCACAGGGACACATGCAGAAGATAAGGTTTGGATGCTTTAGTATAGGCATTTAATTTCAGTGTATAAGCAAATGGCAAAAAGTATATAACAATAACCAACTGCTAATAATACTAAAAATAATTGACTATTTATTGAAATGAAATCATCATGATAACCGCTAAAACAATGTGTTTCTATTTCTCAATATAGTGTGTAATGACTCCATATTAGCACTTACTTGGTCTGCCTTTGTGTATGATCTGTAAACACTGGTTTGGATCATAGATAAAACTCTTCTGAGGCGACTGATATTGTAAGATTGAGGGCTTTTGTGAATGTAATTAGAAAAATTGTGCTTACATTTTTGAGGAAAGGTTGGAAAGTTTGTAAAATATGTCTTAGTAATTGTGAAAAACGACGACATGGCTGCCCATGTGTCTTTCTGTGAATTCGTACGTATGTGTGTTTCTGTGTGTGGTCGTCACTGGGCCTTGCAGCGCGCTGGCCGACCTGATGTAATCTAACAAATACAATGAGAGCTGATGGGATGGGATGGAATCCAGCCGCGCCTGGCTCGGTTTCAACAGCGTTAAAAGCTGCAGGCGTCACAGAGGAGCGTTGCTCCACGCACATCTCTCATCAGCCAACCCCGACTGTGATTACTCGTCTGCTGCCACTGGCTGATGCTCAGAAATCACAGCAGGTCCCAGGCAAACACAATTACAGAAGGGGGGAAATCCAGAAACTCTGGTGCCAGCTGTATTTGTGTTATAGCGTGTGTATACAGTATATGTGTGAGAGTGTGTGTGAGGTCATTTTATTACGGTATGAGGTTTCAGTGCCAGTTTGCTTCCACCCCTGCCATCCAACCGAGTTAGAGAAAGCACCTCTGCACGCTGCCAGGAGAACCAGGCATAGATTAACAGAGAGCTGTGACGCACATACGTATGATGAAAGCATGAAACACACACCAGCGCAGAGAAAAGAGGCCTCTGAATGTCCCTACAGTATTAACTGTTGCCAAGTAGACAAAAAGTCAAGTGTGTATGTGTCTCATGAACGTCCATGTGTATGTGTGTAGTCATTGTTTGCATCCCAAGAAAGTAATTAGTCACTTTTCCTGAAGAGAAAGAGGAAGGGAAGGGGTAGCTGAAGAAGATAAGAAGAGGAGAGGAGAGGAGAGGAGAGGAGAGGAGAGGAGAGGAGAGGAGAGGAGAGGAGAGGAGAGGAGAGGAGAG
>JAPQRQ010000019.1:17825689-17838675 GCA_037367365.1 Apogon talboti | reverse complement strand
ATATAATACAATAAGGAGTGACATTATTTAAAGAAAATAAGGAATTTATATATATTAAGGAATATATACAGTATATTATATACAATCTACAGCATGTTTGTTTAAGGTAA
The DNA here is from genome assembly GCA_037367365.1 of Apogon talboti. NCBI lineage: Eukaryota > Metazoa > Chordata > Actinopteri > Kurtiformes > Apogonidae > Apogon > Apogon talboti. Next base: position 17,838,565 of record JAPQRQ010000019.1, on the reverse strand, counting down.
CAGATAAGCATAGTCTAACCATACGCCACTCCATCAGTGTGGCTAATCAATATGTTTGGTTTTGGACAGCCAGTTCACATAGAATAATTGTTAGTATGATAAGTTAAGTTTTAGTAGGGATATTTTGACAATAATGCTGCTTTTGTACTGAAGGAATAAGCTGAACTCAACCCGACTCGACATATTATTTTGAGTATTTCCATTATTAGACAGCAGCTAGACTAGATACTATTTCACCAAGGTTCCAAATGAATCAAAGCAACATGGCGAGAAATCAGCCAATTCATAGACTGGTTGATCCAGATTCATCACTGCATCAAATTTGTATGTGTGTCATCATGTTGTAACGTGGCACACCAAGCCAAGCCAGAGGGAAAATTTTCAAGATGGTTTTATCTTGATAAACCTCAAATTTGAAAAATAAGCAACTATACACTCACCTGAAATAATATTAAAACAGCATTCTATTTTAGAAACTGTAAAACTGCCATTTTTGAGTTGATAAAAGCTGCTGTCGTACTTTAGATGACATGACAGTATGAATATTGTTCATTCTATCACAGTGATAGCCAGCCATGCTGAGGGAGTACCCCTGCTAAAAGTAGACCACTGTAGTGTAAATGCAGTGTACTGTGGTAGAAACATAAGAAACTTGTGTACTTGTAATTATAGTAGCTGTAGTTGTGTTTTATGTTCACATATTACACAGTGTCGGTGCAGTCACATAGAATGTATATTAAGGAGCAGTATCGGAGTAAACAACCTGTATCTGGCTCTGGTGGAAATAATGTTAAAGCTTTACTTAGTTTTTCCACAGTGTTTATAGATGTGCTTTTACAGTGTGTGTTGACCTTTGTTTACAACATTCTGGTAGTGCTCTCCTGAAGAATTACACATGGAAACCTGCCAGCTGTTGGGGGTGTTATGGATTCTCTGTGGTATGTTCCAGGAGGCTTTATAAGGCACCTGTTAGAGTAGGAACAAGTGGGAGGAGTGGGGTAAAGGTAAAGAAGAGCAGGGGGCACCTGTGGAACATCTGATGCAGAACAGGGGCATTGAAAGTTAATTTGTTTGTAAAAACCTAAGTGTGTTTCTCAAAAATAAAAGCATTGATCAACCACAAATACTTGTCTTTCTGTTTATGAGTTTGGATTTACATGCTACTTCCTCTACTACAAATGTGCATTGATGACAGTCTGCCACTTTTTCCTTCCAATCGGAAACATAGTATAGACAGAGTTATGCTATTATATTTCTACATTTACTGAAGTCTGAATTATGCAAACAAATCATTAAACAGAAATGGAGTGGTAATAGTTTTCATACTAAAATTGAAGGCATTCTAAATTCATGAAGTCAGTTTATACGTTAAACAAAATTCAAGAAAACATTCTATTTTAATAGCTGCCAGTTTCCAATGTGATGCCAAAAACTGATCGTCTGAAAAAAATCTAAAATCACTTTGAAGTTATTTTAACTGGTTAAAAGCACTGGACTGATTTGTTATGATTCAGAACACAAGGCAGGTAAAATAATACAAGGTAATAATGACAATTTCAAACCACGAAATTTGTTCTACAACACATCTGTTAATCATAGGTGAGGACAAACTAGTTTCCTATTTGCCTAAGCAGGAATAAGAGGAATTCAACATACCAGACAAATATAGAAAACTATACTATAGTGTGTCCTAAAACCAAGGAAATACAGGTGAAGGGGGTTGATAGTTTGAATAGTGTGAATCTATACACACATTTAGCAAGGAAATATTTCATCTGTTGGTGATGTCTAATCATACATTTACAAGTTTAGAATTGTATTATGAATTAAAATAAACAGAGAATGAGAATCTATGGGGATCAAATTGCCTACCATGATTTATCAGAGATGACTAAAGTCTATAAAGTAGTTCACAGACTGTATAACCGAGCCTGTTATTCCCTTCTGTATTAATATTTAAAGAAAGTCTGCTGAGTCCTACTAAACTTAAAATCATGACGTACATTTGGATATTAATTTGTGCATTGTTTTGTCTGTTAGAGAGTCTGTCATGTCTGATTAAGCTATGGACTCCACTTCTTAAGCCACTACTGTGAATGTCAGTTACAGGACAGTTTCAGAAAGACACACCTTTGCTGTCACCACAGATATAAATTGTGATTGAATCAGCTGTAGACCGATATAAAGTGGGTGATACAAGCGCTTTCCGTAAGTGAACAGGTTGTTGTTAGATGTGGGTGTAACTTAATATAGTCATTACTGTACTCACGAAGTTACACAGCAGTACACCAAGAAGACTACAAATGTTTCCGGCTGAGATTTTTCACAATGGCTCAAAAGTGCACATAAGCAGAAGGCTGAATGAATTGTTCCTCTACTGGGTCGGTGCAGTGGTATTGTAAGTACAAGAGCAGGAGTGTCCGACAAACAGCTCACAGGTCAAAACCGCCCCACCAAATATTCCAATCTGGTCCATGGTATGAATTTACAAAGTGCCAAATCAGACTGAAGATATTAATAGTCAAGTAATGCATATGTGTAAAGAAGAAGCCGAGGCACAATATTGTTAGAATTGCATTTATTTTTCTTAAGAAATTTCATGTTTTTCAGACAATACACATTTTCAGTGAAAGGATACAGTAGTTTATAAATACACACATTTTAATCATTTAATGTAACTTTTTTGTACTAAAGCAAGGAGAAAATTTTGGAGTTTTCACCTTAAATAAGCTATAATGGTATTATTTTACCGGTCCAGCCCACTTGAGCTCAAATGGGCTGTGGCCCACCCCTGCACTCAAGGGTTTAGAAGGTTTTGGGTTTGATTCGAAGTCGCACCAGGGACTTTCTTTGTTGAATTTGTATGTTGCACTGTGCAGGTTTAATCCGCCATCAGAAATAGACCGGCTGAAGATCTGGATTTGGTCCTCAAATGCTATCAGTGACAGCTCACTGCTCCTAATAAAGTGCTATTGCTGATGCTATGCGTTTATTAGGATAGATAAAATGCAGTGACCGATTTCAGGGTTAATACAGTTAACCTTAACCTTAACGTCCTGCTTGTAACTACATTTTACCACAATGTCTTTGTAGTTAAGAAAACACTTTCACAAAGTCTTGTGATTTATGTCACAGAGTTTGTATGCTATGGCTTACACTCACCCATACACTCCATCAACATGTGAAACGCATAAAAACACTGAGCCTCATCACTGAACTGGATCACATGTCTCTTCTTTAGGAAACAGAATGGCTTTTGACCATCTCCTTTTTTATGATGCATCAATCTTTCTATAGGATTCATCAACAATAAAAAGTTGCTTTGGAAAATTACTGATCCTTTTTAAGAAATTCAATAGGAAAATATTTCTTAGCCTGTTTTTGGAGATTTATGTCCTGGAACCATTTGCTACCAACTGCCAAACCCTCATCATATTTGTTATGATTTTATTCAAATGCAGCACAATCAGCCATTGTCCTGTCAGAGAGAACTCTTGGAGCTTTAACTTTGTTATTCTATATACAAATCTGTATAAAACATTTGATTGAAACCATTTTTGCCTCGTTGCACAATAAATGTTTGATTCACCACCAAGCACCGCCCTCATCTCATTTTAAGTCATCAGTAAACACTTAAAGATACTTACAGGTGTGGTATACCATAAATGTCAATGAAATAATGATTTGTTGGCTCGCTGTTGGCTTCTGTTTTGTTCTAGTGGATAAAATGACTTATTCTTATGGTATGTTAGTCTGTTGCTATGAGTATTAGTTGGTCAATAAATAATTAATGTAGAAAAACAAAGATCATAACAGAATCAGGAGATGGGGCGAGGGACAGGAACAAGGTGACGGCTGAGGCTCGGATCGTGTTATTATGTTCTCCTGGGCACGTTTTATAAAGAGCAGCATATGAGTCCATTTTCATGCTTGAGTATTTTCGGTTACAGTTACATTCCTGCACCTTTGGGTCAGTGGAAACACATGATCAAAATGAAGAAACGCAGCGTCTGTTGCTGATTAGTCGTTACATGTCATCATCTGCGCAGTGTAAACACACACTATTAGTACAGTTGAACCATTTAACGCAACATTTGTTTTTGAGCCTGTCTTATTACTGGATGAGAGTTTTTCCATTACTGCTTATAGCCCATCCACCAAATGTCTTTTATATACATTTCCGTGCAACAGTGATCACTGCCTAGCAACAGGCCAGAATGAAACTCTGAAAATCCAAGGTTTAACATAAACTGTTACTATTAATCACAGCATTCCCTTATTTATTTAGTTACTATCATTTCACAAAGCATGTATTTCCAATGTATTTAAAACATAAGACAAGTGCCAAAAATGCTCTTACAGCGATACTCTTCAAATAAAGTCGGGCTGATTTATGCCTCATATACATCGGATCCGGCTGGGCCACGTTCCGGCTCCGGTCCAACTCCGTCACGTCTGTTCCTTAGATTTAATTTCCACTTGAAGCAGACCTGTTGTGACTGTTCTCCTCCTTTCTCACCTCTTTCTTATTTATTACATTTTTTTTCTTTCTAAATTCAATTTCTTCTTAATCTGCCTCTACTTGGAGTGCCATAGTTTTTCCTTTCTGAGAGAATCTGACAGGACCTACAGGTTTACATTTATCTGCAAAATGATAGAGCACTTTTTAGAGGTTTTTTTATATCACACCTCTGTGACTGTGCGCTCCTCTACTGACATTCATAGCATTACATATGTGTTGCCACTGCTGTGTTTTTGCTGTTCCTGTAACGCCAGTACTGACACTCTGAAAGATCACATGTATCTATAGTTTGATTTCATTTAAAAGTGTTTCACTACTGCTAAAGTTTTCTTGCTGTCCTTTTTTTGGTGGCATCTCTGATACTGCTGACCCAAAATCAGTTGTTTGCACACGGCACACCACCTGCCCTTTTATGGTGTTTAGTGGGCGTCACATACGCTAATTACAAATAATCTGCCACACCCATCCTCTTTAGGATCAAGTGAGATTCAACATTCAGTACATCTGAGTTAGAGCAGATTTGGACAGTAAGAACGTTTAGTGCATCAGGAGTTGAACTCATCCAGAGAAAATATGAGAAAAATTTAACCCATAAAGGCCCAAACATCGACTGACAACCAAAATCATCTACTGATCTAAAATATTTAATACATGATGATTTACTCATCCTATTAATCCGTGTAAATATTTGGTGTAAAATACAGTTTGTCATCTTTTCATGGTCATCGGATATGACCCATTTGGACTCGCTCCGTAGTTACCGTGGAAACACCGTCATCTTCTACAACAATGATTCACAAGTAAAAGCCATGGAGTTGGATCAATGACAGTGGATGGACACACTTCTTTTTACATCTTTGCTGAGAAAGTCAGTTTTTCTTAAGTTTTCTCTGTTTTGATATAATAATCTTTGAATTTACTGAGTTTTCATGACTATCTAAATTAAGTATATAGGAAATTAGATATAGTAAAATACATGATTTACAGTGAAAAATGCAAATTATAGAAGATAATATCATCATAAATGATAATACACCACTTTAAGAAAGGTTAAATTGAGAGAAAAATGTATTTTCAGAACTGACACAAAAGCACTGGGTCTTTATGGGTTAAGAGAATGTCACTGCATCATGCCGTTATTTTCTAACATGAGAGTCATATCTACAGATTGAGCGAGTCTTCCTCCAAGGAATCCACCATGTTACATTGTCTCTAGCAAAGATCTGTCATGTTGTCAGCAGCCACTGTGGGTTCTCCTACCTGCTTTGAGGCGAAGGGTGAGGCTCGAGTTTCAGTTTCAGTTGGTTGCAAACTGTAACCTCACTGCTAGATATCGCTGAGCTGTATGCAAAGCACCTTTAAATGAGAGGAAGAAGATGCCTATGTTGAAATACTGGAAATCTATAACATATATAGTTATCATTTCTTCACTGTATATCAACATATGTTTTATATCATGATAGTTTATTGCATGAAAACTTATATTTCTTAAACTGCCACTAGAATCGTTCTAAGTCAATGAAGAGCACAAGGATTGGCTGAAAAAGCTTTTTTCCTCTTAGAATGAGATCACCAAAGGCAAACTATCAGAATGTGACTTTAAGTTATTAACTCTGTTTTAATAATGTGAAATTTCTGAGTAGAATTCATATTGAAAATGTGAGTGAAGTGAATAACAAGGCCTTTTTTTCTTGCCTCTAACTTTCTTTCTGCCATGTTAACACATAAGATCTCACCAGCCTTTGGACAAATACACATATGCAGAACAAAAGACCATCAACAATAATGTGTTGTAATGTTTTTGATACAGAGGTGGTTACCATGGAAACACCTGTGGAGCAGACATTGCCAGAGGGTAAGGTGGTTAACTTTATGGCCTAAATTAGTTCATCTTTATTTTTGTGTGACTGTCTAATATATAAAGCTTTTGTGCAATCAGGCTGCGGTTTCACCATCCACTGAGCACACGGGTGCATGTGAAAGTCAGCCTCAGTTTTACATAAGGGAGATAATCTCTTAGGTAATTACAAAAACAACATCCTTAATCAACACACTTTAATTTTACAGTGCATATAAAACAATCTGTCCTTTTTAGAAAGAAATACCGTATATGCAGTCTAACAGGAGCGGATGGATTTCTGTTTTCCATCTTTTTGCACCAGAGCTTAACATTTCCTCTATGAAATCTGATTCTTTCATTTCTCTGATAAACAACATCTGCCCTCACTGTTGTTGATCACAGCATCTCACTGACAGATGCATGTCATGTATCTACACTTATCACAGGTTCATGTCCTCATTTCCAGACCGCACGGTGACTTCGATACAAGGGCAGCAGGTTTGTGTCAGCCCTGTGGCAGGTGTGGCCTACCATTGTGGTCAAATGCAGCTGGGACTGTAGCATGTTCCACACGTACTATATACATAAACAGAATACACAAACACACACACACATCTTCTTAATGTATCTGATGAAGATAATTAGGAAATAAGATGTTTTGGTCCTGGTTAAGTTGAGCTTGAACGTGATTTTAATTGAATAGAGCCAACAGGTTGATAGTAATAGTTAATATTAGTGTCTGTATCTTTATTATTGTTGTCATAGATTGTCTAAAGACCCTTCGTGTTGTCCTCCAATTGTAGCAGCATGGATTCCGCTCATTACTATGACACTGACATTACGTATCATGCTTCAAGTGACACAGAAATCTGAAATCTGTGCATCTGGCTTGAGATGCATTTGTAGAAACTGGATTGGAATCACATTTGGTGTGATTTTTTGCTGTCCAGACATATATGTGGAAAAGTAGATCTGTGCTGGTATTCTGAAGACGGCTGAAGTGACTCACATTGCCAAGTCATTTTTGTGGGTGGTGATGCTACAAAATTTGTGAAGGTCAGGTTTAGGGAGTGTTGAATCTTTGCTGAACCTCTCTACATAGTGAATTCAGGACAGTGCAAATGAAGGCAGAATCTAGCCTCGTCCACACTAACATGGATATTTTTCTAAATGGATGTTCCTCTCTCATTTTTTCCTGTTCACGTGATCTTTGTCCTATGAAATATCTCTGTGTGCATGACAGCACAAAAACTACTACAAACTGGTACAAACTCTTGGACAAACCATTGTTTCTGTTGGACTTAACCTGTAGACATGTGGGTAGTACCAGACACATTGGCTTTAATCTGTCATGAAAGTGAGCAGCAATGACAAATTAAGTCATAAAACTTCATTTAAGTGTCGGTACAGGTTGTTGAAGTGTATTTTTTACATTATGTGGATCTCTCCATAACGCCCACGTCCCACAGGTATCCATGCTGACCTCAGTCTACTACAGGTCATACACTGATTTATAGACCTGGATTTGATGTTTCAGGTGCAGGTTCATTACACGAAGTAGTAACAGACATGAGCAAAATGGGATGTGACGCCATCGTTTTCCAATCTGTCAGTTTTCCCCCCTTCCTGGATACACACAAACTGGAGTTTTAAAAAGTCTTCTCTTTGGAAAGCATTTTAAAAGTCCCCATTTTAGCCCTAAAATACTGCCTCTGTGTGAACGGGAGGCCCAAATGTCGATAAAAATACTCACTTTGCAAATTAGTGTGGACAAGGCATAAGACAACCTGGATTTAACAGGGACAAAATGGAACAAGAATCTAAATTTTGATCAGAATGTCATAAAATAGAAAATAACAGTAGATCTAGGTTTAAGCAGCACTGCTTCATGCACGTAGGTATAAAAAACAGGTGTTCTTTGGCTCATATGACATATGAGACCACACAAAGAAGACCGAGATATGCATTTGTTTCTTAGAGATCATGTATACATTAGCACTAAGACCTGTTATTGTAGGATTTTTCATTTTTCAGAAAGAAGTGTGGATTGGACTGTTTGATTATAAGCTATTGATCCCTGAGGAAAGTCCATGAATATTCTCTCTACCTTCCTTTTTTTAAGTCCTACATTAGTGCTAAGCAACTTATTTAGAGTAGATTTGTTGAACTGTATAATTTAATAGTTTATTTGTTTAATACTTGGATTTTGGCTTTAGTAAAATCCTTGCAACATTTAAGAAATCGCTCATGTGTTTCTGTTCATTATTCTGCTGGGTTACAGTGCAGCAGTGGATGAAAATTTGACTGGGTTCCACTCAATGGCCAGTTGCCTAAATGTTAGCTTCATATCCTGGTATGTTTACAAGAGTGTTCATTTCATTAAAAGCACATGGAGCATAAATAAAATCCTAAACTTTGCCTGCCTTGTTTTTCATGAAGGCTGTCACAAATGTAAGCATTCCTTGGTGGAACTGTAGAAAAAGCTGTGAAAAGATGGACAGCCCAACTTTGTCTGACATCCAGAGGTCTGGTCAACTGCTGCCTTCTCTATCAACCAGCTGTCATTGAGAGGAAACACATACGTAGATTACTGCACTAAATCACACTGCTCTTACCACAAAGGGAGTATAATGCACACACATACACACTGAGGGAGTGGCTCAATGTCATCCACTAGAGAGAATGAGCTAAGGCCCAGCTGTGTGTGTGTGATGATAAAAATTTTGCACTGACCTCAGCAATGCGTCAGACCGAAAGCAGAAATGATGTAACACAGCGCATAAGACGAGCAAGACATGAGATGGACAGAACTGAAGAAGTGTGAGAAAGAAGGAAGGAGGTAATGAAAACTGAGGTAATGACAAGACGGCAAAACAAACAGTAACCATTCCAACAACTTTCCGAAACCACAGTTTTGTTTCCTTAAATAATACCGTGCTATCTGCCAACCAATACCCTCTGTGAAAATACACTCATTCTTTGAATCCCACATGGCCTGAGTGTCGGCAGGATGAAAAGTCTTAAGAATTATAGTGTAGTTAGCAAGATAAAACATAAGACTCATGGCGTACTTGTTCATTAGCTCCCAGGAAAATCCCCAGAATGGACACTCAATAGAACTTTTTAGCAGAAGAGACTTAACAGAAGGAGAATATTTGTACTTCATATGATTAAAGGGCTCCATTATCTCAAAAAACTAAAATATTTGCCGGGAAGGAGAAATCTTATCATTGTTGTTGCTGTGGTGAAAATACAAAAGGAAGAAAAGTTCTCCTTCTTCTGTTTGTTTTAGGTAAAGGTTTTGTGAAACTTGGTTAATCAGAGTAGAGTGGGCATCATAGAAGAGGATCCTTAACCTCCTAGGACCCACTGTCCACGTATGAGGACAAGAAATTCACAGCTTTATACAAAAAAAAAGAAACAACTGTCCACCGCAAATGACATTCCATAAAAATTTTTAAGAATACATCTGAAAAAACTGTTGCAACATGACGTTTCCAATGTAAGCAATTATTTAATTAAAAAAAGCCAAAACTCAAAAACCTGTGGGGCTCCTATGTCTTAGGAGGTTAAACTGGGGTCTGCTACACCATAGAAGTTCGATTAAGGATCATTTTCACAGATGTGGACATTGGGTCATGTCAAGAATGACAAATGGGTGCCGGGCTTAGCAATCAATCATTTTATCTTGTGTAGTGTGACAAAATGGATGACACATGGCATTACATTTGAGAAGTCTCGGATGTGCTGATGGAAAAACTAGCATGTATCGGTCATTTAATGATTTATTTGGTGGTTTATGCCACTTTGTGATATTGCCATGTGCCATGTCTAACTGAACCTGGTAAAGCAAATATATGTATCTTAAGTTTTCTTTGTCTTTTATTGTGTGACCCAAGAAGAGGTTCACAGTCATTTTTAACTTCTTGCTCCTGAAAACAAAAGACAGCGATGCTATTGTTGGGTTATGTTCTGGTTTTACTGAAGATGGTGGTTTGTACCTCGGTCCTGATGTCTTCAAAGATGGAAAGCCACGATTGGTTGGAGAGCAATGTGTAATCTGTCATATACTGTATCTTAGCCACAACACCGGGAATGTATGACTCTAAAATAATCTAATTTGACTCACTGACCATCATAATATACAGATATATTGTCAACATAGAAATAAGGAGGATCAAGCTATTGATTCATCATGTCTTTGAGTTACAGTGCTGGTCAATGTATTGCTCAAATGTGTAGCTACCCAATAACCGCCTACAAACACCTGACCAAACTGTCAACCACAAAGTAAAGTCAACCCTCACCTCCCTGCCTGAAAATGGTGAATTCTCTGATTCTTCACACCCCCGTTGTAATAACCCTGGTGAGATCACCACAACATTAGAATGATTTGTTTAATGTTACAAAATCATCAAGAAGCACACACAGACTCTAAGGGTTTTTTAAGAGCAATGCATGTAAAATACCTGATACGGCTGTCGTTTATGGGATATATTTCATGCCTGTCCATGTTTTAGTTTGTCTAAATCTCCCATGTGTTGTAAACTGTTATTGCTTAACCACATTAAATCACTGTTACCTATCTGGCCCAAAAGTAAAATGAACATTAACATCAGCTATATGAAGATGTCCAGTAATAGTTGCTTGTAAACAGTGCTGAAAATGTACTTTTGTAGCTTTGATTTCAGTCCATTGGCATTCTCATAAAATGCATAAAAAGATAGAAATACATGTGAGGGAAGAGACAGGGTGAAAGTGACAGAAGAAGTGAAAAAGTGAACATGGAGGAAAAAAATGTTTGAAGTATAGAAAGTGAGGTAACAGAGGGAAAACAAGGAAGAAAGATAGAAAATGTTAACCAGTTTGTTATTGTGAGGGATTCTGGTTGTCAAGGCGATCAAGGGGGAAACCCGCACAGCTGTTGTCCAGCTAATGCTGCATTCAAGCTCCATGAGGAAATTTTAGATACAGTAAAATGAACACTTTAATCCACTTATAGTATAAAGTACATTTGCTTTCACTCACTTAATCCTGTGTGCTTTCTTTTCTGCACCTTTATAACCTGGGTGTACAGTCAGTGTCTGTGCTGTTTGTCACCATAATCTCCAAATAAAAACCTGTCATCCAGCATTAGAAGTGATATATTTATTTGTGACAAGATCATATATTTTAATATTTTGCATGTGTGTCAGTAGGAACAAAAGTTATAAAGCCCTTGACTCATGGAGTGTCATGTCTTTATTATCCTATTACATGATGTTCAGAAGGTAAATTCACTATGATGTGAATGCAGCATAAGTCGGACCGAAGTCGGGAGGGCTGGAGGAGGATAGATTGCGAGGGTTCTTGTAACATCTCCTCAGGGTCTGCTGGCTCCTGATTGGCCGGTGGGAGAGGAGGAGGGGGAGAGACCAATGGCAGTATCTTGCTGTGCTGCTGAGCGCCAGGCTGGGTTTCATCATGCAAGAGGCCCAGTGCCCTCTCTAACGCAAAGCAGATGTCCTCAACTTCACTGGTGTTAAACATTTTTATAATAAATTTATGTAATAAAACAAAGTATTAGGTGGAATTTGAGCTTTACTTGTGCTGAGAACTGCAGCTCAGAAAAACTAAAGGCAGAAAAGGCAAAACGGTATCCATCAGTTATACCATACATGCACCAATTATTTCTTGTTGGTTGGTGTTTCCTTGAACATCACTTCAAACCTTCCTTTACAATAGACTTTGCAATACACAGTACTTGGCTGAAATTACGTTTTTTTTTATATTGGAGAAAATAATGGCCTCAGGTAGGTGATCATATGTGTTCCATTTTTCTAAAATCAATTGTACACTTCTTATATCAGTGGTTGTGAATGTACCCATGTTTCACATAAAGATGGAAATATTTGTACTTGTTCTCATTAAATGAATGTGACAATGTGATTTATTCTTGACAGATAAAGTGTAACTGGGACTCAGTATGTGACTACTGGTGATTACTGAGGCATAAAAAGAGAAATGTGTCTGAAAACAAAATTATTCCAACTTTATGGGCATCAGTGTATTACAAATTATTGATAAGCATTGCCATTGTTGTATTTGGTAGCTTATAGGCAACACTCACAGTGAATTTGAAGGAACTGAATGTGAAAGTATCTTAATAGCTCTGTCGACCACTTCGTAGGAGTCTTTGTGGTCTTACTCACTAAATTCATTAACTTGTTTTCTGGATCGACTTATGGCCTCTTAGAGGGAAACCAATCTTTATATCATATTCCTATATTAGTGAATATCTCCCTGAGGATCAATAAAGTTCTACTCTATCTGTATCTACTGTATATCCCAGCTGACAATGGGCAAAAGGAACCTACCTGGACAGGTTGCCAGTTCGTCAGAGATCTGAGGTATAGAAATAAAACAATTCACTTTCACATTCACGCCTATGATCTAGATCTAGACCAGGGGTAGGCAAGTTCGGTCCTAGAGAGCCGCTGTCCTGCATGTTTTAGATATTTCCCTCTTCCAGCAC
>JAPQRQ010000019.1:17804821-17825589 GCA_037367365.1 Apogon talboti | reverse complement strand
TGGAAGAGGGAAACATCTAAAACATGCAGGACAGCGGCTCTCTAGGACCGAACTTGCCTACCCCTGATCTAGACTGACCAATTAACCTATGAAAGTGCATGTTTCTGGTTGGTGGGAGGAAGCCAGAGCACCTGGAGAGAACCCACACAGACATGGGGAAAACGTACAAACTCCACACACAAAACCCACAGGTGACATGGATTCGGTTTGAACACAGGACCTGCTTGCTGTTGACTAAATGTGGATCCTCTCTTTGCTGTACTGGTGAATAATCAGACAAAGACGTTGTGATGAAAAGTAAATGCCCTTATTGACTTAACTAAGTAGAATGGGTGCAAAAACCAACTTAACTCTTCAAACATAATCATATGTATTTGTTTCTAGTTTTTTACATTTTGCCAAAAACACCTGATCTATTCTTTATCTACACACTTACCTCTATCGTTCTTACTGTCGGTTTGTTTTGCTGGCTTTAGATCTTTAGCTTTAGTTCGTCCAGATGCTTTCTCTCAAACATTTAAACACATTTCAGGCTTTCATGCAGCCTCGAGCTTTGACTTTGCGTGTTTATATACACAATAGTCTTATATACAGCAGATGCACATCGAGAGCTCGTGTGTCTAACCGATAAGAAACACCTGTGACTATACCGTCAAGAGGTTCCCATCGTTTGTTTGGACAAGCAGGGCGCACACTTGACAAGCCGCTAAACAGTCTGAAAGTGGTTACATTTTGGTCTCATCCCAAGGTTAAAACTTCACAGGGACATTTTGTCGCCGCCGTTTTGAAAGGAAGAACCTGCCTGCGTGATTTAACTCAGGTCAACCGATCTGTGTCGGGGTGACCTTTCAACCTCTCAGTGGCAAATGAGGACACCCTGAAACACAGTCAACAGCCAGCAGACAGTGCAGAGCAGACAGGACTGTCTGTGTGTGTGAGTTCAGAGGATTCACATTTTGAGGTTTGGTCTTTTACTTCTTTACTAAAATTCAGAATCTCAGTCATATTAAGGTTCATTTTAGGGGTAAATTACGCTGTGACTGCTTCAGTGTTGACAGGGAAAAAGTCAAAGGGTGGCTGGAGACTGACTATAAAAGAACATTAACGTTAAACATTAGAGACCTTCAAAGATGGTCAGCTCCCTGGTGGTCTAGTGGTTAGGATTCGGCGCTCTCACTGCTGTGGCCTGGGTCCAATTCCTGGTCAGGGAACAAGCTGGTTACTTTATGTACATGGAGAAGCAACTTCTGACTCAGATTCCTCAGAGGGTAGAGAAATAGAGCTTTTTTACATAAAAATCACCCTTGTTTAGTCTCTTTCAGAGTACATGTGTAGTGACAGTAGACCCAAACTTCCTTTTATTGTCTTCCAATCATGTTTGACTACGTCACTTCCATTAATGGATATATATATATGGGGAGGTGTGTTTATCTGATTTCTCATAATCAGATAACTGTTATCTGATCAAGCATATCAGATTATGCTGTTTATATGATCACTTGAATAATCTGATAACTCCAGATATCAGATAATGATCTGACTTTCAGTGTGCGTGTAAACGGGCTCATTGTTGGTTGATGTGCCCTTGAGCAAGGCACTTAATTCCCCATTTGCTCCCCAGGCACCTGACATGGCAGCCCACTGCCCCTACTGTAGTCTGCAGTGTGTGGTGTGTTCCTGTATGTTTAGCTAATGATGGGTTAAAAGCAAAGGGTCAACTTTAGTGTGTGTTGCATGCCCACATGTATAATATATACTGACTAATAAGGATTCTTCTTCTGAATAAAGAGCCAACATCTGCAGTGCTCCATGGGACTTACCAGTGGAAAATGTAAACTTTTAAACATTTGATGTTTGTCAATTTAATATATAATTTTACAAGCCAAGAAAGTCGATGTTTGTAGCAAAAAATAATAAAGAAAACTTTAGGTTTTGGTTAAACAGCTCACTGGACTGCATTCCTGTTGCACATGATAAACGTCACCAACACAAACATAGCTGCCGCCTTGGTATATTTTAAGAAGAATGTGAAAAAGTATTAAAAGACGTGAAAATAACTGCAAGTCTGCTCATGTTGAAGCTCCAGAGACAACAGCTCTAAGCAGAGTGTGGAGAGAGACAAATACAATGACATCACCTCCGTGACTTTCAGATGTGTCCTATTTCTATTTATGTATTTCTACAGTCTGATGGTTCAGCAGTTTTACAACAAACTCTGACATTCTTGACTTGTAAAATTATCTCCCTAGTTGATAAACATATGTGTAAATAACTCTCTCCGTTCACCACCATTCATTTTTTTCCAATGTTCGGTCCCAAGAGGCACAATTGGAAGGGGTGGGACTTCAGTTCTCTATTAGATAAACTGTTCAATCACTTTATGTCTCTTTAAGATACTTTCCGTTATATGATTACAACAACACTACCACAGGCTGGGACTGAAAAATACCATCTGTTATCCCTTTAGACACCTTTTACGCAACTTATGTCCTCAGAATTTCATTGATTCTTATCATAAACTTCCAAGAAAGTTTGATAAAGCAAGTTTTCGTTACTGTAAACTAGTTTGGAATAATTTGAATTAGGTTATGCGAACCCCTCCACTATTCCAGAGAAAGTGGCTCTGTGTATCTTTTTCAGTACCAGTTTGTATCACAGCTCCACTTCTCAGTGATTCTGTTACATAAACCTCCCTACAGCTGTTAATCAGTCCACCTCAATAAACTCTGGCAACACAGACCTCTCACAAACTGTACGGGTGTGAGTTGTTGCAGTGGCTTTATCTTCTGTTTATAGTCTTCAAATTGTAAAGCTCAGTATGCACATCACACCTATAGACTTCCCTACTGTAATTTCCTGATAACTCCTGTATGCCTCACTATGTATAATTCAGCTGGCTTAAACTGCTCTGTTTCATTCTGATAAAGTTGTTAATTTTATATTGGTTTTGTCATTTGTCTGTTGCCTTCTGTATTAAATTACACTCATGCTGTGATTGGCTATAGCATCCACACACTTACAGATTTCCACTGAAGGGGTGTTTTGGCCTCATGTATCTTCACTAAAGCATCCTCAAGGCAACCTCCTCCCACCTCAGTAATAAGCA
This sequence comes from Apogon talboti, assembly GCA_037367365.1. Classification (NCBI taxonomy): domain Eukaryota; kingdom Metazoa; phylum Chordata; class Actinopteri; order Kurtiformes; family Apogonidae; genus Apogon; species Apogon talboti. The sequence goes on along the minus strand of JAPQRQ010000019.1, from coordinate 17,822,483 downwards.
ATAAGGGAATTGAGACATCCTTCACGATGGCAGGTCACAAACAGTTTCTGGGTCATCGAGGACAGAGGAGATGTGTAATAACAGTAAGATGTCTAAGTAATGTGAAGCACCCACAGTAAGAGGAGCACAGGTGTTACTAATAAAAGCCATCCCAGTAAACCATGACAGTGGAGCAGTTAGTCAGCATGCACAACAACACCATGACCCTGGAACTGAAGCAGTCAAATGGAATTCAGAAAAATCACACATATGTCAAAACATCAGAGTGACTGATGTCGCATTTGAGGAAGTTCAGAACATTATCATCATGTGTGTTTATGTTCTTATTCATGTATGCATGTATGTGTATGTGTATACATGTATATGCACAGGTACATGCATGCATATATGTATAGGTATAGATATATATGTGTGTGTTTTCTCTCTCTCTCTCTCTCTCTCTCTATCTATCTATCTATCTATCTATCATATAACATAAACATAACATAAACAGAATAATCCATCATCAACATCTGACACCAATGATAGTATGAAATCTAAGTTTTGGGTTTTTTTTGTTTTTTTTTTTTACATTACTCAAGTTGTCAACTTGTTTAAGATGGAGGGGGTGCAGTCACTGCAGCAGACATTGCTTTGGAGTAAAGTTTTGTCAACCGTCTGGGGCTTGAAGCAGTGTCCTACCTTACCTATTCACAACCTTTACAGCAGCTACAAAACTAAACATAGAGTTTAAATGAGAAATTGTACGGTAAAATTTTTACAAGTAAAGTTTTGTCTTGTCTTAAACATCACTGAAATGTACTGTAAGCCCTGTGATTGTAGATCATTTTTGTTAATCTGTTTCATATACTCCGTCTTGTACCTTTGACAGTTATTTAAATCAAAAACCAGATACTTTCAATCAGTTCCAACACGTGCCCAACTCACACACACCCTGGCAGTGTGTTCACCCTGCTACTTCAGCAGTAAGTGGGTTGTGGGCTCTCTGTCACTTCCTTTTTGACAGCTGCCTACAAACAGCAGGTGCCAGAGTCCAGACCCAAACCCTTAGCCACTGTTCCACTCTGCTGACAGAAAGACAAAAATAATGAACATTTTGTGAAGTAAAATTGCAATAGCTGAGCCTCAGTCAGGCTGAACTCTGTCTTAGTATGTCTGTGGACAGACGCTTGGCCACATAGCTGGCTCACTCTCTGTTTCCCTGGCTCTGATTCTGGGCATCTGAGGCTAGACCGCTCACATTCCGCTACACTGTTTTCGATTTAGGCCAGAATAAATCAGCTAACTCCTACAAGACCACTTCTTGTTACAGGAAAAGATTATGATGTGTAAAATGACACCAATTTTCAGAATGAGATTTTCCGTTTTTTGACCTGACGATGTGACCTTGATGAAACAAGTTTTAATGCTACACCTCATCGTTGTTCACTGATTACGTTTCATAGACCATTTTATTCAGCAATATGTCCAGGTATATCTAGTGCTTCAAATCTTGTTTCTGCAGAAATGCTGGTCTCAAAGAGACCTATTAGCCTATTTAGTACATATAGTAATTCAGCTCATGCTAGTAATTCTTAACAATGCTAAAAATATTATGTTTAAAGCAGTAATAGATATTAATGTAGGTTAATTTATGAAAAAAAGTAGAATTCACTGTTTTGCTAATGCCCTGTACACATGACAACTTAATTATGTCAATCCGCAAAAGTTTAATATCGTTTCGGCCTTTCGTCCACATGACACCGGCATTGTCAGTACCCTGAAATTTTTTTTTTTTTTGGATGCTTGACAAAAAACAAAAGTCAATGCATTTTACTCATTATGCGTCCACTGCTTCCTGAGTATTATCTGTCAGACCCCATACAACACCATGTTCACCCTTGACTGACTCATGTTCGGAACAGACGATGATGAAGGATCGCACAAAGGAAGACACAGACAGCATTCATTCTAATCTGTCCCGACTGTCATGAATGGGAATCAGATCATAAACATGTTTGTCCTGTAGAGTTTGACATTTTAACATGTGGTATCTACAGACCATTTCGATGTTGGTAAACAGTGATGACGTATTTTGTGGGCGGGGTTTAACTGGTGGCAGAAAGTGACAGTTGTGTCAACAGTACATGGAAGTACAGTACAGAAGCGCAAAAATCAGGAGAGAAATGGAGTAATAGCAGATATAGAGGCCTTCTCCGATTATTTTAATCTTCTGTCAACGAGAGACAAGGTATCTTACAAAGATAAGTTGACCCTTAGCAGTGGGGTGAGGTTTGTTGATCCATACTCACTGTCGGGTCAGTGGATCACAGAGCTAACGAAATAGCCGAAGCTCCAGTGGCTGGACATCTTTTTATGCCTTGTTGAAAAACCCAGTGTTTACACAAAAGAAAAGCTCAAGGCATACAAATCCCTCGATGCCTATAACTTTGTACTTTGCGGTCATGTCCAGGATATTGAATCCTGACATTTGTCTGATGGATTTGTGTGTTGAGGACTGACGTGCTGCCTAGTCAGGGACAAGGACATGACACACAGTTTTATAAGACGTGGGCAATCATCAATAAGTCGACCAACTATATACTGACAGCCAACTGCACTTGCATGGCTGGGTTAGTGTTGTTTAATGTACATTAAAACAAAGTAAATCATTGCTGATTCAGTCAGTTTCATCAGTCCAGACTGTCCGTTTAATGGCTTGCAACCATAAGTGGTTTGCTTCAAAGGGCCTCTTCAACAACGGTATTCGATAAAAATGATTTCTATTCTGACAACGTACAGCACAACCTCTTTTCTCTCTATTCTCTCCGATTTCTCAATTTACCTCCGTTGATATACAGTGTTTTTCTGCCACCAGATTGTGTGCGCAACTGCAGTGATGTAGACTGTGACGTTGACTCCAGAGTGATCTATAGGGATTGATATACTTTTGGAGTAAGTGGTTTCTACTTGATCTTCACACTGTATGCCAATTATATACTAATATTTTCTGTTGTCTTTTTGAGGTCCTCAAGGTTAATTTGTTCTGTATATTGTTTAATGAATATTTTGTGGTTTAAAATTAATTTAGTTAATTATTATTATTTTAAATTTGTGGACACCATTTTATCTGTGGTACATAATTGGTTTCTAAACTTAGCTGTGCTGCTGAATAACGGCAGAGGTTTTGGTGGCTGTTGTAGTGAAATGTTTGGCTTTATGGGTCTATAAGTGCTGAACATTGCTGTACACACAGCTGCAGTCCCTGTGCAGTGGTGTCATGTCAGTTCATGTATGAACTCCCTGAGGTTTTCTGGGTTTTATTGGTAAGAGTTTTGGTTGGCCTGAGCAGATACAGAACAACACATATAGAAAAACAGATTACACACCCACACACACACTTAGCTTCACTTTATTGCTATAGGCAATACTTGTATGCATGCACAATTGAGTGAAGTAAAAGCGTAAAGGATGTGGTTTTACACACTCTATGTAGAGGAAAACACCTCTTATGCTTGTTGTTCACCTTGCAGAGTTTGAACGAAAACAGCAGTTGTGCATCAAAGTCAGTTTCAGTCATGTTGCCATGCTTTTCATCAGCAGTAAGTAGGATCAGTTATTGCTCTGCAAAGAAATGTGACTATGCTCTCAAATTAAATAAGTGATATATCAGTATTCTGATTTTACATCTGATTATGTCCCTGCTGTGGTTGGAAATGTAAACATTGATGATGATGATGACGATGATGATAATAAACTTTATTTTAAACATAAGCAGGAATAAAATATAATGTTAAACGACATTTAAAAATGATCCTATCGTTAAACAGATAAACATCTTTCGATTGTGTCAGATTTTGCCAGAGGAACAGGCTAAATACAGTTTACCAAGTAACTGTTCTGTCATTTCACCACAGAATCACATCAAGTCATGAAACAAATCACAGCTAAGGTGGGAATCACATCAAAGTCCTTCATAAAGTGTAGATCTGCTCCTCTGTCTGTATACCTGATCAGCTGGATGATACTGTGACATCTTTTCTCCCACAGTATTTAAATATACTCAAAATCTTTACCCTGTCTTACTGTAAATATAACTTTACTTATGTAGATTTGGCCATTCTTCTTCAGTTGTAACATGTACACTATAATCAGTATGTAATTTGATGACAATATGGTTTGTTATTAGAAATATAGGTCAAAGGTCACAGCCATTCGTTGAACAGCAAGTTCCCATCACATATAAATGTGAACTGTTAAATGACCTGTCAGCTGTAGTCTTCCAGTACACTTTTTATACCAACTTCTTATTGACATTTCAATCTCTCAACTGTGGTTTTAAGCCCGAGCTGTGTATGTTAGGCAGAGGAAGCTCTAAAATGTCCAGACTATTAATACATCTCAAAGAAAGGGAAAAGGTTAAGAACCAAATGAGTTTCTAAATGGAAAAGACACCTCAGTTTGAATATGAGGATGTGGTACTTTTAACAACGATCAAGAGGTTTAACCGTTGTTGTGTTACTTTTGTTTTAGTGTTACTGTACTGCTATTTATTCTCTGAGACCGAGGGGAGACAACCACAGCTAGAAACTGAAGTGTGTTTAAGTGTAATTCCACTGTAAAATGTAAAAAGCCTGTCTTTCTTTCCCTGACCCACTAAGTGTTCTGGCTGTCCATCTTTAGATTATAGCACTGAATATAATAAGATTTTAAGGTGAATAGAATGGTTTGAGGTCTGTGTCACCTTGAATGCACCCCCCCTTGGCAGCAGTACTTCTCTTCCAAGAAGACTGGACACAACATACAAGAACAGAGACCAGGACAGACCAGAGCCAAATAACCATGGTCATCATTCCAACTTCAGTGGATATATCTGAAACACAATCCTCCAGCTTCTTTGACATTAGGTCAAAATTGATATTTCTTCAGTACTTTGCTGATTTTTTTTTTTAAGTCAAGTTGTCTCTTAACACTAAAACTAAAACTATTCAATCTTCAAACAGTGTCCTCACAATGGAGAAATGTCCTCATTGCAAAGGTTTAAAACTAATATGTCCTCACACAATTATAGAAGGACATTCATACACACACACAAATCATGAAGTCATATCATATTTACCACATGGAGTTATAGCCTGAGTAATAATAAAATGACTTGAAGAGCCCAGATCTGTTTTTCTCTTCCTGTGTCGTTCCCTCAGGTCAAACTGTTGCTGTTACTTTTAAAAATGCTTCGTCCAGTTGTGTGTGTGTCAGTGTGTGTGTGTGTGTGTGTATTTGCGTGTATATGTGTGTCCATGGTCTTACTTTCATTATGAAGGCATATACTGTATCTGTTTGTACAGTCACTTGTGGGGAGTCTTTTCCCTTATGGAGACAAATTATTTTAAGGTTATGGTTAGGTTTAGGCATGTTGTGGTTATAGTTGACGTTAGAGCAAGTCTCCAGGAATTTAATGTAAGTCAGTGTAGTGTCCCCTGTGTGTGAGAGACAGAAACAGAGTGAGATCCCAGCTGTTTGTTGATCTAAGTAGCTGAGGCTGACTCAGGAGCAGAGAAAAACAGAAATGAAACACAGAATGTGTGAGAACTTCCTATACATCTGAAATAATCAATGTCACAAATCAAACCTCCCACACATCTAAAAATGTACTTTGTGTGATATGGAGATTTCCCACACATTTGAAATTATGTTTGTTCTGCATGTGCTGCAAAAAGAAATACATGAATTAAGCACACCTTACAGCGAGTTAGTTTTTCATCTCTATATACATGGCCTGGCCAAAAAAAACCTCCCACACTACTTTTCTTTCAACTTTCAACTTGGATTACAGCATGCATTTGCTGTTGTATCATTTCAAGAAGTCTATGCACTATTAGAATATTTACTTCCATAGTTTTATGGACACATAATGTTGCTGATCCTGAACCTGATGATCTGAAACAACCACAGATCCTAACACTGCCCCCACAGGCTTGTACTGTTGGCACTGGGCATGATGGGAAATCACTTCATCCTGCTTCCCTTCTCACCCTGATGCGTCCATCACTCTGGAACAGGGCCAATCTGGACTCATCACACCACATGACCTTTTTCCATTGAAACAGGTCTGATCTTTATGATCTCTATTTAACTGATGGTTTTTTAAGAAATCAGAAAGTACTCACTGCATCAGTTAAAGAACTTGTTTCCATTGAAACATATGACGGATCTGAACTATTTGCCTAGTTACATTCAGGTAAACTTTTCTGTGGTCAGGGTGTGTATAAGTAGAGCTCACAAACGATACATCTAAAAAGACTCAAAATGAATGAGTTGACATCACTGCTTCGCAAAAAAAAAACCAAATATACAAAACTTAGCTTCTCCACTTTAATAAAATCTTAACTCAACATCCCCTAATGATCTTTTCTTTTGAGCTTACATCTTACAAATAGTATGAGGGTTTTTTGTCAGCAAGTCAAATGTTCAGTTATGGTTTTGTGTTCATTCTGTTATAGATCAACAGTCTAAGACTAAGCACAGATAAGTCATGAAATTCACATGTACACACTGATTCTTTTGTCATTTTTGAGCAGCAAGGTTTCAGTTAAGTGAAGAGATTTAGCACATGATGTTGCAGCTTTCACAGTGTCCCACCCACCAAACTAACCATTGTTGTCGGTTGGTTTTTGTAGTAGCTAAGCAGCCTTAAGGTGTGTCCGTTTGGGTGAGCTAAGAGTGAAACTATCAACTGCTCTAAAGCAAAGTTAGTTTGCCGAGGTGGGTTCACGTGACATTCTCTAATCAGGAACCTGGAACAAAATGAGTCCCATGTAATGACAAAATCAAAGGGAGTTACATTAAAGATCCACGTTTTCTACACAAAACTTTTCTTCATTAATGGAGGAGATTTTAGTGCAAACTGGAACAGTAATAATGATGATGATGCTGGTAATGGTTGGCAAATAAAAGAGCCTTAAACACTGTTTGATGTGTGTGTGTAAACATCAAATAGAGCTGTGATGAGTGGTTAATGTAAGGCCCAGGCTTTTTTCTTCTGCTGTGTTCCCCTGTAGAGAACACTACCTAATTACAAGCACTATCAAGGCAGACCATGCGCCTGTGTGTGTACCTACATGATGGTCTTTAGGTATGTGTGTGTGTCAACACCAGAGAGTCTGTGTATGTGAGTAATTACCCCTCACCAATAAAACAGGCTGTCTGCAGGCTTCATGAAAGGAGAGGGCCAGCCTAATGGAGTGGTGTGAGGAACACCCACCACTTTAAACAAGACTGCTACTGTGTGTGTGTGTGTGTGTGTGTGTGTGTGTGTGTGTGTGTGTGTGTGTGTGTGTGATATCCAATGTCCTATAAAGGTTCGATGTAATAATATGAGCCATGTAAAATAATTTTTACAATAAAAAGAAACACTGTGTAGCTATACATATAAAGACATTTTTCCAGTCATAGTTTCATAAAAAATGTTGCCTGATTTTTTGGGAAAATACAGTAAATAAGGTAATCTGTGATATTAATGATATGAACAAAATGAACTACAGTTTTGTGTAATGACACTATGAATGTGTATTTTGCAAAGTTTTACTGATGATAATTCTATTGGTTAAATTAGTTTAACGCCAGTTGATGAGTCATTTTGTCTCATTCTGGTGAAAATATTTCAGCCATTCATTTTCTGAATTGCTAAATCCTCTAGAGGGTTGCAGGAGTACAGGAACCTATTCCAGTTACCAACAAGCAATGGTGGAATCCACCCTGGACATGTCACAGGGCTGACACATAACCATTCACTCTCACATTCACACCTACGGGTGATTTAGATTGACCAATTAACCCATTAAGGTGTATGTCTTTGGACAGTGGAGGAAGTCAGAGAACCCAGAGAGAACCCATGCAGACATGAGAACATGAAAAGTCCACACAGGAAGGCCCATGTTAACTGGTGCTGGAATCAAACCCAGGACCTTCTTGCAATGAGGCAACAACGCTAACAACTGCACTTCCATGCTACATGACTTTTATTTTTTTTTCTCTCCATTTTTAATAATATGGTTTGTACAGGAAAAGACTGTACTTTATGCTGCATGTACCACAAAACTAGTAAGAATAACTTAAACTAGTAACATTTACACATTCTTCGTTTCTATAAAGTTTGCATTGGAGTCTGTGTCTTTTGACATTAGTCGACTCCATCTCTAAAGCTACATTAGCTCATGTTGTACGTTGTTGCTGCTATAGAGGAACAGAAGTGAAGCACTGAGAAGAGAAACACTGGAGAACATAGGTGGGAGTGCAGGGGTTTTTGGGAAAAACAACCAGAGTCCTAGAAATCAGTGTACAGGCCATCAACATGGATGTGGGAAATTACAACAACTAGCTTAGAAATACAGTGATTTAACTACAGACTCCCAGCATAGACTTTTAATATGAATGTCATAGAAGGACACATGAACATACAAATGTTACTTTTACAAAATTTGCCAGGAGAATCAACCTAGCATACATGCTTTTTGATAGCAGGGAAACTGGAGGAATCCCACCTTCACATTTAAATTCCACACAGAAATTCTCTGGTAAGTGGCTCTAACATTGGAAAATCCCAGTATCTATTGACAGGTATGTGTTTTAAGTAAAAATTACAACTACTGTAAATAATTTCAGGTTTCTTTTTTTTTTGGTCAGTGGATCATACACGTAGACGTGCACCACACACCGAAATTGACCTTCCACAATTAACCCATCACTAGAACATGCAGGAACACACCACACACTGCAGATTAGGAGCAGTGGGCTTGACATATCAAACAGCCGGATAGCAAATGGGGGGGTTAAGTGTCTTGCTCAAGGGCATATCAGCACACACTAGGGAATTCAAATGGAACTTGGACTTTTGTGTGGATCCATATTGACTTCAGATCCAGATTTCCCAAGTTCCCTTACAATCGTCTGCATCCACAGTGTTTAGCCATTAATTTTGCAGAGATTATGGCACCTCTAGCCCTAAAACACTAGCTATCAGGGAAAAAAAAACACCTTTGTGTGACAAAAGCACAGCTCAGTGAGTATACAGATGGAGAGCTACATGGAGCCACCAAGACACAGAGGCACCAAACACCACAACATTCTCTTACCTTCCTTTTCTTATGTCTTTGGAGATTAAACAAACACAGACATACAACCACCACATGCCACAGAGACACAATAATGTGGTGTCTCCATGAAACACAAGCATCACAGCCATCCATGCTTTCCTTTTTGTCCCAGCTTAGACAAACAAAGACAGACCCAACTGGTATTTTCCAGCGTCTGACTTACCATGCAGCAGTGCCCTGCTACCCACTATTATACCACGGCACAAAACCAAAAACATACAATTACAGTATGGTGCAACAGTATTTGCAAGTGTGTGTGTACATAACTTTGTATAGTGTGGACACTTTTTAGCATTTAGCTGTTTTTTGGAGGACATTTTGGTGTTATGAGGACATTTTAGCTCATAGTTGCAGCATAAAATGTGTTTGAGGATTTAGACTTGCTTTCATTAGGGTTAGTGTTAGGAGTAGCAGTTAAAGTCAGGGTAAAGACCAAGTGAATAAATTATTTCAAAGACCTGTTGTCAGTATATTTTTATGCCACATTCTGAAGTATTTCTTTGAAAATGCTGATATAAACAGTGAAATTCAAAACTAAATTTTACCAAAAAAATGTTTTAACTTCCAGTGGAGGTGATTTTAGACTTTTTTTTTGTTGGTGGTTTTTTTTTGCAAAAGAGTTAACGTACTTAATAGGAGATGGCAACACATTTTCTCTATGCATCCTGGCATAGCAAACATGTAGCTCATATGACTTACCAACTGTTTCTGCTTTTAGAAAAGAAGCTGTTACCTGGCATCTTCCCATAAGGCACAGATGGGTGGATGGATGAGAAGATTAAATTATTTCCTCAGTTGCATTTATGAATAGTAGAATCATGGCCTTGTGTCTTTTTGGCTCCACAAACCACTCAAGTTGCAAATTACATCCATGTCTGTCCAGATTGATGTAATATATGTACAGCAGACTTTGAAGATATGCAATGAAAAGTATGCAGCTTTTTTTATAATAAGCAGCGTTGCTGTGTTTGCAGGGTCGAAATGATCATATGTATTTATTTCTCATTCTTTTATTCAGATATAACAGAAAAAAAATACAGGGAATATGTGCACAGCCTTAAAAGACAAAGACAAAAAATTGAAGTAAATGGGTTGTAAAGGTTAAAGTCAGTATTTAGTGTGACCTCTGACCCTATGACAGGAAGTAACACAAATGGTTAGAAACATCTGACATGTGTTGAATGAAAGCTGGTATAAAACATCAGACAATTAGAACAATAAATCTCATATTGTGTGAACAAAAGGGTTCAAGACGTGTTACGTGCAAAGAGGTCACACTAACTACTATCACTTTGGTTTATAAAGGTTGTTTTTCCCTGAAACTTTTGTTTTTACTGTTGTACATACTTCACATATATCCAGATTTAATCTTAACACAGAGAAATTCATATGTGTGGTCATTAAAACTTTACTAAACCAACAAACCTAATGTTGGTAGGGCTTTTGCACAATACTGTAGGTTAAAGGAAACAACACATTTTGTAAAATTACACTTACCTCTGACCATCAAATCAAAATAATTTTATCTTGAGTCTAAACGCTTCTGTCAAATGTGAAAGAAAATCCCTTAAGTCACTCCTGAGATTCATAATGAAGTTGTCCTTGGTTTATTTATCTAATTATATATTTGTTTATTTAGTTATTTTCATCAAGGTGTTCTTGCAGTATTATATTTTTAAGAACTGGACAGCAGGTCCTGGTTATCACTGAAGCAAAAAAGAAGCATAAAAACACAATTCAAAACCTATCTTTGTTTATTACAGACATGTGTAACAGCCTTGTGGTGACACTACACCTAAAGCAGTTGACGGTTTGGATAGCTCACAGTTTTTAATGTTTTGCAAATTTTCAAAAGTTTGCTTCAGACTTTCTTGGCAGAGACACAGAAACCTGGCTACTGAGTTTTAGAGATGCATGTGTGTGTAGTGCATGTGTGAGTGAGTGAGTGCGACTGAGCCTTGGAGCCATCCAGCTGCAGTTGGTATGTTTTTAACCAATTCTGTCTCCGGTGTTTGAACAGTAGGGGAAAAGACCACCCTGGAAAAATCCCTGTTTACAGCCTCCCCTCGCTCTCCTAACCACCATAATATTGAAGGTTTCCTAACCTGTGTCCTTGAGTTGCAGATCTGAATCCACCAAACACTCAATTACACTTTAAATAGCTGTTAGAGGGATGTCTGCAAGCTCTCATCTATATTTCATTCACCATGCTGAATCATACTGAGATAGAATTGTGTTGAGCTGAACTGAAGTGGCTCACTGTACTGTAAAGAAGATTCAGTTTGCCTCAGTAAAGTCATCTGTAACTTTGACTGAGTTACTGTAAGTTATATCAGCGGCAACTGTTAAAGGTTAGGCCTCACCCATGGTTTAGTCTTGATATAACTTCACTGAGTTAAGTGGGTCGACACATCATTTTTGACTTGCCTACTCGATGACAGTGATGATATTAATTTCAGGCCTTTTTTAGTGAACAGTCTGTTGATACCATTTCAGCATGAGTGTGAGCTCATAAGCTACGGGTTGTAGATGCAGTGTAATCATACAGTGTTTTGTCAACCTTATATCATAGACAGTATAAAAAAAATAAAAGTAGCCGCTGTGATGTCATCCATACTGTTTTGAGTGAGTTTCATTGTGGCCATCTCCCTTTTTTTGAAGTCTTAAATAACCATATTTTGACACAAAGGTTGAAAATCATCAGCTTCTTGCTAAATGTTTACACTTAATTGTGTTTTGTTACTGCTATATCAAACCTCCATAATGTACAATCACACAAATTAGCAGGTTGGCATACAGACCATGTAATTAATAGCAAATTAATGTTAATATTAGCCAATGTAGTTCAGTTACACTAACAACTCTAGCATAAATTTGATGTTTGCCAATTTTATAATATCCTTTTACAAGTCACAAAAGTAACAGATTGTGTTAAAGATAGTAAAGAAATTAGTTTTCAGCTGAATGGACTGCATCTCCCATGGCACATAATACACACTACCAACAACAGACAAACTAGCAGGTCGGCCTACAGACCATGTAATTAATAGCAAATTAATGTTAACATTAGCCACTGTAGTTAAGTTACACCAACAACTCTAGCATAAATTTGATGTTTGCCAATTTTATAATATCCTTTTACAAGTCACAAAAGTAACAGATTGTGGTAAAGATAGTAAAGAAATTAGTTTTCAGCTGAATGGACTGCATCTCCCATGGCACATAATACACACTACCAACAACAGTCAATAGTATAATAACCACTGCATTGCATATTTCACCTTGCTCTTCAAGATGGAGATCAAAAAGTATAAAAAAGAATTGAAAATCAATACAAGTCTGGTCATGTTGAAGCTGCAGGGACATTTTCAGATCATGGAGAAAGAGACAGTTACAATGTCATCACCTTTGCAGCTCTCTGTTTATGTATTTTCAGTCTGATACTTCAATAGTTTTGCAACAAAATGATTGCATGATTCAAACAGGATTAAAAATGAATTGACTTTCATCATTGACTTTAATAGAAAACATTTTTCTTAAATCAAGTACCATATGGTTTAACCAGAAGGGGCGGGGTTTAATTTCTCTATTTAAACAATGGTTAATTAATAAATGTATTCACTTAGTATTTCTAGAAAAAAATGGGTGGTTCAGTATCTTGCCACTGTCAGTGGTATAAGATACTTCTGTTTTTGCTCATGGCTGTTGCCTGTTGCTTCAAATACAGTTTGGGCATGCAGTATGACAGACCTAATGCAAATGAACAATGGTATTTTTGGCTGTTGTTTCCTGACACCTCTTCCTGTACTTGTTCCAAGTCAAAATAAAACTGAAACCTTGAAACAGCAAATATCCCTCTCTGTTTGGAGTAACTGTACGCTGGCTGTTCCTCTACACAGCATACAAGATCAGCTTGTTTGTGGTAGTGTTTTTGTGTTCTGAAGTTTTATCTTTGACAGGATGTGAAATGAGAAAGTCTGTTGATTTTGAGATGTGGTGTTAAAGTGAGACAAAAGTGAACGTTGAAGTTGTCATCAGGATGTGCTGCTGGTACATATTTTAGTTATAATGTGACATGGTGATTTCAACTAAGAATTTATAGGTGTCACTTTCTCAGTATATTGTCTTTATCTTTTGTCACTCAGTCTCTTGAGACAGGGACTAGCAGTTTCCCCTTACTAAAGCTATCAGCAATCCTCTCTCTGTGCTGGTGCCAGTAAGATGAGACTGATGTCTCTTCATGTGATTTCAGATAAGAATGCAAGAAGGACAGTTTATCTATGCAGCTATAACTGTAGAGTTATGTCTTCTGAGTGACCATCAGAAGATGTTCCAGATCAATGGTGTCACCAGGATTAACTAACAAGGTTGCAGACCATGCATTCTGCTATGTTAGTTAAACCTGTACATGGTCTCACACACTGTAATTACTGAGCGCACATTGAACAGCACATATACAGTAGTGGAAAAAAGTTTTGCAACACCTTTAAGATTTTACATAATCTCAAATATTATCTTGAAATATTCATGAAAAAATCTTTTTTGTGTTTCAAAAGGTATGGCTGCATAAGACAGACACAAACAAATGAAAATTATTATTATTATTTATTTGTTTAATTTTTTTTTTGTCCACAAGAAAAATAACAAATCTAAATTCTTGACAGTTTCAGCATGCCATGCCCTGGATGTGTTTCATTATTTTGCTAAAACATCCCATTTTGACCTCAATGGAACAGAGCATGTGCAGAAGAGAGCATGTGGGTTTGATGAATGGAACAATACTTGGTAGAGTTCAATGACTTAGAAGTGACTGTAAATGCAATATATCAAAATTAAATGGGGTGTCCACTTTTTTCCACCACTATACAGTCATGCATCTATGTCACTCACTGGCAGAATGCATTACCTTGGGCCTTGCACTAGCCCGTAACCATCAAAACTGAGCCTATAAACCTAACCCTGAGCCTAAAACCAAGTCTGAACCCTCAGTAAGCCATGGAGAGTTGCAAACACTGGGCCAAATATCCTCAAAATGATGCTTAAAACTCCAAATTTGTCCATAAAACTACGCAACTGCATGCAGGCACACACATACTAACACACGCTAGTTTTATCTTAATCAGAATCATACCAGTGAAGTGTCAATATGCACTGTGAAGTCAACAGCCTGAAGTGCGATCAGTGTGCAACCACAAGTTTACCACCAAAGTGAAAAACACAGGTTTTGAAAACGCTCCGGAAACAAAACCTCTACCTGGAATTGCCACCACTAACTGTCACATCACATCAAGCAACACAATTCTGGCCAGCTAAAAAAGAGTGCTTCTGTTGCTTTTACCATGACACTAGCATCAACTGAAGAAATCAGAGAAAGACATTTTGTCCATTTCTTTTTTTTTTTTAATTTAGGTTTGATGACCTGTCAAACAGAAACCAGAGACATTTTTGACTGAGAATATTCTCTTGTAGTGTCAAACTGTCACTTTGTCTGGTCCTCTGCTGTATGTAGGCCTAAGGCTCAGACGTTGAAGGTGAGAAACTGCTGTAAATATCAGGAACTCAAGCAAATGCACCTTTGTATCCCTAAAAAACAAGTCAGACAATAGTGAGAAAAAGTGAAATTTCATTTAATTTCATTCAACATCATAACATAATGATTATTTATTTTTATATCTGGAATGAAAAGTAGGTTAACAGGATCGATAAGCATGTGTTCTGCATGTACACTTTGCCGAACAGGTGTGTGTGTGTGGCCTTTAAACGGTTTTACACAAGGAAAAAAACACACCAATGATCCCAGTAAGACAAAGGTTAGAATACAGTCATTGTGGATTTTCCGTAGAGGAAAAAGTTACCCCCGCTTACGCACACTGTGGTTATGTGAGTGTGAAATTCAGTTCAGTATGCCATGATTTTTTGAGAAATCTCATTTTAAAGTTTAGAAGTTTTTCTCTTTCTTAAAATAAAGTCAAATCTAGTTGGTAAACCTCAAGTTCAAACTGTTTTGTCATTTGTGTTTTAACCACGACCACCATGCAAAACCCAGAAACCAGAAGATGTTCCCTTTCAAATGGAGTCTAATACACGTACTGTGGGTCTTCCAGTTCTTCTACCTTATGCCAAAGACAGATAAATGATCCTGCTGTGCATCACTGTCAATACCTTAGGACTGCAGGTCAGTCAGAGTGCAAGGGTTTGAGTCTGAACGCAGAAAAGAGAAGACAAGTTAAATGTTAGGGTTTAAGGATAAGGAAATATTGATGACTGAGATGGAATGCATTAGACCAGAAGACTGGAAAATATAAGGCTGGTTCTTAATGGTGATTTTGCAAATACCTTAAAAAGACAGAATAACTATAGAGAAAAACCAAAATGCAGAAGAAGATGCTGATACATCAGCAAATTTACAGAACTTGAGTGGAAATATTACAAAAACATATTTATACAAAACTTTCCCTGATCTGAGATGAACTGACCTTTTGTCTTCTGATGCCATGTGACCTTTAGCCTGGACGTCTTGTTATTCAGGTAAACTAGGAAACACCATGTTAATACAGGGATGAATGCACCCAAAATGCACATGTCAAATATAACATCTCATTTGACATATCATAGATGTGTTTGTTTTCGTATTGTAATTTTGTGAGTGCATGACATACCTATATCCTGATGTCATCAGCTACATGGGTGTCTTCCTAAACACGTTATAAATCAGTTTGTGAATAGACATGCATCTGAAGTCATGGTGTTGAATGGAACAGATTATTTGCTTCTAATATATTGTTATTTCATAGCATTACTACCACTGCACAATATGTGAGACCAGTTCCGCTGTATCGCTACTAAAAACGTACTTTACTCCTCTCCCCATGTGATACCAAGCCACATTTTCCTTCTTCTCCTTCAAGTTCTTTTTCCTTCATCTTTTGTTTAACAGCTGACAATATCCTGCTGCTTCCTGAAAGTTGGTGTCGTCCAGAATTTTCAGTTTAGAAACAAACTGAGCCATGGTTCAGTTTAATTTGGACTGGGAACATGTCTTTTAATCAGACCAAGGTTCACCTGTTTGGCCTGGTCTGTGGTGCAAAGGACCACCTGCGAGAAAATGAAAATATAAAAGATGCTATTATTGACATGCTCAGATAGTCTGTAGATCACAGGTTAATACTGAGTGGAAACTGCATCTCATTGAAACTGATGCAGATACACCCAAGACAGAAAGAAAAAAAGAAAAAGACCAATCTGAAAACCACTGTCTGACATGGGTCGACATGGATCCTGTTGCAAAAAGCACATTACAAGACTGCGCTTCATCCATTTGGAACTGTATTGTAAACCAACCAAGGTTAACTTGGTTTCACTCCTAACTGTCTGCAGAAAACTCTCTTGAAGAAAAACAAGCAGATTTTCACTGCCATAAATGAATGACCGTCTAAAGGTCCTGGACTGAGGAACCCGGTAGAGGAATGCTGCAGCAATTTGTGGTTGAGGAACCTTGATATTCTGGGTCTGAAAATGCCAGAGAGCAGTGAGGGCAGTGTTAGTACAACAGGGAGTTCAAAGTGGGAGTACAGTGGAGAACCTGTTCTGCAGCCAGGACAGACTATTTGGACAGCTGGCACAGTTTAAGGAGACATATTAGAGTGTGACTGAGTTTGTGGTTAAGAGTTGTGCATGAAAATCCTGTGGGCCTCGCAATCTCTGTCTGTTTCTGTCATGATCTGTGTCTGTCTGATAGCTCCCCGCTCATGCCTCATTCCCTGTTCTCCCATTCTGCCTTCTATTTCTTTCTTCCTTTCATTGCCCAAAAGTCAGTTCTACATTGTAAGCATTCACTCTGTAATTCCTGTCCCTCAATAAAAAAGGGAGACTGGGTTTCTGGCCGGCCATTCCAACAGCAATCCTGTGGCTTTGGCATCTTCAGAAAAAGAGAGAGGGAAAGAACCGGTGGGAAAGACGGAGAAAGAGTCAGAGAGGAGGAGAGTGAGAGGTTGTGTAGGATGTTAGAGTTTATCTAAATGCTTCCAATTTAGGTTCAGCTCCAGAACATTTCAACTCAACCTTATAATCTCCTCTTCTAACAGCCTCTGGATGCTCTGCCCTGCTGTTCTCCAACTCCTCAGGTCCTCCAATTAAAACCAGGCTCCGATATGAGCGTGTGTTCAGCAGACGCTTGTCTTTCTTATTGTGGTTTGACAACACTCAGGGTACTACACACTGGCAAGCATCACAGTCACACTGTAACTTTACTCCTCTAGTGTTACTGAAGATCTTGATTTCATGATAGTCACAACTCATGGTGTTAAGATATTACCATTGTGTTAGTAATTGGCTACTTTAGAGACTTTAGAGAAGAAGACTGGGATGTTAAACAGTGGATGTGAAAGTACGAGGGTAATTCAAAAAGTTCTAAGACAAATTAAATAAAAAACTTTATTTCTGAAAGTAACAAAGTTATTTTTCTACATAACATCCACCTACGTCAATACACTTCTGCAAGCGATGTTTCCACCGAAAAATTCCTTCTTGAT
>JAPQRQ010000019.1:17777819-17803138 GCA_037367365.1 Apogon talboti | reverse complement strand
TAGTTGTAAATCATTTCCACCCCACTGTCATTGAATGAAAAGGTCAGAATCGTCCGACTCAACCCATGTCATCTGTGCAACAAAGCAGAGTGGCCTTTTATCACAGAGTGACTCATTTTCATGGTGAAGAGAACTTGGTGTCATTCAACTGTTTTTGTGCAGGTAAATGGAGATGATTATCACAATTCTGTAAAATAATCACTTTTAACTCAAATGCTTGTGATGCGACGATTATGTAATAATGTGTGTGTGTAATATGTACTAACTGTGACAGGTCTAGTCGAGACAAGAATGGACATATTAAGTGATATATTTAAAATACTCCTCAACTAAAATAATACTACTACCAGAAGAAAAAGTTTCTCTATAAACAACAGTATCATGAGATGGTTCATACCTTGCACCTAAACAAAGACAGTGCCTCTATGCTTTGCTCTGACCCTGTCAAATAATCGGTCATTCCTGTCTGCTCTTACAACACAGCAGATGCAGATCTGTAAGTTCAATACAATGAGATTAATTTGTGGTCATGGTGGGTGAGTGCTTGAGTAACTTTGATTTTTGAAGAGCAGTTCTTCATAAAAGCTCTTGAGCTCTTTGTGACCCCAGATAAGATGCTTGTCCACTGGCCTGTAGTCAGTCACTAAGCTAATACTCCTCCTGTGGGCCCATGTAGTGTTGATAACACAGGATTGTATCACTTAAACTTTTGCACTTCTGCAAGCGATGTTTCCACCGAAAAATTCCTTCTTGATATAATTTTGTTGAACTAGTTTGACTCAGTTTGAATTTATGGCATTTGTCTTAGAACTTTTTGAATTACCCTCGTAATGATAAAATATGTTGTATCACATAAACTTTTGTTTCGAACCAAAAATGCAAAAATGACTTGACCTTCACATTTGACGCTTAAGTTATTTTTACTTGTCCTTTAGTGAAACCGTACCCTATAACCCTATAACTATACCTTAACAGCGGTGTAGTTGTAGCTGGCTATTGTAGTTGTAAATCATTTCCACCCCACTGTCATTGAATGAAAAGGTCAGAATCGTCCGACTCAACCCATGTCATCTGTGTAACAAAGCAGAGTGGCCTTTTATCACAGAGTGACTCATTTTCATGGTGAAGAGAACTTAAAACCAACTTGGCCATACATACTGCACTGAAATGTAAAATTACAAACAGTCACGTTGCTTTAATGTTTCCAAGGGCATGTTTCCTCCACATTGTGGTCCAGCTCTGTTTTAGTAACATTCACTGTTGACAGGCAACTAAAGAAAACAACACAAAGAGATTAAATGAAGTCAGCGTTCATGAAGCTGGTAGAACTTTGTTGTTCTTCACCTTTAGTCAAGGAATGAAAACAATCTAGTGCTTTCAGCAACTTTGTATGTGTGTGTAACAGTGTTTTGGTTTTCAGAGTGTGGATGTGGGTGTGTGATGTTGCTGGGGAGTGTTAACAGCTAATAAATGGCTTTTTTTTCTATCTGGTGAAAAACTCAGCCAATAGAATCTACACAAAACCTTTAATATCTGCATGAGTCTACACAAAAACACACATAAATCTGTCATATTCTGAACTCTGTATGTAAAAACGATTCCTTTTGGTGGAGGTGAAATCCTTAGGACTCCAGTGGCTGACCTTCGTATTATGTAAAAACACCATATTACGTAATAACTCAACAAAATCAAACTGTCACTTCATTATACAGAAACACACTTTTTGTGGTAGACACCCTGAAAGCAAACTATAACATACATATATCCCATAGGAATTTTATGGGCACTGTTTTGTGATGAAAATATTGTAATGCAATGCACGATATAATAATCAACCAAAATAGATGTCTTTATTCTGTATGTATGCACTCTTTTATCAATTAAGCTAAATTAAACATACCAACTATTGAATTAGACCAGTGTTGTACTTTACCATTAGCCTCAATAACCATAAAACCAGAGATGTTACATGGCAAATACTGTAAATTGGGTGGAGAGGAGCTCTTCTGTGTTGAGTTTACCTGTTCACCGTGTGCTTAGGTTTTCCCTACCATTAAAAACAGGCAGATATAGGTTAATTCTCCTTACAGCGTCCCTGACCATGGTACTGATGAAGGTCTGGAGTTGGTCCTCATGTATCCTATGTGCTAATTGCTAATACTAATGTTAGGTACTGTGTGCATTATGATGGGTAAAATACAGAGGCCTGATATCCCAATGGGGATAGTAAAGCAACATAACCTTTAACCTTATCCTTTGAATTCAGCCAAAATCAAGGATTTTGTGCCAAACACCAACTGGGAAAAGTCCCCCACTGTTTTTAGTGTAGTAGGTTTGACCACTGCAAATACCTTTGACGAAGAATAATATCAAACTCTACAGCTCATTTAAAATGTAGCATATAAAGCTGCTAAGAGTGTAATTATTTCTCATTATGTATTACAAAATGCAGGGAAGTTTGTCACATGTTGTGTTCAGAGAGGCACAGCAAGGCCCTGGGTCTTTAGGGGACTTCTTAGGATGGGAAAGCTTTGTTTAACAGCAATGTGCAATCAAAATGTGCCACTCATAGTGAACGTAACTCAACTTGCAATGACACCTGATTAGGAAATACCCTTAAAGAAGAACCATGTCAGTCCCACTGAACCGGTTTAATAAGAAAACGATTCCATTTTAGATCTATGTTGTGTACTATGATTGTATTGTTTGGTTTCAGTTATTTACAATGTTTTCTTGCTCTTTATATCCACATTGTTATAGCTTGTGACATTCTACTAATGTGAACACTGCCTCTTTTGCAAGAGCTGAAATAAAAGAGTTTGGATTTTGTACGTTTTTGTTTGGTGTCGTAACATAATAGTGATGAACACCAGAGTGTTCTTGCCTCTGGCCACAACAGACTCCAGTACTGCCACTGTGTGTTCTGTGGTCAATTATTGCAAAACGTGTGTGTTATTTATAATGAAGTGAAAACTTATTACATTTTATCGAGTTATTACATAATGCAGTGTTTTTGCACAACGCGGTATTACTGACGCACGTGTACATTCCCACACAAGCCCAAACATGAACACGTGTAGCACATGAAACAATATCGAGGATATAAAACTTACACTGATGCTGAGAGTTGAGACCTTGTCAGCTCCTTACACAAACCCTCACATAAAACACACATCAGAAATGCACACATATAAACACACATGCACCAGTTATCCATTAGCTGAGTAGCAATGACCTCACAGCTCCTTGTAGCCCTGAGCATTTTAATTCCCTCATAAAAACTCTCTTTTCAACAAATAATATTGTAAAACTTCCTTTAAC
This sequence comes from Apogon talboti, assembly GCA_037367365.1. NCBI lineage: Eukaryota > Metazoa > Chordata > Actinopteri > Kurtiformes > Apogonidae > Apogon > Apogon talboti. The sequence continues at coordinate 17,799,817 of JAPQRQ010000019.1, read as the reverse complement.
ATGACCACCAACAGCTACCACAAGTGTTTGTGTATACGTTAATAAAACTTACGTCAAACTTCGACCAACATCAGATCATTAACAATACTAGTTTTTTAGCGCAGGTGAGGTGTTGCTTTGGACTACTGCTCACTGTTTTGTTTCCCAGTTTGACACATCTGAAAGCTAATAAAGTGACTGAGAGTGGGTTTAGTTTGGGAACATGGCTTTTATTAGTCAGTTTTAATTGGCTTATGGAAAGCCCACTGCAATTAAACAATTAATAGCAAACATATGACCAATACTGACTGTAACTGCAGCAACTGAAGCAACATTCATGTTCGTGTGCACTTGTCCCAGACTGGATCAGTGTTCACACATATACAAACCTGCTTTCACCACATTTATGTCCTGGATTATCCCAAACCTGACCTTAAAACAAGTCTCAACCATAAAATATAATCATATCTATTTACAGGACAGTCACTGTGAATCTGTAAATACATCCATGTAACACAGAGTAAGTAATAACTGTAGACACATACACAGTTCTGCCATTTTCCTCTGATGTAAAATTGCCTTCTGGTTCAGCTAACTAAGCAGTCCCATCTCAGTTGCTATAAAATGTGTAAAAACAAGTTGTAAAGTAGTTTATTCACTGTGTCTGGAAATCCCTGATATTTCTCCACAACCCTCCAGAGCAAAGTGATTTACTTATGTTGTCCACCCCTTAACATTTACGATATTTGAGAAATCAGTGAGTGGTGGAAACTTTTTCCAGTGAGCATTTTACAACATAGGATGGAAGGTTGAAGTCATTTGTTCGTTAAAATATTGTTCAACATTTTGCCTATGAATCTCCAGGTTTGGCACCTGAACTATTGGATGTTGGATTAAACGGGAGTCGTTTGATGCACTTGACATGTGTGGCTGCGCAACAGAGAGATGCACCCACACATGTTTAGCTTTGAAATCTGAAAACAGTCCAATTTGCTTTGATTTATCTTGCTAAATGGTGCAGGTGCTGAACATTTCTAGAAATTCCACGAATCCCTCCACCGGTTCCAGAGTTGTGAAAGCTGATGAAATGCCAGCCCACCGATTAGAAGATTCAACCACCTCCAGACGTTCCAGAAAGGGACGCAGCTGTTGCTCAGTGAAGTGGCAAAAGACGTCACAAAAATTACTAATTTTGGAGACAGACGTTAAGAAGCTTGAGGTTATCTGGGCAGGGGTACAGTTAACGTATTCGCTGAAATTGGCACATTTTTCAGACTTTTACCAACCAATTGACACTGTGTAATCCCTAAGGCCCTCCCTATTCCAGTTTTATCTGGAGAGATACGGGGAGAGACAGTAGAGAAATACTGTAAACCTGTTGAACGTAAGATGTCACCTTCTGTGTGCAGCTGGACAGGAACAGTTTAGCATCACAGCAAAAAAAAAAAAAAAAAAAAAACAGAAAAAGTAAAGAAAAAATGTATATATGTATTGCATATATATTTTAAATATTGTGTGCTTATTTAATATATAATACAATGCTTTATCTCATTTACACAAATGTAATGAAGCGTGATATGATGTAATATGAAGCCATTATTCAGCCTCATTTATCTCACATTTGATGAAAATAGAATGACAGACAACATTTATGCCCAAAACACAGTATTACTAATATTTTATTTAGAAATTCCACTATTTTTGTGAAGATAACATTTTGGTAAACCCATTTCAAGCATCGAAACACTATGTGCACGTGAGTGAAGGTGTGTTTTCACAAGAGATTTGAAACTTTTCACTAATTATACTTGAAACTTTCAGCATTTGATCTCAATTCTCTCTTTATACAGTGCTCTAGGGCAAAAACCTAAATACATAAAGCTGAGATTGTCCTGAACATGTTGATATAAAGCACTTGGATATTGTATTATTTGCAAATACCTTAAAAAGGTGAATTTTAAAAAGTATGTAAAAATCAAGAAAATATCCTTGGAGCTCCAAGAGTTAAACAGAAATACATTTCTACCAAGGGGCAACTGTAATACCGCTGACAGCCAGTTGCTCCAAAAAGTCCTGGTTCCCACAGACATAGACATCCATAACACTGAAATTCCACTGAACATCTCTGTAAAAATATTAAGTTAATAATTGTTTCAGGAGTCTCATTCTTTTTTCTTTGGAGCTTGTAAAACAGCAGGTCTTCTACTGGTTTATCATTTAGATCTTAATTCAAACAGAAGGTGTTGCTGTATTGCACTTTTGTTACAGCACACTCACCTGCAGAGTTAGACTTTTGCAGTTTCTGTTTATTTAATAAAACAGATTTTTCCTCACAAATAGCTCAACTGTAGGTTAATAGTTTACACTAACAATAACATAAGATGACTTTGTTATTCAATGTTTGATGAAATTTGAGATTCAGTAGTTTAGTGGATAGCATTAGCTGGCACTTGACCCCACCAAGACAAAAAGGTCTGGACCCTTCAACTCCCACAGCTCCACCCCTTTTGCCCAAATATGGTCAATTCTAGCTCTAAAGATGCAACATGGCGACAGCTAAATCACAAAGCACAGGCTTCAAAACAGCCGTTCAGAAACCAATGGGTGACGTCACAATCCCTCCATCCACTAATTATATACAGTTTTTGGTTTCTACAATGAATGGCAAAGGTTGGACTGAAACTGAACTGTAAACTAACATAAAAAAAATACATGATGTATGATGTCCCCCACATGCTCTGCCTCTTATGCAGTATGTATCATAGAGCATGAAGTTATGATAACAGGAACCGAACCAAGGTCTGGACACACAGCACTTCATTACAGAAAATATATACATAGAACAATACATTACTCTGTGACACTGCATTCTGTAACCAACCACTGGAGATGTGACAAGCTTAGTCTCTGGCTTAAGCTGAGCTGAGATGGGTTGGGTCACACCTTTACCTGCAATCTTCTAAAACAGTTCCATTTTTCCATTAGAAAAAGATTATAAGTATCATGCATTCATTATCAAACTGGTTAGTCCTCAAGGGGGTTGCGGGGATGCTGGAGCCTGTCCCAACAACCAATGACAGAGCTTACATATACAGGTGTACATCCATTCACACTCACATTCACACCGACAGGTGACTTAGATTGACCAGTTAACCTATTAGTGCATGTGTATGGATGGTGGGAAGATGTCGGAGTATCCAGGAAAAACCTACACAGATATTGGAGAGAACCCCCCCCACACACACACACACACACACACACCAGCCAGTGTTGGAATCAAACCCAAGACCCTCATGCTGTCAGGTGACAGTGCTAACCATCGCACCATAGCCATCAAGTGCATCATAAAACACACATTACATTCTGGAAGTGCAATTGCTTCTATAAGTGTGATGGCTGATCATTTGCTCTTGTGCTTAGTGGAAGAATATTACTGTCATATCACTATGTCACTAGTTTGCAGACATTTGGACTATTGCATCTTGGTTTCTGTAGGTTAAATACAAAGAAATCCAAACAGGCCACAGAGTTCCCTCCCTCTGTCAGAATGATAATGATACAAGTCTGACTGCAAGCTTGGGTTTACCGTATGCATGTGTTTGGTTGAAAAGAATTGTATTTTTCACACTACAGTTGTTGCTATGTTAAAATGATGATGATGAATAATGTTTCGGACTCTACAGATTCACTATAATCTACAGTCCTGCAGTGTAACAGAGTGCAGCTCAGTCCAACCCAGCCCACAGTTATGCATGGAATCCTCCCCCTCCTTTTCCTACCAGAGTTTTTCTGATTTCTGTTTTCTCCTCCAGTCCCATCTCAACTATGGCACTTTGACTCATAACATCACTTGACATTCTGCTCACATTAAGCGTTACAATCCTCCCTGATGAGTTTACTATCGTCATCATATGCATAGTGTAGAGTAATATGTGAAAACAATGTCAATAGGTTGTGACAGGAAAGTCATTACTCACAGTATCAGATTCATACGTTACTATAAAATCTGTCATAACATGTTGTGTTATTCAGGCCTTCTGCTGATGTGATTAAGTTAGAATGATGTAATGGGATGCAATAGTGAACATACCGGCTTTGCATGTGTATGTTGATTTATGAAGAACACACAGGGAATACTTATACATAGAATACCTCAGAATCCTGGATGTTGAAAAGTCAGACTCGTGGCCCTAAAGGTCAATGGTTTAACAGCTGAGACTCTGTGGGTGTGTTCATGACTAAAGAAGACTTATACATAGCCTGTTTATGAGGAAATGGGACTGTTTGCAATGAAGCACAAAAGCCCTCCCTATAATGAAATTGCAATACTGCAATGACATTTTGGTACAAATATAATTCTGCCCACATTACGTTGATATTTAACGTAAAAGGACATCTTTGCATGCAACATTTTTTTTTGTTGTCTATAGTATTTACTGGAGTCTTATGGTATTGGTTAGTTGTTACTAAACAGCAAATTCAAAGGGGTTAAATTTATGGTGTTGAATAAGGGTGAGTGCAATCTTACTCTTTCAGACAAAGAGTTGATGTGATTTAAAAAATAATAATAATAAATTAAATGATGTTTTCTGTGAATTTACTCTGGTGGTTTTAATCTTGTCTTTAGCATAAGTATTAAACTACTGCAATATTATGTTAACTGAAGCTGTAGTTCAAAACTTGTGTTTTTAAAATAAATTGCATGAAAAAAACAGTTGCTGTTAAACTTTTCTTAAATCTACAGTGGACCTGACGTCTTTTTTTCTGTGTCTGTTGTTCTAGGTTTACATGTGTTTAACATTAGCTCTTAAGTTTTACAGTGGAAACATTGTCAGCTTTTTTTTACATCATTTATGATGATAAATATCTTGTTCGCGTTTACTATTTTTCACTTTGTGTATATTAATGATGTTAGAGAAAACTAAACACCTTGATCTTGAAGTTCCATTTCAGACCATGTTCTTCTTTACATTTACTTGATTAAAGTTGAAATAGACCTGGTCCTTTTTATACATCTGTGGTTCTGCTTGAGTAAAGAATGTTTGTCTGTTACCTAGATTTATTTTACTTCTTGTCATTCCACATCACTCACAGAGATTTTGTTATATTTTAGTGTGTGATACACAGCGTGAAAGATAGTGGGCTGACAGAAGTCTCTCCTTCTTTAAGATAATAGGCTTGTTTATTATCCACAAACTCAAAAGTAATTCTTGGCTGGTAAATTAGACACTATAGTATCACACAGGAAGGATGATATTTCAAAGAGTAGACTCTTCAATGGGCCTCTGCCAGATTTAATAATACCCCACACTTGCACAGAGAATCACGTGTTTGCTCATGTCAGCACACAGTTCTAGATTTTTGGATTTCACAGTTGGACTTCTGAACCCATTAAAAATAGCGCTTACTTGAAATCATTAATGCTGGAAGTTGGCACATTTTTACAGGATTCATTCTTTCATTAATTTTCCATAACTGTTTAATCCTCTGTAGGGTAGTGGGGGCTGGAGATGATCCCAGCTGACATCAGGTGAAGGCCAGGTACACCCTGGGCAGGTTACTAGTTTTACATAGGGCTGACATGTAGAGATGATAATCCTTCACACATACAGACAGTCATGAGACCAATCAGTCATGTTAGGTGCATATACTATTAAGGTGCCGTCCTGCACAGTTTTGTACTGTGTAGTAAGTACATGAGGAGAACACACATGGACACAGGGAGAACATGTAAACACCATACATACCTTACATAATAGAATATCATAATGGGACTGTCCATGGGTATGACCTACATATAAAACCTTGAAAAGTGGCTAAAACAACCCTAATGAGAATCTCCACAACAGGGATAAGTCTCTTAGCTAAAGAGGGTGTTAGGGACAACAGATGTCTCTGATTGGAGCAAGAACTAATTTCAGACCGTTGGGACGCGGTACCGATCCTTTGATTAGTGATTATGCTAACTGGTGTATTTATGACACTCTTGTATTGTTTGTACATTTATATGCACTACTGTCCTATTCAAACAAACAAATAAATAGGATGAAACAGGGCTTTTAATGCAGTGTTTTGGCAACTAAGGACCAATTTCAATGGAGCAGTCGGGCTTATTCTGCATAACTGGAAGAGCCTACATAGAGGGTACACACAGAGAGCAGAGTAACTTGACTGACAGAGACTGCTTGTCTTAAAAGCTCAATTACCAGAATAAACATTGTGCAAAAAAAGATCCAAAACAGTTTCACTTGATTTAAAGTCCATCAGTTACACACATTTCTAGAGGTGACAACAGACAAATACAGTACATGAACACTTATTTTTCTGAAAGCATTTTACAGCAAACGTCCTATCTGTACTTTCCATGTAGAAAAGACAAGCCCTTTGTATATTGAACAGTGCATATCACACAGAAGGAGACTTGACCATTAACAAATAGTATCTGATGCCTCGTCCACACTAAAACAGATTTTGCAAAACAGATATTTTGCTGTACATTTGGGCCTCTTGTCCACATGTAAACAGTATTTTAGGTGTTTCACAAAACCTGAGATTGTTAAAAACTCCTGTTTGTTTGTATCCATGTGGATGGGAAAACAGAGAGATTGTAAAATGATGACATCACACCCCATTTTATTCATGTCATATTATTTCTTTGTGTAACATACCTGCATCAGAGACAGTGGAATCAAGACACTGATGATGCATATAGAGTAGAAAAACAATTAATCAATCAGGCTGATCCATGAGTAGGATACAGTGCATTCATTTTTGGCTTGTTTTTGCTCATATAATGCAGTAACAGCAAGGCACAATGAACAAAAAACAGACATCAGTGAATTTAAGCCTCTTTCATATGTGTCAACGAAAATTCCATATAAAACCACTCACATCTTTGACTGTGTTGATTCAGATTCAGATTCAACTTTATTGTCATTACACACATGTACAAGTACCGGGTAACGAAATGAAGTTTGGCGTCTAATCAGAAATACAAAAAGGCAGGGATAGTAGGATTATGTACAGTGGAGTGGTTATATATTAGTATAGACAGAATATAGAAATATACAGGGGCTATGGAAATAATATGAGTGATGCTATACAGATTATGTACATACTATACATGTTATACATATATACAGGTGGTTAACTTATTGGGGAGATATGAACATACTATACATATTATATTTATTATACAGGTTGAAGTACAATGCAGTGCAGTAACATGGATTGATGAATGACAGATTTGTGTATGACCAGTGACCAGGACCAAGCCAACGAGTAGAGGAGGAATGAGGCCATCATATGTGGACAGATGGTAAAGTGCAGTTAATTCTCAATATCATGCTTCAATATAAAGTTATCAAAACACAGGAAAACGTGGCCTGGGCATCTGGCCAGTCCAAGTATGGTGACATCCCAGTTCTTTTGTTGGATCAGACATCCCAAGAGTTTCTTCATTACGGGGAGGATATGACCAGGACCATAATCACCAGGAAAACTGAAGGCAATATGAGGGATTATGGGCAAGTATGGACTCTAAACGGAAAAGCAATCATGGACGAGTATAACAGCACACACGATGACATCCAACAAAGGAGATATCAGCGCACACCCTGACTTTACAAGCCAAAAACTCCCCGTCCCTATTTTCCCTGTCCATACGGCAACACCACAAGAGAAATATCTTCACCCTGAAATGGAGTTTACAAAAAGGTCCATTTTCAGATACCTAAAACTGTGTTTGTGTGTGGACAAAAGGCCAAAGAAAAGTACATTCTTCAAAATATCTGAGTGTTTGTGGACAAGGTCTGGGTTTCTTTCAAGTGAGACTGATGTTTGAGTCTGAAAAAATTGTGACAATGAAAACAACATAGATGTTACCAGGTTAATCCAGAATCTATAACTCAAAGTAACGGGTTATTGTTTAATCTCTATCTCTGCTTCACATCTCTTTCATCCCTTCAGAGCTGACCTGTCTGCTCTCTTGCTCTCTTTTTTTGTTGAGGTATTCCAGAGGGACACTTTAACAAGGGCTGGAAGAGGCCCAGGCCTTCGCATGTCAGACTCTGAACAAGTGCCAACTCCCCCTTACCTCCCCCCACCTCTGTTCATATTTCTCTGCCTCTCTCACCGCCTCTTTCTCTCTATGTCCCTCGCCCCCAGTGCCTGGCCCTCGAAGCGCTATTGCTGCTTCGGTTCCCTCCGAGTCGGCACGGCGTGCCGGCAGGAAACTCGGCCAAGAGGGCTTCCTGAGCGAGCGGGAGAGGAAGTGCAGTAATAAGGAATAAGGAAGGGGGTGTGGGTTTAAAAATAACCCGCCTATATAAGCTGAGGCAGGAGCCCACTTTGTCTCAAACTCTCACTCCGCGCTCCAACAAAGCTCTACCTCGGCCAGAAGCTCCCTCCACTCTCTCTCTCTCATACACACACACACAAACACACAGCACAGGACAGCTTTCCTGCCGTGCAGAGGAAAGTGGAGAACTCAACGCAGGTGTTTCCAAGAAGTTTAACAAAGACATAAACTATGTGTGCTGAGGAGAGCCACTTTATCCCCAAACAGGCAGCAATAACTCTGACAGAGGGAGAAAGTCCCGTCTGTTTCCAATAAGAAATAAAGGCTCGGAGCAGAAACACATTACTCCGATAAGCCTCCGCCAACTGATACTTTTCCTCGGCACACTGTAAGCCAGACTGAATTGATTGCATGCTGATATTAGACCGGTATAGTGCTGTGTGTGCAGTCATGGAGCCCTGTGTTTTTAAGGCGTTTTAGCTGAGCTTAAAGGCTCTGAGAGGTTTACACACGGCATCACTGCTTTCAGCAAGTTTTGAAACCATCTGTAGAGAATCTAGCACATACTTATGACACCATACTGAATTTGTTCACAAAGAATATTTCAGTTTTTATTACAAACTGGGTTTTGCAGATTTGGGCACCATTTACTGATGTTATAATACCTTTGTCACAGTCACCATTTCCCAAAGCCCAAAGTAATGTATTTATGGTAAAATTCCAGCAGTCCAAAACCCAAAGATATTTAATTTTGAGGACAAAAAGGGAGTAATCACATAAGAGAAGTTAAAGCCAGAGAATTTTTGGCATTCACAGTACTGAAAAATTAAATTGAATCACTCATTTGATTACAGTATCAGGACCACCAATTTTGCTGTCAATCACAATTATCCACAAATCAGTCAACTTTATTCCACTCTAATTGCTGAGATCAGTATAGGGTTTCAAAGAAAAGCCCAGGTTTGACAAACTATGGCTATGCTCATGCTAATATTTTCATTTTAAAATGCTATTTCAAAATGAAAACTATCTCTCCAGATGAAGTAATACTAATTCCTGTTCGTTTTAACCGTTCATTTACAGTGAATATGCATGGAACGACTTCAGCAGGGCAGTTGGTTGGTTGATTACTTACAGAAAACTCTACAAAGGAAGAAGAGCAAGTTCTCTTTTCTTGGACAATAACAAAGTCCATTTGGTACTGCACACAATGTGGGTTTCTCTGTCATGGTTTCCAACAGTCTCTGTTTTTGTCTGGTCAGAATACCAAACAAACTAAAACAGGGTCAATAGCGTATCTGTATTCAAGATCCTACAATGCTGGAATAGTTTGGATCTGGTTAGATCTTTCAGTAACAATTAGTAACATTATAAGTGTGATCCCTTTAATCCTTGCCTTCAAAGTGAAAGAAAATCTGCTGTTTTTGTTTACAACCTTTTGTATGTCACTGTTGCAAAGTCCTCATGATGGTAAGGCCTCAGTCAGTCAAAGATACAAATAATGTATTTATAGATGAAATAATTTATTTGTTGTGACTGTCCACTTTAGAACATTGTTACTCCTCATTGCTAAACTCTAGCTCTGTTTTGTGCATAACCGTCTCTGTAAATGTAATTTCCCTGTGATGGTCAGCAACAGAACAACAGAATTAAAATGTTTAGTCTAAACATTCTGTTTACAAATGTTCATCACTTTTTAACAAGAAAAGACCCAAACAACGAAGAATTCTGCTATGCAGAAGTGTGCGTACACTACTGTCCTTACTTTGATTAGTAGAACACAATTCAAAACCAGCAGAAGACAACAGAATGGATGTTCCCCATGGTTCAATCCTGGGCTCACTGCTTTTAGTTTTGTGTTTATACATGACGTGCCTACAAGTCACCCAGCAGCTGATTGTCACTGCCACTCAAGCTACACAGCAGAGACACTAACTGTATAGTTGGCTGATGACCAAAGATAAATATGCCTGCAACATATTCATGTTGTATTGAATTTGGAAAAAAAAAAAAGCCTCACCAACTACATTCAGAAACCTCACATCTTTGTACAATCAGAAACTAATGGAAAAAAAGCCCATCTGATGGCATCACCGTCACATCCTTAAAAGATACAATCTGCTTTTGAGAGCCTCAGTTATTTTTTCTTAAACCTATCTTAAAATGCATCTAGTTTGTCCCCGGTGCCTCTTCTCAAATAGATCCCAAGACAAGACAGTAAGACAGTAACAAGGCCCATAGTAAAAGGCAGCTGTAAAATAGCACATCGTAGATCTAAATTTGTCCATTTGGCTGTCGAATCTGGAACACATTTCTGAAATCAAATTTACTACAGATATAAAATCTTGTACAGCAAAGATTAAGTGGTGGCTAAAAGCAAACCCAAAATGTAGACATATATTGTGTATTATTTATTTCAGTGTACTTCTGTACAATTTTTGTTTGTTTCGTTTTTGCTTTGAATGTGGACTGAAATCTTAAGCGTCAAATTAGATTTTCTTGAACTCCATTGTCTCTCAATTAATAGAAATATTCCAACAAAAATGAAGGGATAGTAAGGTCTTAATTTGCACTTAGAAGGAAAAAAAGAAAAAAAAAACTTGACACTTGGCCCAGGACGTACATATGTGATATACATTGTGATCTTGTCTTTCTCTGGCAGGTACATAGTAAACACAGCCAAAATGTCACTCTTTAAATCTGTTAACATTACAAAGTTATTAGTTCCAAGCATTTAGCGTGTTGACTGATGAAACAGTAAAGTATGTAAATCTGTCAAGACTAACATCATGAGGTTATGATCGTGTGGGGGGGGGGGCAAGTGTGTACTTGCTGGGGCATTTTCCACATAGGTGAACTTAACTGAGCATACAGCATTATACTGTATCTACACAGGCAGAATTACTCCAATATGAAATATGACAACGATTGTGTAATTTTTAAAAAGAGCTAATGTGGGTATAGATAAGTCAAATTCTTCTCTCTTTTTTAAATCTCATTTGGCATGGGTGAGTCTGGCACTCTTTCTACATAGGGAGTAAATTTTGGACTCCTCTAAAGGTCATATGTGCGCAGCTAGGCCCATCAGCTTTGTTGTGCCATGATGTAAATCTCAGGCTAAATGATGACACACGCCAGATGAGCACATATGTGAACCTCTGAGACTCGCACAGAGAAACACCCAGACATCCAGCCAGGACTCACTTCCACATGGAAATCATACACCGCTCCATCATGGTGTGACAACAGGCCAAAACACACAGACACAGCCACTCCAACACAAATATATTTCCATGTAAAATCTAATATTTTCTGCATGTGGAGTGCAGCTCTCTTATTCTGGCTGAAAGAGCACAAACAACAAACAGCACTGGTCCACTGTTTGCTGTTCATGTCTCAATTAAATGATCAAATCGCCCAAATGCAGTGTGAAAAAGTAACTCACAGTGACAGAGTAAACAGTGTGTGGGAGAGCATTTGTTCAATATGTGTTCAGTTAAAGCTGCCCGTCTGTACAGACACTGGTGACTCCGAGCACATGGGCTGTTACTGAGCGATGAATCAGTGTGTTTGGACAGGGAGAAGGCAGGAGAGACAAGATGGAGATGAAAGTGGATGAGTTATTGGAGACATGAGATGAGGCACAGCGGAGGAAATAGAGAAGAAGACAAACACTGAGCAGAGAGCAGAGAGCCAGGGCTGGAGAGCTGAATGCGTGCTGTTTTCATCTGGTGAACAAGTGGGAAAGCATGTTGAAGCATGCTATCACTATCAAAGACATAGCAGAGGCAGAGCCGGTGCCGACTGTGGCAGTGACTTCTGCCGGATGGAAAGAAGCAGGTGACATCATCAGTTTTGGCAAAACTCCGGTGAATAAAAAGCATCCAACCTCATGCGCCTGGTCGAATGAACAATGAACTGTATTTTTACTGTTATTCCAATAGTAGCCATTACCATCAGCTTTTTAAAGTTCTAATATCCTGTGAGTCAGCTTTTTAAAGTTCTAATATCCTGTGAGTCATATCTTTGGAGTGTTTAGAGTCAAACTAAAACTAAGAGCCTATTCTCATATCTACTCAACAGAAGTGGATAATTGCTGGTTCGTTTGTGGTTTAGGACAATGGATTAGTGCCCCTACAGGCAGCAGGAGAAATAACAATCTATCACAGGTCACATTAATGTGTACAAAAAATACCTGTTTCTGCCTTTAAGTTATGGTTAATGATCATGATTCATGGTGGACAGCATCATGCAGTAAAGTTTACTTTTATTGTTCCTCTGTATTACTTTGATTTATGTAAAGGAATATCAAATGAATGCTTACATAGTTAATGTCACTAAATGAAGCTGACAGGTAGGGTGTTATAATTAACGAACAGGAAACTGAAACATGGAACACTGCAACAAAATCTGATCCCAGTCTTGTTCTTAAGTCTTAAGTTAGGAATCACAAAACATTCAGTTAGTGACACCTGTCAATCAAAGCCCACATGCCAGTCACTGAAACCTATTATCCTTAAAATCTCATTATGTTCTGCAGTATAGAAAAAGACCACCAGTACACTCATTAGAAGCATGGCTGGCTGTTCTTATGCTATCTGTTCAATATTACTTTGAAAGGCCCCTTTACTACATGGGAGAACACCCTCCGAGCTGTAACTATACCCTGAAAATGGCCAGTTTTGATAAGACACACTTTTTTTTAAGTGTCACTTGCAGCATCCTATGCTCAACGCTGTCCAAGAACTAGCCCAAAAACTCACATTACTTTTGCCAGACCTAGCTACAGCACTGGCACAGTACTAATGAAGTATGGGGATAGGTCTGTCTCTGTGAGACTACTATGCAGGCACAATCAGCAATGAACACTGTTATTCATCTTATTAAGACAAGTCAAATCTCGCAACCGCACGTGGACAACACTGCAGTGATGACGTTACATGCAGTCACTGATACCAGCTGCTGTTGAAACAGATATAGCTTTTTCAATAACTGCAACAACAAGCACAAGTGGCTGAAATGTTTCACTTCTGCGTATTGAATTTTCCACATTCAATATATGAACTAAGCCTAACAATAAAGCTGAATTTTAACCACTTTCAGAGTTGATTTAGAAGTTTAATATCAGTTGTAATACACAATAAGTAAGTCTGAACATCACCCAGTAAGAAAAAGGAAAATGCATTATACAAATTTCATATAACTCCATTTTGTTTCATACAATGTAGTGCATTTAGTCCAATATTATGAACATTCGTCAAGTTCCACTGCTGAACATGCACATGGATTTTCAAGGAAAATTTGTGTGAGGACAAAAGGATTTCCCAATTTATTGGAATTTGGGTGATGTGACAGTTTTCTCCTGGGAAAGTGATCAAATGTTTATCAAGTCTGATCATCCACCCACTGATTGATAGCTGTTACTGAAATGTGTGACTGAGTGTTTCGGTAAAGCAGCATGGATGTATCACAGCAGGTCAAAAAGTGGTGTTTGAATCATCCTTTGCACAACACTCAACACAATACTGGGAATGGAGGTTGTCATAACAGGTCCTAGCTGTCAGTCATATTACTCACTGTGTTATGTCTATGTCAAGAGGTATTTTATTTACAGAACAATTTTCCACAATAAAGTCCCAAGTAAGCAACCCTCCAGAATGATATGGGAGAAATAATAACGTGATCATAGACTGTGTATCTAGCAACACTGCATCCATGCATAAAACAGATCAGAGTATTCATGAGAATCTCACATTTCAGAAACAAATTCAATTTATCACCAGAGGAGTTTCATGTCTGTAGATGAGATTATCGATTTCAGCTTATCTATTGTAGTTTCTTACATTTATAGAGTAAAAACTGTATGAATGTTTACAAATATCTATGCCTTAAGTCTGTGATACACTGTGATGTTTCTCACTACATCTGTATATATGATAAATGAACAGAACCTCTGTTTCCTGAGTTCATTATGGCAAATGCAACCCAGTCATCACATAAAAACGTTGCCATCAAACATCTCTGCAATCCTAGACACATATAATTTTAATGTAATTTATCATTCAAGTTTCCATGACTTTTTTTTTTTTACCTCTCCTCGACACATAAGACATTGTTCAGGTGGACTTTGAAATGAAATTTTGGTTCAGAAACTTTAAGATTATACCCATCTAGGAGTTGCAGAAACATACAATTGCAACTTTTTTCTAGTAGTTTGGGCTAATTCATGATCTCACATGGGAAATGTCCAAATATATGATGTCCGCAGTCATTTGCCACTTCACCTCATCGTTTTTACCTTCTTTTTCAATGATTGGCAGTTTTAACTCATGTAACCCTGCAGGATGTTTGTGCTGTACAACTAAAAGGACAGTACACACGTTGCATTTAATAAAGGCGCACACAGTGATAGGTTGGAACATGCTGCACATCTTCACATGCTTCAGAAGACACTACAACACTCTGACTAACTTCATTGGAATGCCACCAAATCACCAACGGCTGCCAACCCTTAAAACACTGGGTACCTATCAAAGACCATTCAGCCTTTAATTAGTATTTAAAACCTGTGTTAACCAGAAGGCATGACACTGTAAAAGTACAGTATGTTATCCAACACACATACAACACACCCATTTTTCTGTATATCTGCTGCCAAGTAGCATTATTAGCTAAGGTGTCTCTTCAACACATTGCAGAGTGCTGTTACAAATATTTTGGCATCAACCAGTGTTCTTCATGGCACACGTGACATTAAGAAGTTGTTCACACACTGTAGAAACATGTCATATGTCAGAGAGATTTAGGTTTGTTGCAAAGGAGACACAAGCCTTACTCTTCAGGTCATATGAGGTGAAGATTTAATTATGATGGAATGTAAACTGGGAAGATAAGTTATGTAACATGTCTCATACAAACAACTCTGGGAAGAACAGAGCACTAAATTACTGCCAATTATTTTCATGGCATTGAGAACACCTTCAATTGACACAACAGCAGTGGTTAACAGTAAATAACTAGCCTGTATTTACGTTACTGGAGTATTTCCATGTCATAGTTTTCATATTTCATGTCTTCAATTTGCAATTAGACTCCAAAATAATTTTTACACTTCTGCAAATCAAAGATGAATAAAACTAAAGGAAAACTGCTATACAAATCCTTACAAATGTTTCAGTGTGGAAATACTGTAAGACAGTCAAAACATTACTTAAGTTCACATGAACAAAATGCACATAAAGTATGAAATGTCGAAATGGACAATACAATGGTCCCGTTACTGTATATACTGTATGTTTTTGGATTCATATTACTGCTCCATTCTCATATATTTTGCATTTTACTGCTGTACTGAACTGATTTTAACTATTTATGTACTGCTGGGTAGTTTATCTACAGCAGTGCATCATATTTTATAAGATCATCATATGTTTGTGGTGTCACTGTCCACTGAGAACCATGCATCTCTCTGAAAAACAGGCCTGTTTCCATCTTTGTGACTGTGAATCCGAAGGTTTGTTTAGCTAAAGAAGAGAGAGAACTGAATTCAACCCATGTAAGAGCACTTCACCTCTCATTTGATCACAAATAATTAAAATCAAAACCTTTATGTTAAGTGGACAAGAAGGGATAGAAAACTGTACAAGTAAGCACTAAAGCTGTCAAATAAATGTAGGGCAGTATAGGTAAAATGTTTGCCTCTGGAATAGAAGTATGAAGCTGCAAAACAAATAAATAAATACTCCGTTAAACTACCTCGAATTTGTGCGTAACCACAGTACTTGACTAAAGTCTCAGGGTTACATTCCGATACCAACGTGAAGACCAGAGAGCAGCCTTATTAACACTTGAATGCACTGAGAATAGCTGTGAAGTAGCTGGCGCCGGTAGCAGGAAAAACACCGTTCGCTGATCATGGCATAAAGGCCGGGAAACAGACAGTTTCTGAAAAGGAGACGTTTGACTAAATGGAATGTGGAGGACGCACAGGCTCCCCCTGTCTCCTTATGTTCTGGTTTACACAGAGAGAGAACAGAAGGGCAGGCTTTTTTATTTACAAAAATGTGTTGATGTTACAAATATTTCAAAACAAGATGCTTATAGAAGATCATGCAGCTGACGTGCGTGCGTAAAAGCGCGTCGTGCCCAAATGCGCAATACGCACGGCACCTGCACCCTCTTTCTTCCTGCTCGTGTGCCCTCCTAGTATCATTTTCGTCGCTCGCTTTTCTTCTCTCCCAACAACGTGTTAATTGCTTATTATGTCTTTTAGTGGTTGTGCTCAAGGGGCGGTCTCTCCCTCTCTCTTTCTGTCGCTCGCTCGCTCTGCCAGTTGTTGGACAGGTTTGGAGGGGCGGGTTTTTCTCCTCCTGCAGAAGTTTAAGTAGCTGCCCACAGCGGAGTGCGGAGACCATTCAGCACCAGTCCTCGTCCTCCTCCTGACGCAGACTCTCTCAGCAGTTCTCTGTCTCTGACTCTCTTCAGGGAAACACGGACTTTTTATACCGGGGCTAAATTTAGGGGGCTGGTCGGTGCACAGCTTCCCCCCCATCCTGGACGCGCTTCCTTCCCCCAGCCTCGCATTGGTCCGATTTGTGCAGCGAACAATATTTATAAGAATAACTCCAGCCCGTTCCAGTCACAGCTGCACATGAGTGAGGAGCAGCAGAGGCTCAGCGGACGGCACAAGAACAGACGCGTTCCTTCAGATTTTTTCAGAAGGCTCGGGGGATTCTAGTGATTTCACCGAGCGCCTTCTGTCAGTATTTAGGGACATTTTATTTTTTAATTTTTTTTATTTTATAACGCATGGAAATGGCCTTGAGTGGAACCATTTTACCGTCAATCTCTACATTTGCCAACCAGAAGGAGAAATGTTGGGAAGATGTAAGTAGAACTCTTCATGTAAATATTGATTTGTGTAAAATGACATATACTGAGCATGTTCTTAGTGCACTTGTAAACTTTTCTGTCATGACAAGTACCATAGACTGCGCTATGATTGTATTTAACAGGTTATTGAAGTTTAGAGATTCTGGTATTTGGAGGCTGTATTTGTGGTTAAATTGGGCTTTTAAGAGTTAAACAAAATAATGAAAAAAGTGAAATATAGTAATATTTTGCCACTTTTGTGCAGTTTCAGGCTGTTTTCCTCTGTGTTTAATTCTTAAATGGTTAAGGGGGAAAGTTTTTGAGCTTTGACGCAAACTCTCCTCTCCTCTTGTCTGCGCTCCAGAGGTGGAAGGGTGACATGAGCGGCGTAACGCCCGACATGGACAGCAACTGCCTGGGCAGAAAAGACGAAGAGGACCTGGATAAGTTCTTGGATTTTGACTTTATTCTTGCAAACACCGCCGCTTCTGACAGCGCTCCAGCCGGAGCAGGAACAGAGTCCTACCGGCTCCAGGAGTCCGCGGCGCCCGTGTACCAGCAGCCGCAGCAGGCGCACACCGGGATGCCCCATCCCCCGGCCTCCTACACCTCTGTGCCCGACATGAACAGCCCACCGCCGCCCTACAACAGCCTGATGGCGGAGCTCCTTCGCTCCGACGTGGATACCAGCTTTCTCCCCGGGAACAACATCCAGGGCAGATTCCTGATCAGCACCTCACCTTTCCAGCCCACTCAGGATGTATTCCCCGAGCACCCGAACATCAAAGTGGAGCCCGGTTCCATGGACAGTTACGGACCTGTGATGGGTCTGGTTCCTCAGAGCTGCACCAAAATAAAGCACGAAGGGAACGTTGCGTGCATGATGTCGTACGACCAGCAGCCACGTCTCGCCAACTCTCCGCAGGCCGCCGTGGGCAGCATGACGCCGCCTCTCAGCCCCGACGACCTGATGACCTCCGAGTGCCACCAGCCTCAGATGTGCCCACCCACGTCGCTGACGTTCCCGCAGAGCTTCCACCCGCACCACCGCAGCGCTCCGGGAGGGTTCCCCCACCAGCACCCTGGGATGCAGCTGCCTTTCCCCGGGGCGCAGCATCATCACCAGTACTCGGGCATGTTCGGAGACGACGCGGCCATGAGCCTGCAGCAGCAGCAGCCGGCGGCAGGACAGAGGGTCTTACTCACCCCTCCATCCTCCCCTCTGGAAATGATGGACACCAAGCCAAAGAGAGGCCGCAGGTCCTGGCCCAGGAAACGGACCGCCACGCACACCTGCACGTTCAGCGGCTGTGGGAAGACCTATACCAAAAGTTCCCACTTGAAGGCGCACCTCAGGACCCACACAGGTAAGCCCGCGTAATTCAATGCCCCCATATGCTTTACTATGGGTCCTACCTTTATATGTTGACCCCCACTCACATTTTATTTGATTTCCCACAGGAGAGAAACCCTACCACTGCAGCTGGGAGGGATGCGGCTGGAAGTTCGCCCGTTCAGATGAGCTCACACGTCACTTCCGGAAGCACACTGGCCATCGACCCTTCCAGTGTCACCTCTGCGAAAGGGCCTTCAGCCGATCTGACCACTTGGCTTTACACATGAAGAGGCACATGTGAGGGAAAACCCTCAATTAAGGACAAAAAGGGAGAAGACATGGACTTCTACGCACAGCATTATCCCAAAAAGAACTATAACCATCCTATGATCAACTATAGAGGGAGGCTATGCAATTAAAGTATTATAGCGTATTATTATAGTGGTACCACTGCAGGAACAACTGCCATACAGTATGACAAGGCCACTATTGACTACACTGTAATACCTATAGGTATGTTATAGGAATGTTATAGTGATTTTTCATTGGGGCAACAGAGCTTCAAGATGAGATGCTCTAAAATGATGTTTTGTAAGAAATTTCTATTTAAATGTTATTTTTGAATGAAAGAAATGCTAAACATTACCACAAAACAAACACAGCCAAACCCGACAGAAGCACATGAATTCTGTTCAGACCAAAGCATTTTTTTTATGTAGCTGGTACTACTTTTTTTATGGAATACTGTTTATATAGACAAACGTAGTAAAGGAACATTCCACTCAACATGTCAGGCACATGCCACTGAAGCAACTGGAAGACTATCATTTGAAGAGCAAAGGTTTTGTTTTTGTATTTTCACCATTAGTGCCTTTTATAACACAATAAGCCACATGTTACGAGTGCCATATCCTCCACTGGCTAAAGACAGTCAAAGTTTTATTCTGTGTTATATTGTTAAGTGTAAACAGCACGTGAAATAAGCTTAGAGACAATGTTTTCTTCCAAAACTGCCTTTCCTTCTGTTCTCCTTAAAGGCTTGAATTGAATGTCTGTGAGTCTAAAAGCATTTTGAAGTCAGGGTCTTAACAGTAGGAAGTCTTACAGAAGTGCATGCCATCTCAACGCCATGTGATTGACAAAGGGCTACACAGTCTTTGGCAATAATTGTTTGTGTCTTGAAGAAATGTACTGCATTGTAAATATAATCTTTTTTATATAATGTAAATAGTTTATTTTAATGTACATATTAAACTAAATGAACAACATGAATTCCGAGTCCAATGTGATGATTGTCCTGGTGTTATTTTTCAAGGTGAAATCCTGTTTACTTACCTTCATTCATCTGAGTATTAACAATAATAACAGAACAACATGGATAAAGTCCAAAAAGACCAAAAAAAGGGTTAAATAAATCTGGCCTTTTGTGCCTAGGGGGTGCTTGACTAGTTCCCGGGGGGGATCTTGGGGTGGTTTGATAAATATGATAGGAATGCACAGATATTTGTTAAAGAGGAAATACAATGATGCAATATTGATGTACAAAACGAAAGAGATGACGGTCAGCAAGATTAGCTGAAGTGCTCAAAGTAATTGGTATTTCTACACCGTAAACTCGCGTAAATAATAAAATGGTCGGCTAAAAGTATAGAAAAGAAACAGCTGAGTCAAGTAAGTGATGAAATAGTTGCAACATTAGCTAACAGTGAGTTACATAATCAGCTAAATGAATAATTCATTGTAATATTCAGACAAAAGTTTAGTTTTGAGCCCACATGAGTAAATAGAGGTCATACTAATGGAACTATAAGGTTATATCAAACTAAAAGGCTGTGAACTGAGCTTCATTATGTCAGTCTTCTATTCTGACAACTGAGCTGAGTCACATTTAAAAGGAATCTTATTTTAATTCCAAAGTTGCTAAAGTCATGAAGTATTTCGAGGAATGTCTAGAGAAATGACCTTCAGAATAGGGAATGTTCCTCCTGGTGGATGGTTTTTCCGAGCTTTTCTTGTTTTGTTAGCAGCAGCAGCAGCAGGTGAAGCGTCCTCCTCGCCCCGTCCGGCCCAGAGCCCCTGGTGCCCGCTCTGCCTGCAGCGTCAGACCAATGCTTCCCATCTGGGATGGAGTAAACTGCCAGAGCGCTGTGGCAGCTGCCTATAAATACAAACATTACACTGACATAATTACAGAGGCTGGATATAGATGGAGCCTGAGTCGGGGCATAGGGGCGAACCACAAGGAGTGGGAGGGATGAAGAGAAAGAAAAACCTGTCTCAAACAGGCGGCTTGTGCAGATGAATTATGGGAATTAGGTTTTTCTTTTAGCAGTTACAGTTTCTGGCGTTGAAATACTCTCTCGTCACACTCGCACACACACTATCAACTCATTCTTTTTTTTTTATTTCCAACAGAAGATATAAGACTTGTTTGTGCAGGAGTGAGGTATTTGGATGTCTTCTAGCAGGTGGCTAACGTCACAGCTGTTTGTCGAATCACTGTCATATTACGTCAGGAGGAATACTACACGCCACAATATTCGTCAATATGGAAATGAGTGTTGCGTTAAGGTCTAGTGGAGCATGACAGAGATTATCAAGAGGAAGATAAAAGAGAGTTTATTTGATCACCTGACTGTACTGGCTAAATATCTGTGGTTTCTATGTGATACTGCATGAAAAGACACTATGAAGGATAGAAAAGTGACACCCTCAGTATGCTGTCATCTAATATTTTATACATAATTTCTTAGCAGTCTGACAATGTTTCTAACTCTCAGAAACAGGTATTTGGAAGTGTAGTGGATGGATTACAAATTCTCTCTTCTCTCTCCAACCAGTCACCAGTGTTGCCATTATACATATCTTTAAACCATATATGTGTATAATTGTTTTGTTTCTGAAACAAAAATGTATTTCCTATCAGTGTTTCTACATTCGTAGTATGTCAGTGTTGTAGTGTTTTAACCAAACCAGTTGCCACAAAGTTTTAACCTTTCCTCTGTGAACAGGAGGTGGTTATGATGGGTGGCAGATATAAAACACAGGATATAACCACTCGAGAACAGAGTTATAACACTCAGATATGTTTGTGTGTTTACGTGAAGTCTCTATTGGCATCGAGGTGGGAGTAAGTCACACGCTCAAGGAATAAGTAAGTCTTGAGTATTAATCTTTAAGTTTAGGCAGGTCCTAACTTCCTCAAGTTGTCTATATCCACAACAATAGCTTCTACACAGATTTCTATGTCAAGGTTTTTCTGCAAAAGTCTTTATGCTCGTTTTAGACTATTGCATGTATATCCTTTTTTATAATGAGAACTTTATTTGAAATTGTTATTGGGCTGTTGCACTGATGTTACAAGGCTCTGTAGCAGAGTCCATAATGGTGTTATGTTTTTTGTACTGTGTGATGAGTGTTATGAGTCCATGGCATTTTAATTTCCCCATTTGGGGATTAAGAAAGCGATCTATCTCTATCTCTATCTCTATCTCTATCTCTATCTCTATCTCT
>JAPQRQ010000019.1:17731704-17772829 GCA_037367365.1 Apogon talboti | reverse complement strand
TAGATGGAAGGTTTCTATTATTTGTACTAGCAGTTGTAGTAGTAGTACATCCACTGTTAATACTTGTATTTGTAGTAATAGTGTTAACAGTTATGGACATTTGTTAAACTTACTGCTAATTATACCAACACCAGCTGTTCTACTTTTTAATAGTTCTCATTCAGTTTGCTGTGCATCCACTCGTCTCCCCTATTTCCCCCCTTCTCCCCCCTTCCCCAGTCTTTCTCTCTCTCTCTCTCTCTCTCTCTTTAACCCCAACTGGTCAAGGCAGACGACCATCCTCCAGGAGTCGGGGTCTGCTCCAGGTTTCTGCCTTGCCACTATCACCAAGTGTTTGCTCCTGGAGGATCCTGTTGGGTTTCTGTAAATTAGCTTGAGAGCCTGGTTTCGACCAGCTCTATATGTGAAGTGTCATGAGACAACTTCTGTTATGATTTGGCGCTATGTAAATAAAATTTGATTTGATTTGAAATCTGTTTCCATTAAAAGTCCACTCAATAATTTTCTAGATGATTGATTTTAAATGCTGTAAATAGGCAGAATGTGGATCCTGTTGAACTTCAACACAAAGCTCTTAAATGAGTCAAACCATCTTATCTCTGTTGCAATCAGACTATTGCTCTCTCTCTCTCCGTGTCTGTCAGTGTGATGGTTGTTTTATCTGTGCAGGAGAGCGTTCATACAGCTGATGGCACTCAGCCATGATACCCCTCCCCTCTCTTAAGACATCACTGAACATCTCCCGATCCGAGCCCCCCTCCCCTCACTGTTTCAGCTCAGTTCATGTCATTGAGATCCAACAACGGACTGAAACAGATGGAGTGTTTGCTGTTTGGTTCTGATGGCGCATGAACCAGTTTGACACTTCCAGTGAATGCACTCAGCTTCAGGGCTTTTTTTTTTAAAAATCCCAACAGCCCCAAACCTCAGAGACAAACATATGTCTCTCTCCTACATATTCCCATGCACCAAGTCTCTTTTTTCACTGATTCTCTCTCTCCTACCTCACTGTCCAAGCCTAATATTTTCAGTCCAGCGGCGGAGGAGGCTATAAACATGTTCATGAGCTCTTGTGCAACAGTTTATCGCTGTGGAACTCCCCATCCAGAGCATTTCACTGCGCATTCTTCTCCAACTCCAACATAACACACTCATAAAACCATAAGTGTGTGGAGGAAACTGATACGAGAGCGGTGGAGATTAGCAGCGTTTCCCCTGAGAACGTTCCTGTCAGTTGGGTCAAAAGGCCACGTTCAGGCTGTAGACCTCCAAAGACTGCATTTGGAACCAACTCTGACAAACCCACATTTTATTTGGCTCAAATATGTTCTCATTTAGTCAGAAAATATGTCAAAGAGGGATGTCATTTTTCATTTCAGCAGACTGGTGGATATTACACAGCTTAATGATGTTATATCTCGTCTCTTGAAAATAGAACTGAATTAGTTGCGAAATTGTCGGAAGAAAATGAGGAGTCATCAGATAAACATTTTTCTGGTGAATGTCAGCAGTGAGTCTTATCAGCTGATCAGCTTTAACTGGAAAAAATGTGTATTTCCAGAGGTGCAGGTGCAGCCGCTGTGTGAGGAAAAGCTGGAATTCTTACAATGGGAAGAGGATGCCATCTACTGGGACAGCGGCATCACTGTGGACAATACACACACTGACAGACTAAACAGTTTCCCATCTTGGAAAACTGAAGAGGCTTGAATGTTTGGGACTTTCCTCCACTTCCCTTTTTTTATTTTATACTTGTAATCTTTTTTCTCTGTGGTGAAGAGCTTTTCCATTCTTTGCAGTTGCAAGAGAAGATGTAACATCTGTGTGAAACTCGTAACATCTGTGTATAAATTTAACATTGGACAAACATTCAATAGTCCATTGATCCAAAAAACATCTCCCTCTTTGAAATAAAAGGATTTTATTATTTGAACAACATCCTGATATAAGACAGATCCTGCTATGGACAAATTACAGAAGAAAAAAAATGACACGGAGACTTGCATACATATACAAACAATCAAATACAACAATCAAATGGTCAAGAATCAAAGAATGAAAGTTGAGTGTTGCTTGCCACGTGTTTAAGAGACAGGTTGTAATGATCTGAAATTACTGTCTATATTTTTGCAAGAATAACACAAAGTCTCACACACACACACCTCCATGTTTGTATATGAGGTTATTGACTTACATTCATTTCCTGCAGACTTTAAGTAACCACAACCCCATCACCTTAAAGGAAGTCTTAACCAACAAATGTAATGTTTTACGCAAGTCAGGAAAACACGACCACACACACATATACTGAGTTTTGGGAAATTAATATTGACTTACATTCATTTCCTGGAGACCTACCCTGACCAAACCATAACCATGACATGACTAAACTTAACCCTAACTTGAACCTGACCTAACCCTAAACCCTTATTGCTAAAAGGACTCTTAACCTGTACATTTAATTACTTTCCGTTGGTCTAAATGTATTCTGTCTCCAAAGCCATTCACCAGAATACAAGTGCTGACAGTGTTTGATTCTCCAAAAGCACTGACCCGAAAACAACTGTGAAACAAAACATGCTTCATATCAACATGTCAAGATACCTGCTTTACACGTTAGTGTTTTAATTGATAATCCATTCATTATTTCCATTAGTTATCAATCATGTCTCCAAGAAATTACATATATGAGTGTATATAAGTGTGAGATATATTTAATAGTTTGGTTTAGGAAAAATACTATGGTTTGATATGAAGCTAACCAAAATATTTCATTGGCGTAAACCTAAAAATTTACAGGAGTTGCAGTGTGAGCTTCAGAATTCCAGGATTTTGTAAATACACTGTTACCCATAAAGTTGGACTAAAAGATTGGTACTTCTTCTTATGAAATGATTGTGACAACGTGATTTATTCTTGATAGATAAAGTCTCACTGGGACTCAGTATGTAATCAGCGAACCTGTTCAAAGGTGATTACTGATGTGTATAAATAGGAATAAAGAGAGGAAAGTGTCTGAAAACAAAATGATTCTAACTTCATGGCAACAGTGTAGTATCTATCATCCATCCCAACATGTTGCAAGTATGGAAGAAACATCAAATGGTAACACGTGGATACATATGCAGTAACATGTGTAGAAATGTAAAAAATAAATATATTTTTGTAGTACATAGAGATTATAATAATGCGTATCCATCCAAACGTACAATGGAAACCTTTTTTTTTTCCTGTGGACCAGGTTGTGTCTCCATAACAACAGACTGTCTGGACACATTTACATTTCTATAATGTATGTCGTATTTGTCCACACACACACATTTGACATCCCTGACTCTGTGTGTGTGTGTGTGTGTGTGTGTGTATACAGTACGTGACTTCAGGTGAATACCCACTGTCTGCTCTGGTTTCAGCTCAGTGACCAAACTGGTTTCTGTCAGCAGTCAAATTGCTAACAGACCTGGTCTTTCCAGCCAGTTCTGGTTCTTCTTGATACTTTGGGCTGCAAATGCAGGCACACACACACACACACACACACACACACACACACACACACACACACCACTATACCATTGTGTGCGTGTGTGTAAACCTCCATCTGCAATGCCTTTACTTAGGGATACACACATATACACATATACACACACTACCTATACCTTGCTGGCAATCACATGCCTGAGGGAGAAAATGTGTGTGTATGAAACTAATTTTTCGTCCAGTTTAAGGTTTCACCATTGGATTAAATGCGTTAGCAGCCAAGGCTGATTGAATGCAGGCTGTCTGTGTGGAAGGTTGGATTTACACTCACGTTACAAAAACAGAGTGATCCTCTGCCAGCGAGCGATGCTTATTTCATTCTGTGTAAACAGATGGAAAAAAATGTTCAAGTCAGATTTACATATATCTCATATCTCAAACAGATCTGGTATTTGGTCAGATGATTTCTGTTTGGACAGAGAGAATCAATTTTCAATGACTTTGTAGGAAAAGCAGGTTAAGAAGAGTAAGTCTGCAGCCTTGCTAACAGCTCAGTGAGGCTGAGAAGTACTCGCTAATGTCAGCAGGTTAACGCGTCTTCAACGATAATGTCAACATAGACCACCAGTCACAATGAGAATAGAGGCGAAAACAATCCAGACCTCACTATTTGTGAACAGTAGAGTTTATCTCTGATTTGTCTGGGACGTCTCAGGGAGAAAACATGTTTGCATTTGAGATATCTGAGTTTTATTCATATTACATTAAGGGATTTTTATTCACAATATGTCATTTCTCTGTAGCAAAACAGGCCAAAAATAACATTAAATGACATTAAATATTAATGGTAATAAAGGAGATTTGACACCACTGACAGATGACCAAAGGTAATGGACCATTACACTGAATAACATTATGTATTCTCTAAATTACAAAGTTGAAGGAAACATTTGACATTTGTCCATTTTTATTGGTAAAGGTAAAAACAGCTCTCATGATCTCATTCTAATTCACAACATCATCTAGCGGTACAGCTTTTATAGTTGTTTAAAATTTGATCAAATATAACAAATTATATCTAATATGAATTACACTTTATTATGTAAGTGATCAAGCCAATGTGTGTATGACAATGAAACAATATGGCATTAATATGTGTTAATGAATGTAATGTGAATAAAACTTCATTACCTCATCTGTAAACTTCCTTTTTATAGTTAACAACTAAATATTATATTAATTGAATAAATGCTGCAGTTGTAGTCGTATGCAGTAGATTTTGTGGAATAAAGGTCCCTGTAGGGGCCTGTCTTTGTTTAGTTTCACACTGTAGGTTTTGTGAAAGTTAAATGAGCTCACACAGATCCTGGTGACGGATACACACACATATGACAGCGTCACACAAAACCAGCAACGACTGTGTGTGTTCAGTAAGGGATATCCCAGTATTTCCAGGAATACCCCCCTTGCAAAGTGTGTATTTTCCTGCTGAAATCAGTGGAGCAGCTCACGAGGCTGAAAGTGAAAGCATGTGAGCAGCACAGGGATTGAAGAGAAAAAAAAAAGAGATACTGAGATGTGAAGGCAAACCAGTGTTTATCTTCCATTTCTCTCTGACCCACATTCCCAGTTAAAAGCCAATAGGCTTTTCATTTCCTCCTCTCCATTACCATAGGGTAAACACAAACCTAGCTAGGAATTTCCTGTTATTCCATACGGAGACAGTTAGCATTTGCTAACATAGCAGATTGCTTAGGTTTCAGCTAATATGTTCAGAAATGGTCACCATGTTTGCACAGCGTTCATTTCACACCACACATCCTTGAAATGTAACTGTGTAATTTGCTGCATATTGTCTGAGGTGGATGGAGCTCTTGTACATGTCTGCAGTGAGTCAGACCAAGAACAACAGGCCTGTCCACATGGATGAATATTACAGCAGCTTGTTACAAAGATTAGTCAGGTTCATCACAAATGGACATCTGTTTAATGACACGCTTTACTTAATATACTAAGTGTCACCGTTTCAGCCAGAAATTCATGTCAGAAATTTATGGACACTTGCTTTTTTCATTAGGTTTGGTAATAAACATACAAACCATATAGGCAATTTATGGTTGCCTATATGGTAACTCATGATTATACTTAGAATACTATGACTAAACCTGCTAATTGTCAACATGTTACAATTATGATTGAGAGTGTCTTTGCAAACCACAATTAGCATAAAGCTCAAACCTTCACTGTTCTGGAAGAACAACGTAGCAGGAGCCATGATGAAACCATGGATTTGAGAATCTCTCATTAAAGAACCAGAGTCTGTTCTCATTTAACTGAAATGTTTATTCTAGTAAACAGTACAGATCATGTGGGGAGGACCACTGTTCAAAATAAACCAGCATCTCTGTCTTCTCAGCTGTTAGTGTTACCGAAGGCAATCCTCCAAATGGTTCATTATCGAGTTTACTTTTTCTTCTTCTTCACTTTTTAGGACAAATATAACAGACAAGATACTATACAGACTGTATACACATTGTATGCATCTTCTTGAAGATAGCTCAGATTACTTCGCCTACGTGACAGGAAGGGCAGTTGAAGGCAGGAAAAAAAAATCAGATAAGAATCAAATATGAAATAGTAAACAAACCAATAAGGTTCCATAAAATTCAGTTTTGGCTGTTTTCTATCAAGCATCAGTTATTAGTAATGACTGAAACCAAAGTCTCCATACCAAAATGAAACATTCACCATTTTGAGAAAGCAATAAAATAAACATTAAATCTCAAATATTGATACCTTCCAAATGACATCCTCTAAAACTTATTTTTCCTTCTGTTCACATTGCTGAATAAAAATAAGAAACAAGTAATGATCACTTTTTCTTTTCTCAAAATGGATGAGAGGCATTTTGGATTGAAAGGTTGTTAGATTCTGCAACTACTGGAATGAAGTCAAAGCAAAAACGTCCTCTACAAATATGGGACAATGTAGTCAGCGGTGGCAGGTGCATAAATAATATTAAAAACATACGCTACAAAAAACTTAAAAAAAACATTAGACTGGTTTCACAGGATACATACAATAAAAATAAACAATCTATTGCACAATGGAGGTATCAGAAGACAAATACAGTATGAATGATGTTAGCAGTCTGTAACAGACAGCTCTGAGCAGTACACAGCTGCAGCCTGAGGTCAACGCAGATGAACAGAGATGCATGAGGAAAAAAAAAACATGGAGGGTTGGATAGAGATAACGCAATACTGTTTGGTATCAACTAAAAGACAAAAATAAAATTATCATTGAACATATAGTCTAAAACTATATGTTTTTGGATTAGATAGTCATTAAAAGATAGTTACATTAAATTTAAGACTACTTCATAAATAATTCAGAAACAGTGATAATGAAGCGTGGCCCAAAATATACTGCAGGCAGCATTTGGCATTAACTACTGTAACATTTTCTGCAGAGCTTCACGCTTCCTGTATATGGCTATTTACACTGTGTAAAAATATCACCACCCAGCCCACACAAGATAAAAAAAACAGGGTGTTAAAATAGTATTTTGCAGCAAATCTGCAATAATAATAATAATAATAATAATGATAGGGAAAGTGCACAATTAGCTGAATTGCACAGCAGTTAACTGAGCCACATGCCTGTAATTAAAACACAACAGACTGAAACCAAAGTTAATTCAATACTTTGACATTTTCAAACATTATTATCGTCAATATTTTTGTCCGCGTGAATGTTGTGTCCTATCATTGTGAATTTTAAGTCTCCTTATTAGAAGTGTCAGCATTTCAAATTAAAACTATGAGGCTGTGATTATAAACAATATGAAAGATAGAGAAAAATGTGGGAAAGAAATTGTAAACAACCTTGTGAAAAATGTTAGAACGTCATATTAAAACTACTGAAAACTATGGCAACAAGCTAGTACCTAGCTAGACCAAGGTTGCACTAACAGCTCCATTTTTCTTTTTAGAATTTCTGAATGTTGATTAATGATCTTTTTTTGCGTCAACACAGAAATGCGAACAGTTCTAATGAGTGTCTTCATATACAATTTCACAACAGACAGGAACACAGCAAACATCTGTAACAGGTTTAGTGGCTCAGAGCTGATCAGGTGGTGTTAGCTGTGTACCGCTCAGAGGAAGAAGCTTACATTGTACCAGAGACACTGCTCTTCTACATCAACACAGCTTGTAACAGCTACAGCAACGTAATTATTCATGATATGTAAACAAGTCAAAAACTGGCAGGGAGAGGCAGTACACATTCCTATATGGCAGAATCACGGCTGCACATCAAATGTAAATGTAGCTTTTCTCACCAATTTCAATTCACATTGAGAGGATTTTCAGCATATCCTTCCATAACAAGGCAATTCCACACAAGTACAGTAAATATCTGGGTAAAAGTGAAAGCTGTCCCATCGTTCAGTCATGACTTCCAAAGTACCGTTATTGAATTTGTCATCCAGACAAGCAAATGTAACACTAAATAACACAAAGATAAATATATTTGTTCCTTTGCGCTTGCCTTACATAATTTCTTCCTGTACTGGATAAAGCCAAGAAGAGTTTTCAAGATACTTCCTGTATTAAACTGTATCAACACCAGTGACTGAAATGCTTGAACTGGGAAAGCTATTCCGTACAGGATGATGAAGCATGACAGCCTGATTTTCATTACCAATTTGATAATGAGGAAAAGAAACGAGGAGCTTAATATCTCATCCCTTAAAAGGTCCCGTGTGCAAGATTTATGATATAAGACGATATAGCTGCAGAAATGGAATCTATTGTGTAAAGTTATGTTTTCTTTAGCATATAATCTCAGCAAAAAAACCCAAAGTGTTGCATTTAGGTTAGCCAAAGAGTCATTTAAATCTACAGAGGGATCACCTTTCACTGAGACGGCCATGTTTCTAGAGCAGCTAAAAATTAATCTCTCTTCTTTTTGCTTTAGCGGCGTTAACTCCTACTATTTCCTTAACTACAAACCTCAGAACAAGCGGCTTTTGTGGTTTTATGACCCCTGTAGGTGAGAGAGTTTGTGGCAATCTGGAACATCACCACTAGATGTCACTAAATATTACACACTGAACCTTTAAAGTGATGGGGGGAATACATTTGTTGTGTTTGTCTATCTGCACTAACTCAAGAATAAAATTGGCCATAGACGCAAAACACGAACGGAGCATGGGTATGAAACACGCCATGACATCTAAGTACAACAGCGGACTCTGAAATAAAGAAAATATGTTCAGCAGAATCTGTTCTGGTCAGAAAAAAATCTAGTGTGGATATCAGCAACCAGTTCAAGTAGAGCGACAACTAAAAATAAGTGAGTGGTTAAGTCCATGTTGGAACGACAAACTATCACACAGTTGTTATAAACGGTATTTCCAGTTTCCGGTTGGATTTCTGCTCGTTCCAAACCTTCTGTAAAGCTGCAGCTTGTGCTTGCCGGCCAGAGGAAAGCTGGAGTGACTAAAACATGAACAACAAATGATAGCACAAAATGACTTTACATTTATGTTCTTTTAAAACAAAAACATGTCAAAATAATAAAATCACCACCCACGAAATAAAAACTGTTAAAATCCTTTTGCTCTCTCTAGTGAAAATAACAAATGTAGAAAAATTAAATCCCTCATCGTGCCTTCCAGGTCTTGGATGCGGCATTACCATCACAGCATTAGGATCAGAGTACAGCTGTTGAGAAGAGGCATAGTTAGCTCAGATTATCTATGTACACTGACCTGAGGGTCGGACAGCACCGCAGAACGTCCACAGTACCGTCGCCCACTCACGGACAAGGTAAATATATCTGTACAGTTAGTTCGTGTCGCTCCAAAGGACATGCTGACACCTCGCAGGGTTCACCTCGTTTGTCAGGCGTCACATTAGAGGGTACCAGTGTACGGGGGAATGAGCACATTACATTTCAGCGAGTCAAGTTACCACAAAAGGTGCCACACAGTGAACCTCGAGGCCCCCTGAGGGTCTGGGAGTTGCCCTCTTTACCTAGTCTAGTCAAAGTCAAAGTGATGGTTTGGAAAACATTCTTCATTATACCCACGTTTAACGTAAGAAGCTAGGAATTAAATTGACTTTTCGCCAAAGATCTTCTCAAGAACAGCTCCCGTCTGCTCTTATATTATCACCCGTAATTTACACAGGCCTGTTAAGCTTTCAGAAGGAGTGAAAATGTCCAAATGTTTTCAACTTTAGAGAGGGATCAACTGTAAGGAGAGAAAATGGATTCAACTCTTAATTGAAATCATCTAAGTGTTTTATTATATAGAGACCTACAAAGAATGGAGGTTCCTTTACCAACCGTGGACTCAGACTGACTACGCATAACATTTTGTGTGTGTTTTTGGTGTGCCTGAGAACGTGTCGATATATTTTGCTATTTCCTGACATTTTGGTAACTAAATGATTAATCAGATACAGGTATTTTCCAAATTAAATAGCAAATATATGTACATAATAAGAGTAGTAATATAGTGTTAATTTGATCAGTAAAAACTTCATGGTTTGATGCTGATGTTACTTTCTCTATGTTGTAACTATGTTGTTGCAGTTTCTTCTGTGTGTCGGCAAAATATATGGTATTTAAGTTAAAAATGTGAGTAACTTAAAAATTGTGTGCTAAGCTAGTTAATAGTATTTTGTCTTTATCAAATCAATACTATATTATTTTTGTAGTTTTTAATTGTACGTTGTGATTCAGAAGTATTAACACATATTTGCAGTTATTTTCTTTGGAGTATGTATTCTTTCTTCTTTTAGTTTGTGTGTCAGTATTTTTCAAGTCAACGGTGAGTGAGCTCTTCTCACAAAGTCAAACTATAACTACGCTGCTAATGTTTCTACAACTTCCTTTGTAAAGCTTCCCTCTGATGTTTCTAAACACTCCATAAAATGACTTGCTGGGTGTGAAAGCTTAACAGACGTAACTACGTGGAGTGAGATTTAGCGAGTTGAATCAGTGTAATCGCAGTGTGAGCTTAGCCTCTGTCAACATGAATCAGTTAGCCTCCAGCAGAAGTGGGAAATTTCAACTGATATCAATTTTCTCACTTCTCATGTGAACGTGTGTTAATGAGAATATTTCCTAAAAATACAGAGAGAACATGTTGAAGTGATACTCTCGATCCTGAGGAGTGCCAAACCCTGTCTTTTCTACACTCTGATACTCAGCAACCCCCTCATTGTTCAGCGTTTTCTACCTTGAATACAAACTGACACAGTCTGTACCATCGGCAGTTCAATGGGAGAACCACGTTACTCTGGTTTCACATCAGTAAAATAAATCCCTTTTTTTTTCCCCAAATACCTTGGCAGTCTGAATTTTTGTGTTATTCTTCTTCACTGCTGCTTGTCGTCACCCCAATTTTCCCACTTGATGAGTGAAGCTGGAGAAAAACCCCACGCTGAAACACAAACTGTCAGGGTGTTCTGTCAGTTAGTCTGTTCAGTCCATTAAACGGATCTGTCACATTACTGTCCGGTTGATATAGTGCAGAAGAGCAGTCCGACTTCAGGTTTCCAGTAAGTCTCCTCTGCTGCCATCCTCCTCCTCTTATCTTCATCTTTGAACTATCAGTCTCTTTATGTCAGCAGGAGAGATTTGTACCGATGAGTTCTGTTTCCAGCAGTTGGGTTGTGGTGTTTTTTTATGCAAGTCAGTGGCCAAACTTCCTTTTTTCTTTCTGTCCAGTACTGGGGAATGTAAATAGTGGAGTACTGTGTGTGTGTGTGTGTGTGTGTGTGTGGACCAGAGGCTTCATGAAATACAGAGTTAGTCCAGTGCTGTGCTTTGTGTCTGCATATTAACATGTAAGTCGGGTCTATGTTTGTCGCTTTGTACATGTTACGTACTGTGTGTTAGCCTATCTATGCGGTGTGTGAGTTTGTTTGTGTCTCTCTGGCTGGATGGGGGTTACTGGGGGGGGTCCAGGTCATGCGTTGGACATCTCGGCCTTGCTGAGGGCGATGGCCAGCTCCAGGTCCTCCTGCTCCTGCTGCCGGAGCCTCTTCAGCCGCTCACGCTCTGCTCGCTCACTCTCCCGCTTGGCCCATTCCAACTGCTGGGCCTCGTTTCCAAACTGCAGACAGACACAGACACAGACAGCGTCTATAATACCGCTGCCTTCATCTGCTGACTCTTTGTCTAACATAGTCCTCTGCTGTGTGAGTGTTTGGTGTGGCTTTGTTCCAATAAAAAGGAGCTGGTGCTCAGTAAGAACAGAGCTGAAGAACAGAGTATTCAGGGATTTTACATCTTTATTTGTAGTTCATTTGCCTTATCATTGTGTTTTCAACAGCTATAGCAGTACTGTCAAGTTTGTTTTTACTTCAGTTAAATTCCTTTTCTGATTGAATGTATTGGTTATATTAGCAAAAAACTGTAACTATCATGTCAAAATAATGTATAATGTACCAGGGTTTGTGCAGGTTTCAACAAGTTCAAGACCTTATAAGATCTTTTTAAAGGTTCTTTGTACATAATGTCTGCATCCTTTCTTGAAATTTGTGTTGGAGTCTGTGTTCTGTTGGGACCTGGTCATCTGTCAATGTTAGCCAACTCCATTTCTAAGTGAACAACTGTCTCGGTTGTCTACATCCATGACTACTCCATCTGTGCACCAATATCAATGCAGAGGACATGTCTTTTTTTCATCAAAATTGGAAAATGCAGGACAAATAAACTAGAATGTGTGTCATCATAGTAGAGGAACAAGACACCCAGTGTAACAGTGTGACCCAGTGATGTGACTGTAACAGATTTTGGACCACAAACACAGCTCTATGGCATATAAGACCAACATATATCTGATGCAGTCAATACTTAAACCACCAACTACAGTTTATTTTCATACTGTAACATCTATTCAATAGTATTAGCTAGTGCTGCCTAATATCACTGTGAATTTCATTGTGTTCAGTCTTACCTTGACTTTGTCAGGTCCTGTCAGAGAGGTGGATTATAGAATAGAGAGGTTATAAACCACAAAATCCCTGAACTTTTTGGCTCTAGAATCTAGCTTTCAGGACGTCACACCACAGCCACTTTAAAGGGATACCTGCACACGTCCTGTTCAGTCCTCTCTGAAAACTCCCTGGAAACCTTTTTGTTAGCTTTTGCATCCAATAAAGGACTCAAAGCAGGTAGTTTTGCTGTTGTTCTTATAGTTTTCCGCACAATCATGGACAACTGAGATACACATTGCCCAGAATCACAGATGAGACAGATGGACTGTGGTGCAACAGGACTGTCAGTGAATCCCTTCAAGTTAAAGACAAAACAAAAACAACAGAAAAACAAAAACAGAAAACTAGCATAAAGGCAGCGAAACAGGAAGAAATACGACATGCAGAGACAGAGAGCATCACAAATAGTTTACACCTGATTAAACGAAAAAAAAAAATTAAAACACAAAAAATGTAAATCGTCTTTCTTTGCAGCTTTACGCGATTTTACATCCCTCTCTGTTCATTATTTTATTATATCTCATTTGAATAAAGCCCTAAAAGGATCTTATAACTGAGAAACATTGCAAAATGGATCTATTCTAATAAATAAAACAAATATCTCCAAAAGTCTCCAAGTTTAGATCTAATTAGAACCAGAAAACATGTTTTGTAATGTATACTTTCTATGGTCAGTCATTTCTAATTACGTATTGTTTAAGGCCGTGGTTTGTTGTTAAAGTGCTCATAGACAGACTGCTGACACAATAATTACTGCAGCACATCTACACCAACATGAACATAGCTGAACTGACAATGGGTCTCGAGTCATTTAATTGTCTTCATGACAAGGTGATGGAACATGGAGGTCCAATTAAAGACATACAGTATATGTAAAAAGTCTTTAGAACAGAATCGGAATACTTCTGTGTCAGCGTATCAGCACTGACTGACTTTTAGTTAAGTCTAAGTTTGATGTGCATTGAAACTAAAAAGAGCTTTTGGTGGATAAAGTTTTCATTTCAACTATGGAATGGTGATTTTTCTGTCCAGTGATAATCAGGACCTATAAAACTGACAGATCAAGGAACAAAGACATGCAAAGAAAATCATGCATAACAAGAAGAGAAAGCAGAAGTTAACCACTATTCTACTGGTGCCAGCAAAGTAAATGGTGAACAGAGAGCACACACACACACACACACGCATGCACGCACGCACACACACACACACACACACACACACACAGGGCAGACAGACTCAAGAGCTGAGAGTTGAGTAGTGATACTGCGTGAATGTTTCTGAGGAATGAAGTGATTATCTGCCTGGCTGAAATGAGAAATGCACAGTATTTTGTCTTTATCTGAGAATGTGAATTATTTGATGTATTGAAAAAGATTTGTGTTTCTTTCCATTTGTGTGCTAGCCCTGACTTTGAGCATCATGCCAGCAGTCTGCTGATATTAGTCCTAAGCCTGTATGAAAGTCAGGGGAAACCCTGACAATCTCATTATGATCTTCCTGCCAAAACAAACTAACCACAAAAAGGGCTGACACCCTTTCCTGCGCTACACCAGAGATTACACTCACAATGCAGCTCTACTTTTTGCCTCTCTGAGCTTTAACTGCGACTCACGACTGGAATTTCTAAAGTGGTTTCAAATGTTTTGTCACTGTGCTGAATGGGGGTCATGTTAGATGTCGTATCCCTGTCATTACTGTTCATAATATCACTTTGATTGTCAGTTACACTTAAATTGGGCTCCTCAGATGTGAGCTGTCCTGTAATTACATTTGATTTCTTTTAGCTGACCTTTAGAGATGGCCTATCATTGTCCACAGAACAATGGGTCAACTGTCTCGCAGAGGGAGCCCACTGCCATTTAAAGGAACAGTTCTGTGACTGAGCTGAAAACATAAGTTGCAACAACACTCCTAGACCTCACAGATCAACATCTATGTTATATTTGATAGGCAGCTCTTTGCTTATAAATAGATCATACTTTTGCATTTGTATTGCTTTACGGGGTTAAGCTTAGTCCAACTTTGACCATTCTATTATGTCCTAAGCTCTGTATAAAGGTTCTGTCCAAAATCCCATACCTCATACACCACTATCAATAGTACTGATACAGTTTAGTGTAAATAAACAGTAGAATGCATTTTTTCGGATACACTGCTCAGGCTATGAATAGATTTTACTTGCTTAAGCTTCCTTTTACCAATTAGGGGCACGTAACCTTGGTAACCTGCATGTGTCACCTCTATCAGCATGTGTGTAACATTACAGATTGTATCAGTATCTATAATTGTATTCACTTTATTGGCAGCTTTGTTACACCAACATTTGTGTAATACTACTGACTTCCAGCTACTGGGCTCAGTTCAACTTCTGCCATTATCCGATTGTTTTAGTGTCATCACAACCACAGTGCATTGTGGGATACTTTCGCTGGGGAAGTGTCCAGTGGTTGCTTACTTTAATATTTACCTGGAAACAGTATGCAATTGACATTCTGCTGGATTCATATGACATTTAGGACATACTAAGTAATAATACATACTATTCTACTAAAAATTTAAATGTTAATACATATATTTATAGGTTTTTTATTCATGTACCCAATTAAACTCTAACAAAGAACACCGATGAACCCATTTACCTAAATGTTCAGCTCTAATTTTGCATGATTCGGTCTGGACATGACTGAGCACCTGTCGTTACAGTGATGGAGTGGTTCAGAGTGGGGAGGTGTTGTTAAAATGGAGAGGAGATAAGCATTAGAACAAGCTGAACAGAGAATCTGAAGTAGATAGTAGAAAGGCTGCAAGACCTGCCTAGAGCAACATACATACTACTACACACACTGTGCTGACAGTAAATGTGGTCAGTTGGGTTACTGTATTCTTGCACCTTCAGTTTATTGCACAATAATATGATATGAATATAAATATGTAAGTGATCTGATTGAGACAAGGTGTGGTCATGGTATTTTCCTGGTACTCATATAGATATAAATATAGAACGTACTGTATGTGCATGATGTCACAGTAGGCTGAGGTCACTGTGGTTACACCCACTGAATGGCATAAAGCGTAATTTTCTTAGGGGAAACATTCAGCTAGAAGGTTTGGTGTGACAGATTTAGGCAACTTTATGAGGATCTAATTGCCAAAATGTCGTGATATTGGTAATTATATTTCCATTAGTATGTAATTATGCAAAAAAAGAATTGTTGTGTTATGTTGTTGCTTCTGAATATACTTAGGGAAGTCTTTAGGTTACTCCCTATGTCTCCCTACACAAATTGTGATTGTTGTAACAGATCTGTCTATATTTACAGAGGGAGCAGATGATGAAAAAAAGATACTACACACAGAGCACAGATAAATATGTGACTGCTTGTTAGTTTGAGGTGGAAACGGGTCAATGTAGTCAAATTTGTTATCAAGTTAATTTACAAACAAATGGTTGGGGTTCTATTTTAGCTTGGACTGTAACAACTGTTCATCTTCTCTTTGTATTCCTCTGATGAGGTAAAACCACCATAACCTGGATGTAGTGACCACGCTGGTGTCTGTGCAGATCTGTATGGACTGATCTCTACACTGAATGTTAAACAGTATCACCCATCTCAACTTACAGAACTGAAGTCTGCAAAACCCGAGGTAGAGTCTTTAGAGGCTTTACTTGAAGCTGAGGATGGGGCGAAAGGGTCTTTGCCACTGAACGGGTCTCCGAGGCCCTTTTTGCCCTGAAACGGGTCGACGGCGTCGCTCCCGAATGGCTGGAAAGGGTCACATGGTTTGGAGGGGTCACTGCTTACAGGCGTACTTTTACCTGAGGACGTGAGAAACACTGTCACCACAAAAACAGACAAAGGAACTTTTATTTTCCCTCATTTAGACAAACACCTGCTGGCAAATCAATTTACAGTGCTTTGGTTAATCGATGTTATGTGTAAACCTCGTTAGCTAGATAACGCTATAATCTATTTTTGGAAATCTAACTCTTCTACTATTTTTACCTACTGGTTTAGGCATAATGTTATGTGTTCTTTCCATAAAACTTCTGCTAAGGGTTGGAGTTAAAACAGAA
Organism: Apogon talboti; assembly: GCA_037367365.1. Lineage (NCBI taxonomy): Eukaryota > Metazoa > Chordata > Actinopteri > Kurtiformes > Apogonidae > Apogon > Apogon talboti. The sequence goes on along the minus strand of JAPQRQ010000019.1, from coordinate 17,756,254 downwards.
GAAAATGTCAAAATGCAGATATGCTACTAAAACACAACATAAACTAGTTGACTTCCACTTCAGTTTGTAAGGGACTGAAATATTCTCCTGCTAATCAGTCCATCTTTAAGCTGCTTCTGTGGTTTAGCTAATAACAGTCAATATAGTAAATTAGTTTGTAGCCTAACTTATCAATAGGTTGATACTGTAACAAAAATACTGAAAAAAAAAGTAAAATATATTTATAATTATTCGAAATGGATTTTATTTGATTATTCAATAAATAATTCACAGGATTTTAGTGCATCATTTTCAACATTTTTGAATCTAAGCTTGGAATTGAGAACCAGAATCGAAATAGATGAAATACTAATAATATCCAGGTCTAGAGGGAATAAAAGTAAAGTCTGGAAACGCAAAGGAATTTCAGTAAAGTTCAGTAACATGAGAAAGGCCATAAAAACAAGGGGCTGGCAGGAAAACATAGAAATGACAATTTCCATAGTGAAGAAGACTGTGAAAGAAGCAAAGAAAGGGAGGGGAAAATGACTTATCACAGACATCAAGACTCTGTTATTGATAGAGGATGTAAACAGACATGATGTTCTCTGATAGCGGACATATTCCATGAGTCATCGTGTAAGTCAAAGGAGTACTTCTCACCTTTGCAAACGAGGCTATATGCTCATAACACAGGATCTGATTCGATCTGCTCAGGATTAAAACAGAAGTGCTCAATTCTCTGGCTCTCATAGTTCTGCCCACGCCCTGCTTCACATCAGTTGTCACATCAAAGACACTGGGCAGATTTTGAAAGCCGCACAAGTTTCACCTCCAGACACGGCACACCAAAACATCTCATATTGAGTCCCAACACAAATCTCAAAGTTATCATATATAGCTCTCCATCCTCATGAAAGAGGAAATAACTGTTATGTGAGAACAGCTGGCAGCGAACAGAAAAAAAAACAAAAAAAACACACACACACACACACACTCTCAGTAAAGGGACAACACCCAAAGGCACCAAAAACCAAAAGCGATACCCATGAACCCACTGAGCATTTCTCAACGGTTTCCTGGTAAATCATTTGGTCGTGTTTCTGCCCGCATTGCCAACTGTTGGTTCACCGACTCACCAACACCAAAAAGGCCACATTCATAGATGACACAAGCTCCTGATAACAATGATGAGGAACAAATATTCATCATTCTGGAGCACAAGACGACACAAATGCAACCTGCAGAAATATTAGTTACAGACTGTTGAGGAAATTTGAACCAATATTAAAGTAAATGTAAATGTTTAAATTGTTGTATGTTTTACCTCTTTTTCAATGAATTTTGTTAATATTGAATGTATATTTTTTTCTGTTATGACACAATTTTTGTGCTCCATACCATGCATTTGGTGATGAGCAAAATAAAATAAAATAAAATAAAATAAATTAAAACATCTTGGAAAATTTTAAAATGTGTATATTTCTAAACATGCATTTCTAAATTTGAAGGCGATAAGATAATCAACACATCAGGAAATGACAAATCACTCTCTGCAAAGGCTCATAAAAACACCTTAAAATATCTTGCTTTGTCTAAATTGCTAAAAACCTGAATAATTTCTTTAGGATGCAAATCCTCACACTTCTTATTTCAGAGATGAAAATGATTTGGAAGATAGGAAGAGACAAATTTGTAATTGGAAGAGACAAATTCATTTCTGATTTAAATTTAAATAAAGGTGACTAAAATGTGCTGGGAACAGAGGTGAACAGGCGATTCCTGAAAAACTGAAGCTTAAAATATAAAAGAACAGCTTTTATTAACAGGACAAAAAATATTAAACTGTAAAAAAAAATGAAGACAATTTGAAGTTTAGATTATCATGCTTAATTCTTGACCATCAGTTAATATAAATGCTAGTGTGACATGTATCATATGTGGGAAACATGTGACAGTTATACATGTTTTGAGTTGTATTGTTATGTTAGATCCAACTGTGAGAAAACAGTGCCATCATGTCAATTTTTGATTAATAAACTTGAAGCTGGCTTTGGCAGAGAATCGTGGGAACATTAAAGAGTACATCATGTTGCTTGTGTAGGTGTTAAACCACAGGACCAGTTGAGCTGTTGTTATACAAAATACGCACACGCATTTTAGTCCTGCTACCCAGATAACCCGACCAACTGGGGTGAGCAGTTCAGTTCACACTACTTGCTATGCAAAACTGCATGCCTGGCAATCAGTTTTTTTCCTCTTTCAGTAAACTGCACACACATACTCATACTTGAAAAACCACAATCACGAGCTCCACCCTGTTTTAAAATAATCAGCCGCATTAGTGGCATCTAATTTTGTGTCTTCAGCAGGCCTGCACATGCTGCACAAAGAATTTAACCTGCAGCTCTAGAAAGGTGCACTCAATAGTGCCAGTTTATTTGTAGCCGTGTCACTATAAACCCCCATCTGACATTCACACCTCAATGGGTGCTGGGAGAAAGTGACAAAACATGCAAGTGTGTGTGTGTGTGTGTGTGTGGCACACACACACAGACACACACACAATATACATACAAACTTGTATGACAGTGACTTTGTGTGTGCGGCTGCAAGATGGAGTAAGATGGAACATAAAATTAAATATACAACAAAAGGAGGATTGCAGCAATGCTGGCATGTGCCCAGTGCACAGGCCTGGAGCCTGACCTTCTCTGAACCACTCACCCTCTTCCAGTAAACACACGCATAGAGAGAGAGAGAAGAGAGGAAGCAAGTTTGGGTGTGTCTGCAAACAACAGACCAAGCAAACCACATCTCATCGCTCTTACAACATCACCTACACAAACATCAGAACATCAGTGGTAAAGAGTACAACATTAAAATGAATGTGAGATTAAATTTACACCACAAGGGCATTATTTTAAGTTTTACACCTGTGTGTTCTGGTAGAGATGACTGACTGCTACAGCTGTTGTTTTTGACCTGATTAAAAGCTACCATCAACACTGATGTACAGTTCTCTCTAGTTCCCCTCCATAATTGCAGAGTCATCAAGCTGGTGGTCAGTGTGAAGGGGATTCTGGGTAGTAACAGTTCACAGTCCCCGAGGAGAGAATTATGGCTGGAGGTTTTTTTTTTTTGTTTGTTTGTTTTGTGGGTGTTCCTGCAGATGATATATGAAGCAAAATGTGTATGAACTTATAACTCTCTAGTGTGATTATGACATTTCATAAATTACCAAAATAAAGCAGTTGAGCAAACCAAACAAGCACACGGAAAATACATTGAAATGAGATGTTCAGAATTTTGAAAAACTGAGTCTGAATCAAAGGGCCAGGACTCTCTAAAAATATTAAATCAATACATTTTTTGCAGTCTATGATCTCAACGCATGTAGACAAGGTACTTAAACTTGGATCTAAGGTGAGAGTCGATCTGTTACCATAAATGAAAAATGTGACAGAGCAGTGGACGTGAATACAATACTTTAAAGGTACAATTTGTTGCATGTGCACAGGTTGGTGTGCTTACTAGGCATGTGTACAAATAAACAACTAGTCAAAACAGTAACCACAACACAATAAGCATCCATTTAGCTTTATTTGGGGTGCAGATTTATATTTTGCTCCTTCATAGTGATGTGGAAATAATGCTTATGGTTCTACTCAAGTGCTGCATGTGTTAAGTACAGTCTCACAAAAAAAACCCAAAAAAAACCAGAAGGTGTATTTATTGTTATTTTGGTTTAGGTGGAGGGCATGTGTTAATGATAACATCAAGACTATTTATCCTAAATTGGATCGATTATTTGACTTACTGTAAAGTCTGTGTTGGTGACTGTGTTGTTTTCTGAGCTGATTGTTTGTTGACATTAACACCAGTGGTAACTAGAGATGATACTGTCATTACTGTAGAAGAACAGATAAAAGGCAGTGAAGAACACAGGAGTCAAGCATCAGGATTTTTGCATTAAAAATGACCAGATGGCTGTACAAAGAAATCAGTGAATATGCCATTTATAAGGATATAGGTTACTGAAGAAGATGGAGAAGGTGCATTTTTAAGGTTTGTTTCCTTAAATTAAGTTCCTCATATCAATAAAATCAGTACGTTTTCCTCCATTGAGTCCTCACATGGTGCCTTCATCGTTCTTGTTAGAGTAAATTACCATTATCCACTTTGTTTCACAAGGGGCCGCAGTTATCCTTTGGACAAAAAAGTCCAGAGCGGACAAACCAAACAAGCCTTTTGTGTCAGGAAGAGTGAGGTGAGGAGTATTCAGTAGTATTCAGAGTATTTAACCCAAGCCATAAAAAACTGCACAGGTAAATTAAACAAGCATGGCAAGACTGCATGGTCCCTCAATCTGAGAAAACATGCTGTATGTTGTATATAATGTTAACGTGACGTAAAATTGCTTAAGATCATGGAAGGATTTTTACTTGAAAGGTATAAAGCCTTGATCACCATATTACTGCAGCTGAGAGAAAAAGTGATTGAATTTGTTATGTCAGTGTTTTGATGTAAATCAGTTTTGAATAAGGCGTTCAACTTCAAGTTCTTCCCCTTTTTTTGGTATTTAAGTCATTATTGCGTCGTTTTATGTGGGCAGCAGGACTTGGCTGATAAATGTTTAATTACATTGATGGAAAATTTTACAGCGGGCAGTAAACTTGAAAATGCTTCAAGCATCAATACCTTCTAGAGTAAAATTCTGAAGGAAAAAAAATGGTGTTAACCACTATTTATGTTAAGATGCAGCAAAGAAGCCACTAACAGAAATTCACACTTTGACACAAACATCCCACTGATGTGTAGGGGGATTACAAAACACCAGTGACTATCTAGATGCAACATAGAAAATCTATATTAAAATGTCAGAGTGCACATCACCCTTACACCTTAAATTTGAAAAACAACACAGAATAAAGAAATAAAAGTAGGATTTCATCTGTTCCATGTCTACAATATCCGGTTTTCCTGTTGCAGGAAGCAGGTTCACACTGTTTTTATCTATCACCAGAGAAAATATACTGAATAAATCAGACTCTACACTCCAAACACAGCCAGAACACGTTGCCTACCTCACCCATTCTTTTATATCATCTTATAAAAAACACTTACCTGAAAATTTTGGTCTAATAATTAATAAAGGCTTCTGAGTACAATGTCTATATGATTATTTTAAGTTACAGCTGATAAAGATTGTAAGTATCCAGAGTTACTTTTGAGCTAAAGAACAAACTAGCATCCAACATAGAACCAAATAGCTTCGGGAATTCTGGGAATTCTAGGGGGAAACCACAAACAACAGGTACAGAGGTATCATGTACATTACAGTTGCAGATAATGATTATATTTTAAATTTAATGCCCAGTCATATTTGAGACACTTTGGCTTCTCAGACACTGAAGTGCTGCTGATTCAGAAAACTTAGAGATATAGTTTTATAACTCAACAAAATGATCACAATGTGTAAAAATACTTATCGTAATGGATGCAAGGAAGGGACAGATACATTACACACAAACCAAAGTAATCTACTAAGAATATGTAACTGTATGTGACTGAGTGACCAATGCAGTACCTTGAAAAATGATTAATGCTGCTTTGTGTTAAAAATGAGGCGAAATTAAAAACTGAGATACATTTTCAGTAATGCCCTGTGTGGACACTCACTGAGCCAAAACCAAAGCCAACAAAAATGGTCCTTGATTATGACTAAGCTTAAACTGGGACACAATGGACTTCAGTTCAGCTTTTTTCACAGTTTAAATAAAAATTTAAAGAATTAAGAAAAATTCCTGCAAAGTCAAGTTGCAGTTATTATCCATGTCTGTCCACACTTGTATATGTAGTGAACATCAGAAGGAATTTAAAAGATATGGTATGTAACATTTATCACTTATGGGAGAGAGAGTGGTGATGAACACATATTTTCTGATTGGTTCACAGTGGTTATGTTCTAACACACAAATGATCAAGACGCCCACACATTCAGGCAATTCTACAGCTAAGTAATGCATGAATGCAGCCATACACTTCACACCATCTGCAGTGGCTTAGAGGTCTGTGTAGCCATGTGTGTGCGCCTGTGTAATCCGATGCACACTGTATCACAGACCCACACCTGCAGCAAACCATGAGTAAAGACGGGACATAAGCTATGTAATGGGAGCTGGTTCATTTTTTTATAGTTACTGGCAGGAGGTACACACACTAAACCAAAGCTCCATGTCCAGAAATATCACTTTGTGACAGCTTTCCTGAAGTTACAATATTAAAACTTGTGATAGATTGTCTTGCTTACACTATTAAAATCACCTTTTATTGTAACAACCATATCATGATACATCCATAATCCCAACACTGGTACCAATACACAGCCCAACTCTCAAAGGATTTCAGTCTGCTATAAAGACTGGTAATCTTCCTCAAAATCCATTTTACTATGGGATATAACTTCTAGAAATAAACAGTTTATTTCTTTCAATAATTGTTTGGACAATGCTAGACTGAGAGCTATGCATAAATGCTTGAATGCTGATATGTTCATTGGCCTAATTGGAAAGAAAGAGCAGCATAGGGAATGAGATGTTGATAATCATCTTCCTTCACCCTTAGTGTATGCATCACTCACCACTGGGAGGTTTGGGTCTTGGGGGAACACTTTTCTTAGGTGGCAGAGCCGGCGTGTCATTCTTCCTACTGAATGGGTCTTCTGCAAAAACTGACTACAAACAAAGTAAGAAGATAAACTGTGAAGAAGAAAAAGAAGTCGCAGTGGTAGTAGTATTGAGCTTTTCGGGTTGAGTTTAGGACTTTGGTACCTTCTGGTAGTCTGGTAGCCAGCTGGCCCGGCCTTCAAAAGGGTCTCTGGGTTTTGACATGTGGCTGAAGTCTGCAAAACCACCCGAGCTGTTACTGCTGCTGAAGGAACTGCTGCCAAATGGGTCTAACGTGCCAAACAAGTCTGAAAAGACAATATGAATATTTTCACACCATGCCAAGAAAACACATCCCTCAGTATTTTGCGATAATGTTACTGGGATTATGTTTATTTTTTGTGTGTTAGATCATAGGTGTACTTGAAATACATAAAAATTGTCAGACATTCTAAATTGACGCACAAATGACATAACCACAGTATACGATAATTCCTTATTAATGGGGTAAACTTTTTTCATTAACTTCAGTAAAAAGCTGTACACTTATGCAAATCCAGATGGAAGTCGAACCCAGAGAGCAATAATGTTGTACTCACATTTCTTCACATTTCTATAGACAATAACCATTTAGCTTAATGTTTCATTTAATCTCAATGGGCAGATGACAGGAATCATTTGGCATAAAGTGCTTCTTTTTACATTGGATCAAATTATTTTCAGCCTGGAATCAATTTCAATGACATCAAGCTTGGAGGAACCACAATATAACTGAGTATTGCTTAAAATGCACTTGTTTCCAGTTTATTTAGTGTAAAATAAGGTGACTGTAATTTCAGAATTCAGAAACAATACTTTAATAGTTGTTAAATTGATTCCTTCGAAAACACAAAGCTTAAAAACCTGTAACACTGTCAAACACTAACAGAGAAAGCCAAAAGTGTGTGTCGACACTTTATATTCTTAGTCCATATAAACAATATTTTATATTTATATCATATTTATAAAAAACTTTGAACTGGGAAATGAAATATAACAGAGTAAGTGTAGATGTTACATGGTTCTTCTCCATTCATGGTTTTAATGGGCAGAACAACATGGTAACCTTAGACTGAGTGAGCAGTGGTCCCACATGGCGACCAGCTCAAATTCCTACAATCACTGTGCCATTCAACCTGACCCACAGTGTGTTTGTGTTTTAATATCCTGGAGAAATTAAAAGACATTTTTGTTGCAGAGAGAACAAACAGTTAATTGAGAGAGAACTGGTTTCGCAAGAGGTTCACTTCAGTGACTGACAGCAGATATTGAATCAGACAAGAACTCAAGATCTGCCATCAGAGTCACCAAAAAGTATAAAGAATAAAACCCTACCTGGTCCTTTGGGCTTTGGGTTGCTTGAAGAAAATGGATCACTGCTTGTGAAGTGACTGGTTTGCTGAGAGAAACAAGAAAAATACAGTATCAATGATACATTTTATCCAGTAAGAGTGAGCTGCAGGAGAGCATTACAGGAAATCTCAAGAGACAGAAACTGTGCATCAACAACCGCTTCAATGCCTAAAGAGTAAAGTATCACTACCTTCAAATTGGTGAGACTGAAGTCAGTGTCACCACTGTACATGATTTACAACTACAGACAGAGCCCGCTGGCCCACCTGGTGGAGCATGTACCACTTAGACTAAAGACTTATTATAGTGGCACTAGTTTGATGAAGGTCTGGGTCTCTACCTACATGGTCCCATAAAGCAGAAATCCCACAAAGCTCTATTAGCTCCGGATAACCACCTACCTAGACATTAACACACTTGTCAGGTCTTATTGGTTTAGAGTTCCAATATAAACTAAAAGCTGAGATTCCATTTTGGATCACTGATAAGTACCTTGGAAGGTAACGTGGCACTTTTACTGAAAGGATCAGGTGTGGAGAAGGGGTCCATCTTTGTAGTTTTCTTAAAGAAATCTTCTGATGAGGCTTTGAATGGATCTGTCTCTTTGAATGGATCTCCTCCAAAAGGATCTGCAGAGGAAACCATAACAGTATTTCAGCCACTGAAGTTCTTACTGTAGGCTGTCGTGTCTTGTTAACTTGTAGATATGTCCAGTATGTTCACATTCTCAGTTAATTTTCAGCTGTTTACCCAAACAAGTGTTACACTATGTTCAACAGTCAACAACAGCGTGCAGCTTTCTAACACTGACACTGGTTCACCTACCCACACACAGACATACACCGTGATGAGCCTTGCTCAGACCTGGCATTAGCATTCATCCTCACAATTCTGATCACATCCAGGCAGCACTAATGCGAGGTCTGAACAGAGCCTAAAACATAGTGAGATATCTGGTGGTTCTCAATCCCGAGAAAAAGCAAACCAGTTCTTTGAAGGCTTGAAGCACCTCCGACCGGCACTAACATAATCCCAGAACATTTACGTTGTTCACACCGGTGGAACGGGAGTAACAGAGAGTCTACTTCAAAAAAGGTACATGAAAAAAAACATTCTGAAATTAAATATGGCATGACATAGACACACAATGGAAAGCTCACACAGTGGAGTGTTGTGATCACAGACCGTGTTTGGGTGTTTGGTTCATTGCTGTGTGAAACGGCTGATTTCTATCACTGATCTCCATCTACTGAGCAGAGAAGTGAAACTCTACAATATCACTGAAGAGGGAAGTGTGGCACAAGTCACAGTTGCATACACTGTTGGTTCACACATGTGGAGGGGCATCAACAAAAGATAAGCCTGCTACCAAAAAACAACGCATGGATATGCGTATGACTTAGTTTAGATTTCACGTCAGAGGATGTTAGTAGAGTTTTCATAAGAAACACCAGTAACTATGATTAGATTATTAGTAAAAAACACTGCACAGTACTCACACGACAATCACACCACATTTATAAGCAGCACTCAATTAGGTCATTTCAGAGAGGACAAGCCAGTTAGATCTAAACATGTCACATCTCTTGTACAAATGTACATATGTCAACACCTACGACTTTTAGAATATTTGTAAATACAGAGTGCATACATACAGCAGGATGCCAAAAGCTTAAGCAAAGTTTCATTAAACTTTTTTGAAAGCAAACTTTAGATCAGTTTTTTTTTTATTGAAAGAAAAAAATCTGTTATTTAGGTTTGGGGATGATTTTTTTTTCTCAAAGTAAATTGTAACAAAACATAGCTTTTATTGTTTCAGTTACAAAGTTAGATTATCTAAGCGTCTAGAAGTTGGCATGCACCAATAATAAAATTACAACCTGATACAATGACAGCTAGTTTATGCAAATACTAATGTCACATTTGGTTGTTGTCATGTTTCATGTTCCTACTAACCACTAGTGTAATAACCACTATTAAGCTAAACCTACAGTTCACATCAATAAACTTGACTTAAATATCCTTTAGTGTCCTCAGTCACTTAATATCACAGACACGTGAAGTTCTGATACGACATGGGCCACTGGACATTCAGATCAGACACTTTAACAGCTACTTGTGATTGAATTGGGATTAGCACTGAAATGGAGCTGAATGGAGTGGAGCTGTATTTAAACAGGCAGTTTATACAACAACAGAAAACGCTGACAGTGGCTGATATGAGTCAAAACGCTGAATTTACGTCTATAGCCAAGATCAGCCAGTACACTGGTGCATTCCTACCAGGTACCAGTTTCAAGCATGGTGCAAAGTTTTTTCTGAATAGAAAATTTCCATTTAATCTGGACTTCAATGTGTTGTTCCTCGCCAACAGACACAATATATCTGCATCGAGCAACACTGACCAACAAAATGTGTGTTGTAGAGGTTAAGTTTAACTTTAGTTCCTATCAATCCTATCCTCATCCATGACATAAATGCCCAAAAAGATTTGCAGTGTCAGTAAAAATATAAGGCAGTTAAAACCACATTCATTAGGTCTTAAAATTTTTAAGACTTGGTTTAAGACATTTTAATAACAATTAAGGTCTTAATTTATACAGAACAGTGGATCAAATGACTTTTAAGACAAAATTGTTTGACGTTTGTTAAACTTTCGAAATGGAATTGATGAGATTTGTTTTATTCCAGTGAATAAATCTGCAGACTGTAAACTTCAAAACTTCTTCAAAATATTGGTGTCTTCACCTTTATTAGCAAAATTTTAAAGTTTCTTAAATCTCTAGTGGTGTAACATAATGTGCTGTTCACTCATACCCCTCGGCCAGAATGAACTTATTTTCAATAGGCTTCTGCTCCATGCCAAGATGCACCCACAGTATAAATTTGGTGCAGATATCTCAATGCATTCTTCAGACAATGCAATTACGTTGTTGAATGGACAGACAAGATGGACAGACAGACGACAAAATGATTACAATACCCCTTCCGCCAGATCGGCCAAATAAGCTAGTATAAGGCAGTGTTTGAGAATAAATACCTGCAGTTGCTGTGGGCTGCTTTGCAAAGGGGTCATTTTGGAAAGGGTCACCTACAGAAAAGCAAAGCAGAGGTAGGGAAGAGCAGGAGGAAACCAAGAGGAAGAAGAGAGGAGGAAGACAGTCAGAGAGCAATGCAAGCTGAAAACAAAAAAAGCTGTCTGAAGGAGAAAAAACTGAAGATAAACAGATACCAGAACAGTAAACACAGCGTCAGGCTGAGCCAAAAAAAGAGAAGTAAGGAGAGATAGATGGAAAAAGTCAGAGAACATGTTGAGGAAATGAAGAAAGAAAAAGATAAGAGTCCTAGATAAAAAGGTTTGAGCAAAAGAGGAGGAGAATAAATATCCTGAGGAGCGAGAGAAAGTACAGAGAAGCAGATCCTGAAAGGAGTCCAATGAAATAAAAACAGTGTGACAACCTTTGAATGGGTCTGTTTTGAAGGGGTCTTCAGAGTGGAAGGGGTCAGTGTGAAGCTCCTGAGACTGGTTGTTGAATACTGATGGCTTCACTTTGAATGGATCCTCCTGTGGTTCCAGAAAGATATAAATAGAGATAAAAAAGACACCTTTATTGGAAGGTGGATGTTTATCATGCACATAAGAACATGCAAAATCACAAATCTGTTGACTGTTCCAAACCCAAATTCCAGTCCACACACCACAGCCAGACCGTTTTCATTCTTTTGCCATTTTCTGTATGCTCCCTGCTGTGCTCAGCTGCTCTGACTCTAAACCTCGCAGAGAGGAAACCCATGTCTGGACCGTTACATTCCTTAGTGTGTAAATGCATATGGACTTTTCCTCACTTGTCTTCCTGACTCTGGACTGGGTTGAAACTGTGAGTCTAAAGAAAAGACTGTTGTAGTCCATGTACAACAGTAATAAATATGTGTGTAAAGTTTGTCACACTATAGAAAAATGTGTTATCTAACACCAGATCTAAACTGAATGATTAAAAAGAACAGCCATCCTGAAAAACAGGCTTTCTATAATAATGAAAATGATAGGAAAATAACTACCCAGGTACAGATGAAAAGACAGTAACAAAGTATTTAATGTCCCAAAAAATGTTTGATAAACTCCATAAATTAGCTCTACATTCTTCAGGGTCTGTCCTCAGGATTTCAGCAGTTATTCTGTAATCTGTTTGCAAACAAATTTCTGAATTTCTTGTACTTGAAATCAGGCTGTAACATAAATCCCACAACTCAACAAGTTGAGGGATTAGCTCAGCATCGGTGTAACTTTGTAAGGCCCAAAAAAGCTTTAAGCAGAAGGTGATGGACATGACAGCTCAGGATTTGGCACAGACTGCTGACAGTGAACCGACAGCAGAACCTGAAGATGGAATGTGGGACAATTGAACCAAAGCCTGTTAAAATAATGTGATCTTTAATATAATGATGTAGGATCAACCTAAATACTTGATGATATTAGATTTTGTATTAACTCAAAGTGCCCCCTATTACTGACAGATTTTACACTTAACTGTAATTTTACCAGATATGAAGCCAAATGTCTCAAGTGCTGTGACATTTTCCTTGTATTATATCAGGCCAAAAAAGGATTTGTGTGATTAAGAGGCTTAAGACTTTTACTGGCATAAAGGTTGAAGACTTAACCGTCCCTGTATTGTTTTGGGAACTGAACAGGTTATACAGGCTGGGGAATCATTCAACAACATCAATTCAATCATACAACATAGACCCAAAATGATAATCACACAAATGGAAAATTCAGTGTTTATTTACAACTGACTGCCCCTGCTGTGCCTCTACCAGAGGCCACTGCTTTCTCCAGGCAATAGTCGTGTCCACTGGAGCTCTCCTGACTCACCAGCAGTACAAGGGAGGCTCTCACTATGTGTGTAGTTACTAAGTGCTGTGTCTGTAAATGTTTTTATGTTCTCTCTGTATTTGTATATTTAGAATCCCTGTGAAAATGAGATGCTACACTTCAAGAAGCAATCCTTTCGATAATTTTTTTTGGGGGAGATTCTATGAATGCAACATATAGTAATTCTCTGGTATTTGGTCTCTAGTTTATTACAAGTACATAGAAACTGAACTCTAAAATGTCTTCTGCTTTCATAGCAAAAAACCTCATACAAGGTAGTTTCCATTTTGCTAGCTCAACTGTTTGCACTGTTGATGCTTATTTAAGTAGGTTCTTGCCCATTGAAAACATATGTCAGTAAAATTCCTTCTGCCTTCTATTAGAATATCTGATCGGAAAATGTAAATTAAAGATCCTGACCTGTGCAACTCTCACCATGGCTGGGAATCCTCCATTCTCTCTGTCGCTGAAGCCCTCGCTCATGTCTGCCAGGTTGGTCATGCTGCCCCCGTGGGTTCCGTTCAAGGTGCTGTTGTACTGCTCAATGCTTTTAGACACTTCCTGCTGGCTGTCCTGGATCTGGGACAACTTACTGCGAGCCTATAAGAAATACAAGCACACAACAAGAAAAAACAGAATTATTATATCTATTATAGACTCAAGACATAACGGATGACTGTTTATTTCCTCCTCTGATGTTACGACGATCATAATTTCTTTAACTAAAGTCTAAGTCCTCTTCACTCTCAGTACTGTTCAGGGGTGGAGGCTGAAATGTCGCATCTCTCATAACTAGAGCAAACTATATGCACATACATTAACCACTAGAGGTAAAGACAGAACTGTTTCTGTGTTTTGGGTGAACCAATTTCCTCCATATTTTTTTTTCTGCATTACTCAGTGGCTTCATATACAGGATATTGAAAACACGCTTATCTACCTCAAAGTGTTGATGGGAGGGGAGGTAAACACAGGACAATATATGATATATTCAGTTGTCTCTTTGGTTTAAAGTGTCAGTTTGGACAAAACTGGATATAGCGTAGGAGTGATTTCATTTGGTTTCTACATAATTTGATATTTGTTTGTACTGTGAGTCCCTTTTTAATCTGTTGAATTTAAAGATAACTGACATGAACCCAGGTGCTTTTGTAACCTCTGAAAACTGCACAATATAGAAAGAAATAATAATACATTGATATGTTTCTGGCTGAGGTTCACTTTAGGGTGCTTCCTTCTAAAACGGGTCATGCTGGCATTTAATATAAGGTAGGGAGTACATCTGAACTTATGGTTTTGGTACATGACATGGCTGTCCAAACTGGTGGGATATGAATAACAATAAGGTCTATGTCATCAGAATTAAAATCAGCGTTCCTGGAAATAATAAGTCTGGATATTATTTCAGGTGAGGAGAAGGAAATTATCAAATGCTGAGACACCTCAACTCCCCAGGTGACCTTGTGAATGAAGAGAAAAGTGCACCGGCTTCTGCACAAACATGTGGCCATTCAGGGAAATATGACCCAATATCCTGAATTATGCACGAAGCTTAAGGCCTGGATGTCCAAATAAGTAAAGTTTTGTTTGGAGTAGCTGTTGCAGATGCAGAGAACTGCACTGTGACGAGGGTGGAGTGATGTAATTTTTCTTAAAAGAAAGTCAAACAGTCAGAAACAAGTTGGAAAAAAGGAGTGGGTTTAGGGCTACAATCCGGTTTGTTGTTTGCTTGTTTACTGCCGCACACAGCTCACTTCTGCAGGTTAATGATTTATTTAATTACTTCTACTTTATCTACTATTCACCATTTGACATTATCTGATTCAATGTAAAGTTGGTAGAAATTTTGCGGAAAACATTGACTTTTCACATTATATGCTCCGGTTTAATATTACATATTCATCTAGAAGAAAAAATTAACCTGCATGTTCTTTCAGGTTAATAGAGTTCACTTACATACATAACAAATAAAAAGGTGTATACTTTCATGCATTTTCTGTATTAGATAATGATTCTCATCATGAGCATTTTAGTGTGTAGTTCACTGGGTGGGGGACAGGAGTCGGTAGTTTGGCACAAAGTGTTCTTTTAGCTCTGTTTCTATTATTACATAACCATCTGTCCAGATATTTCAGCTGACTGCAATTATTTTACAGAATTGTCATAAATGTCTCCTTTCACCTGTATGAAAAGAGCTGAAAGAAACACACAGAAATCTCACATTTCCATCACGTCATATTAAATCACTTGATCTCTGACTGACTCTTTTACTAATATCATCTCATTACTCCCTGTTCTCCTGCTATGGAGACCTCACATACTTGACAAAGCCTCATGACCCCCGCCCCTTCGTTTAATAGCACCTTTGTGGAAATCAGTACAGCAAACTCATGGCGCTTCATTTCTATCACTACCACTCACTGTCAATAATCACTTTGTATATTTCAGGTTTTGTGCATTTAGATACTTATGTCAAATCTGCACTGTGCAATGTTTGTTTACAAAGACTACAAGACAAACAGAAATAGAATTTTTATTTGTGTCTTCTAGTGTTCAATGGACATTAATTACCTATACTTATTGTTTCTTAATTGAAATAAACTACATTTTTCCAGGTAGTTGCTCCAAATATGTCAGTTGCTGCAGGTGGTTTATGGGTGTATCTGTTAAGAAACATGACAGCTGCATTTACATTAAACACTGTCCTGCACTTCCTCTAGTGGTACAGGGGTGTAAAATACTGAATTTAGTAGTTAGTTATATGATGAAACAGTGCCCTCTGCTGACACCATAGAGACAAAAACACACTTTGAGGCTGTGTGTTCTACCTGGTTGATCTCGTCCTGCGTGGCCTTCAGAGACTTGATGATGGTCTCCAGTTGGATCTTGCCTGCGGCCAGGCTCTGCTCCAGTTGGTTCTCCTCTTGTTGTAGTCGGCCCAGGTCAGCCTTCGCCCGGCTCAGCTCCTCCTCCTGGCTCTGCAGGTCTGATTCCTGAGAGTGGATCTGGCTCTGGAGCGTTGAGATCTGGAGGCAAACAAAGATAGAGGTCTGAATCATCAACCACAAAGCACTAATGGCTCTGAATTGGAATCAAGCATGTTATGTCATCTTCAATGTTGATATTGATATTTATGTATTTTCATTGCCAGAAATAGAGACAAAATATTGCGAAACAACTCTCATGCCAAAGTTACCAGCATAAAAATAACAAATTAACATTTATTCACACATTTTATCAGATATAACTCAGACTTAAAAACCCTGGCCTGGTTTTTCAACGGTGCCCCTGTTCATGCTGTGTCCTCACCATCTGAGATTCTTCCTGGCACTTGATGCGGACTTCGTTCAGCATGTCTTCTAACTTGTGTTTCTGCTGATCCATCTCCTCCAGACGGTCCTGGGCGTCTTGTTTCTGAGCCTCCAGCTCCTGTAAGCTGGCTGTCTCTCTGTCCAGGTCATTCTGCATTTCCTAAAGAAACATAAAAGAAAAACGAAACTTAGAAGTCCACAATTTCACATTTTCAGGAATCCTGTGTCTACATGTATAAACCTCCAGTGAGTATGGATATAATTATGCAGAGGCGGCTCTCACCTGCACCTCTGCAGTCTTATGTCTGATGGCCTCTTCTGTTTCCCTGATGTCCTGTTCCAGCGTGTACTTCTCCCTGACACACAGACAAAACATACAAGCATAGTTATTATAAGGTAAAAATATAAACAACCATTAACCCTCTGTTGTGTGCACATATTAACATGACATACTGGTACAGGTTTTTAAGTGAAGCTAAAAGGAATAAATGCTGAAACAATAATGTAATATCTCTTCATCTACATTCATTAAGTTCATGATATGACACATTTTACTATGGCTCTGGAAAATAACCATGAGATTCATATTTACTTTCTGCCACAGTTTAAACAATACTTGTCAGAATGGAAACATATTTTTGCTGAGTAATCTGCCTGTATGCCAGTCCATGGATATTCAGGAACTGGTGTGTTTACCTGAGAGTATTCCACTGGGTAAAGGCAAGAGTGCTGACGCAGCATGGAGAATAAGTGGTGAACAAACAAAAAGTTGATAAAATACACACATCAAAGTAAGAGTGGATGGTTGGATGTGTGAATAAGTGGAAGGATGGATGGATGCGAGAAAGAGGAAAACAGTGAGATAAGAAGGCTAGGGAACTCATCCACAGGAGGTGCTGGATTTATTTTGTGTGCATTTTATCAGGGGATATTGTGGAAAAGGAGTGGTTAATTGTACATAATGATAATGTTGATTAGTCATAGTAATGAAATGATTTGACCATAGGAGTACAATTAGGTAGTACAGTGGGTAGTATGTGTGAGTAGCTGTGAGATGGAGGTGCAGTAAGTATGACTAAAACTTGTGCTATAACGTCAAATCAGCATACTTGTGTAAGAACTGCATTTTCAGCAAGTTCTGAATTTGATTCAGATTCATTTAAATGTAGTTTTTTGGGGTTTTTTTTCACTTCTCTGGTATAACTGGTACAGATCAGTGTGTGGGTGCCATTTTTCATATTTCAAACAAAAAAAATCAAAAGATGAATGACAAATAACTGACTAGCATCATTTTTTATCAGTTTTCCAGATCTGATATGGGAGAATTGCAACAGAAATTTAAAAAGCCTGAATGGTATAGATAACACTGAATTAGTGAGGAATCTAATGTCATGAGAAGATGCAAGTGGTTTGACAGACTCTGAAGAAAGAGCATCGCCAAAACATTTGTTGAAAAGTGAGAAAAGAAAAGAAAAGAAAAGAAAAGAAAAGAAAAGAAAAGAAAACAATCTCAAATTCACTCTTGAAGCTGCATCCTGTGCATGTTCCTTTGACTACATGAACGCCACTAGTGTTGCCCCATCGTGTTTTGGATATAAAACCATGCTTAAGTAATACTTTCTTATATTTAAGCAAGACTGATGTAATGACTTTGACTGTTTATGTATTGTTGTCTTCTTTCTCCAGGCTCCTTTGTACGTAGCTACAGTAGCAGGACAGCTCTGGTGTTTTCATGTTATGTGGTTGCTTCCTCTAAAAGAGCTTGTTACCTCTGCAGCTGAGCTATCTCCTGGCTGATATCATCCAGCTCCTTGATACCGGTAAATTCTCCTGAACCCACTGAACTGGAACTGTCCTGTAGGCACAGAGACAGGTAGAGAGAGAAGGAAGAAAAGGAGGGAAGACAAAAAGAGAAGCGTTTGTCTGTGTATCACTTGTTTGTTGAATGAAGTGGGATGATGATATGGCACCAACGGAGCCACAGTGGACCAGGTCAGAGGAAGGGGGAGGAGAAGGTAGGAGAGAAATCACTGTCGATATGAGGAGCAGCACACAGGTCTGAATTGGTGGGTGGGGGCTGGGTCAGGCACCAACATGTAAAGGGTGTCACCACCCACAACACACTGCCAATGAAAAGAGAGTTTTTGGATTTGCAGTCCGTTTTCCTTTTTGGACATTAAAATTCTGATTACTCTGATTAGAGGTCAACCGATTGGCTGATTAATATGAGCTGATCAGACATTTCACAAACTATTCATGCTGGCCAATGGCTGTGAAATCTCCTGCTAAATGGCAACACTCAGAGAACTGCAAATATCTTCATCAGATTGCATTTTAGGGCTAGACAATCTCACAATCGTAGAACGTGTAAACGTGTAAACGTGTATGATCTTAATTTATCACATGATCTGTTTTATCTGCATTTACAGTGTTGCATTATAGGCTGTTTGTATCACAAATGTTATAGGCTAATGGCTGTATCCAAGTCCATTTATAGTGATTATTTAATGTCTGTCTGCATGTGTTTACTTTAATCTGCAAAGTTTGTGTAACAAGATGTTTTATTAATGTCCAAGTATAAATGCTAAAAATGACAACTTCAAACAGAGGTTTTACAGAATTACTGTAACTACATGAGTTGCTGGTCCAGCATTTGAACTTCTGTTAACACAGATTCTTTGCTAAAGCAACAGAGCAAAACACAACATATGTAATGTAATTATGGTAAGACTAATTCATAAAAACACTGCAGTTGTAATGGTTGTATGTACAATTAGGAAAATGTGGACAAATGCTGACTTCATTAATGAGCAGATTTGTTTTAGGTTTCTTGTAGGTGTTGTTACAATATGCAATAGTATCAGACCAAAATGCTGTCAATGCTCCAAAAGTCACCACATTACAGAATTCAGCCCTTATTTTACTTTGGTTGCATCTGATCTTCATTTTACAGGAGGTGAAAAAAATTGTGATTTAGTTGATAGACGGTGATTCTACCTCAAAAGATCTTCATTTGATCTTTCAACTTCTTATATTTATGGACATTGAAGTATTGCATTCGAAAACTGTAGTGAAAACCATAAAATATAACATGACCTCAATTTGTAAGTACCAATTAGCATTTTCTTTTTTCCAGCACTTTAAAAGTTTGATTCAGATTCACCTGACAGTTTTATTAAATCATAGTTTCTGTGTACCTGAGATCATTTATACTTACACTAAACTTAGTCTCATATTTTATTTATAAATAATGAACAAAATGAGGCTGTTGGTTACAGGCTTGTAAGGCTTGGGCCTTTGAAAATCCACTATCAGTCGACCTCTAATTTTCATGCTCATGGTTTTGCCAAAGTTCTAGTGTCTCTTCTGGTGTTATTTAAAAAATACAGGCCTGTTTCTTTCACTTAAATCATTTAACCCTGGGCCATCACAATGGTGAAAATTGAAGATAAATGTTGTCGCTTAATCAGCAGACAGTTGGCAGGGTGAGACTCCTTTTTACTGAAATTTTTAAAAAATTATTCCAAATGCTTTCCAGTAATTTGCATGACGAGCCTGTCACTGAAAGCATTTCTGGGTCAACACAGGGTAGGTCCATGTTACGTACCCACAGCTTGAACATTATAGCCTGAGAGAGGAGGCGGGGAAAGGTAGAAACATCAGCAGCAGAGGGGTTAGTCTTAGAAAGATCAACAGTGGGCAGTAAATATCATCAGAAAACCATCAACAATTGAAGGGAGTCAATTTGCTTCAGAAAAAAAAAATCTTCTCCACATTTTATTGTCTTGTCTCTGGGAAATCATTAATGTTCTTGTCTTTGACCAAAAGTAGATCAGGAAATTGTTCAAGCTAAAGTAGAGGATATCCAGCAGACAAATCACACTGTATCTCTACATCTCAAGTCGCCAATATGAAAGAGGAGCAGAGGAGAAATATTGACTCACCCGTCTCATCTCAGACAGAGCAGCCATTTCCGATCCCACTGGGGTCATGTATCCTGACATACCCTGCAGCCATCAAAAAAACACATCAGCTACAGACAGTCACAGCAGCAGCTTTCAAGGCTTCATCTCTGTCAAAACACCTTTTCAGTCGAGATGAAAGATTAATAACCAGCTAACTACATAAACTATATCCACTCAGCTTCACAGCACTGCTTGAGTTGAGCATTTAGTAAACAACATCTCTGTAAATTTATATTTAATATTCATATTTTTTAAACATTAAACTTCTCAGGACAAGACAGACACATTATTGCACATACCACATGGGGTCACATACAAGTAGGCCTATGAGGGTGTGGGTATTCTAATAACACAGGGACCGTTAACACTGTGTTACAAAGTTTTTCGGTCTGGAAATAAAATCAGTATGAAGGAAATATTGTGCACTATTCATGCCCCTACACTGTGCCAATGGGGAATCTGGATGTCATAAGGCATGCAATATTTTAAATATTTCATCCATGAGTTGTTGTGGTATAGAAGGTGATGTGCCTTCTGACACTTATAATTAGAATTAATTAAACCAGCCTTTATTTCTGGATGGACAATCTCCTGGCCATTTGGGACCCTTCACATTAGTGACCTCAGGATCAGGGAAGATGCAGATAAAAATTAAGACTGTAAAATCCAGCTACACAAGCAGAGGTACACTGGAAAGACCTAGAGGCCGAACAATTCTAACCTGAGGGTCCACCATGTTGGCTAATAGTTTTCCATCAGCAAATTAAGAATTAAGTGGTCTGGTGACTAACATGTTCTGATAAAGCCGTCCTCTAGCATTCCAAATAAACTGGATCTCTATTATGCATTCTCTGTTCCCTGCAGTGTTTGATGGGTTATGACCCAGATTTGTTTTTTTTTAATAATGGTGCAATTAGTAGTAAATTAGATATTGCAAAAACTTTTGTATCATTTTATGCAATTCATTTAAACACCCCTCACATTATTAGAAGAAGGGATACAATTACAACAGCTAAGTACAGTGTAACATAAGAGTGGCATGTCAATACTCATACCACACAGACATGTCACTCAGCTGAGCTAAACATGCACTGTCTGAGTGACTTACAGGCACAGGAGTGCCTCTCTCAGAGGGAGGGATCATGTCAGCAGTCAGGGTCTGTGGAGGGTCGATGCCTTTGCTGACTTTCTGTTGGATGAGATGCATGGCAAGGGCAAACTGCTCCCGAGTCAGTTTGCCTATCTGCCTGGTGTCTGCAAGAGCCCTGCAGGGAAACACACATGGTCAAAAGAGACTTATGTGATTTAGTGGAATCCACTGAGCAGGATGAGTGCACAGTGGAGCAGAGCCACTGACAACACAGAGGCTGAATGAAACAGCTCTTACCATATATGGGCAAGGACATTCTGCGACAGTCCAGACTGCATGAAGATGTCCTTTACTTCGTGTCCACTTACAAAGCCATCCAGATCAGCATCTGTTTTCAGGAAAATGTCGTCATAGCGACCACGGTCTGAAACTGGGACTACCCAGTTGACTGAATGCTGAAAAGAAGACGCAGACAAAACAAGAAACAGCGCAAAAGTTTGTGACAATTCTATATCTGAAATTGGGTAACATGTTTTATAGAGGAGGTGTTGGCATTGACTCTTTTTACTTGTCCAGACTTGAGTGTGTGTTTTGGGGATAGGCTGCCAGTGCTGTTCAGTGAGTTCATGCTGCCATGGGAAGGCGTGGAGCGCAGTGAGTCTTTGGGAGGTGGAGGGCTTGCTGGCAGGCCTGGTACTGAACCTGCCACCGAGACGAGACTCTTCTTCCTCTTACAGGGAGGGATGAGGGATGAGGGGAGCAGTGCTGGGACTGGCTCCTTCTCCAGGGCCCGGTACACCAGGTGCATTGCCTGATGATAACACAGACACTAATGTTAGTATGGACTGGATTTGACAGGCTCTCTTGGTATCAAACATGAAAAAAATACATAAATGAAAATTTATAAGTACCTGCTTAGAGTAGAGTATGTCTCATCAGCAAAATTACATTAAAATACACATAAAACATGCCAACTCAGTTTTACTATTATAGTGGGTACAATAATGAGGTTCAATGGCTGGCAGTAAACACAACAGGCACAAAGGACTCAAACTGAATCTGCTCTTTATAACTTCATAGCTTCATTCCAAAGCACCTCCCATACCATGTCATGGATTTTATTGCATAACATTGTGTTAAACTTCCATTAAAGGTATCCATTTTCACATTAATTATTTTATACAATTGACTGAATTTAACTGTGCAGGCCTCTGTGAACTAATATGGATAAACCGCAAAAAAAAATATTATAATTATATTATTATACTAATAATTTGCAGTTTGTGAATTTTGTGGTTTACATGTTGCATCTTTTTAACCAACAGCTATGTAGGTAATTGTAGAGAAAACAAAAACACACTCACCACTGCAAACTCATCCTTGTCCAGGTGACCATCTTTATCTATATCACTAAGGTCCCAAACCTGCCAACAAGAAACATCTTGAATGCTGCTGTAAGAACACACCAATTCTCTTCCTTCCCTGTTTTTCAACAACACACCAGGATTTTTGTAAAAACTATTTGTTTTAGTTATAATTTAAGTTTTTTACAAGTACAACAATGACCTCCCCTCCTGTGGAGTACATCTGACTTTGCAGATGTTGCAAAATATTTAACATCATGTGCAATGTCACACAAGAGCTTCATGTGTGCTTTTGATGGATTTGTCTCTGTCACTCTACACTGTAGAGTCTACAGTGTTAGGATGCAATGACAACGTATGTGAGGAGAATATGTACATTGTGAGGTACTGCAACTGTGTAATTGTGGACATCTATTTTGTTTTTATCAGTTTTGGCTTCAGAACCATTACATCTCTATTCTACATGGAGTCAGGTTGAACAAGAGAAGTCCATACCTTCCCAAGGACATCCAGAGGTAGCTTGGAGTTGATGAGCACAGGTTTGACTTTCTCTCCTGACAGTAGGCCATTGACTGGAGCCAAGCTCTCAAAAATCCCATCAAATTTACTCTTTTCCTCCGGCTATCACACAGTAAAAGACAGAGGACTTTTGTGAAAAAACTGGAGTGGAAATAAATGATTGGCAAATGTACCATAGAAGACCCTAACCCATACTGGAAAAATGAGGCTGATTTTATCTTATAGTTTTGTGAAATATAACCATGAACTATATGAAAACATGTTGGAAAAGCATCTCATTGATGATTTATAATGCGATACTGGTCACATGATATTCCAGGATACATGAGCATCTGACACAGTGATGACTTAAATCTAGTCCTTGTATTTTAAAGTCATATTCAGTCAGTAATCCATAACAAAGATATTTAGGACAATTAAAAAAAGAAACCATACATTATTCTCCCTAATCTATGAGTCATCTTCAATCCACTGTTTGTGTGTGTTTGTATGTGTGTGTGTGTGTATACCCTGACAGCCCAGTGTAATTCTCCAGTGACAGAGGCAGTGCTGCCCAGAGATGGACTGCTGGTGTCCTTCTGAAATCAGACAAAGATGGTTGTCACAGCACTGAGACATATTCTGTCATCACATTCGTGATACGAGGTTTAATGACAATGTGACAAAAAAGTAACAGAAAAGCTACATTTTATTTACATAATGAATGATGACTATAAGATATATTATATGTTGTGTAGTGTGTTGTGTAGTAAAAATATCATAGCTTGATGAAGTCACACTCACAAATTTGGGGGGAGGTATTGTGAGGTTGAGGCTGGATAGACTGACTTCCTGTCCACTCTGAGCACAGGCCACCAGCCGCAGAGCTACGTAAAACCCCTGAGGAAGAAAACAGCTTGTTACTATGTTGGTCGATCATATTGTTTAAGAAACCCAAGGTACATTCCATTAATTTTCTACAGAAAACATATCTAAACTTGACCTGCTGGCAGGTTAATGGGGTCCAAGACCCAGAGGTCCTCCAACCCAAGGAAATTAAAACATACAGTGTATTAACTGGTGATTTAACGTAAACTTGTCTCGTTTACTTCTTTTTTATGTCATTTCACTTGGTAGAAAACCAGGTAAAGTGGCATGAGGAAGTATGCATACTAGGGTTGTAACAATGTCATGGTGTTACGATTAACCGCGATTTTAAACGTCACGGTTAGTTAAGCGCCAAGCCTGCCAAAAACCTTCTCATAAAGTACATTACATTAAGAACGGAACCAAAGACTAGGGGTGGGAGATACTGGGAATTTTGGTATCGATCCGATACCAAGTAAATACAGGGCTAGTATCGCCGATACTGATACCGATACTTTTTACTTGAAATGTCATGATCAT
>JAPQRQ010000019.1:17697601-17731064 GCA_037367365.1 Apogon talboti | reverse complement strand
CGCTAGTATCGATCCGATACCAATACTCACCTTGGTATCGATACTATCGATATTTAGATCGATACGCCCACCCCTACCAAAGACACACCAATATGCACTCCCCGCACGGAACGAAAGCAACGTTACACAAACAGTGCACTCAACATTCCACGAGTGAAAATGATAGAAGCACGCTGTCCAACCGTCTGTATCGGATTTTCAAGTATGCAGCTTATATCCACCTAGAAAGCGTGTAAAATTGCCAGCGTGGGATTACTTTGGCTATCCAAAAGATGCCAGTGGCAACATTAAGAACTACGATCGACGGGTAGCGTCGACCGAGAGGACACCGGACGCGCCGACAGGTCGTGATGACTCTCCATTTTTGCGAAAAATAAATGGATTTAAGCCGTGACAAGGTAAGAGAACAATATATTAGGACTACAACAACGAATCGATTAAATTGGTTCAAATCGATTAAAAGAGTTGGGAATTAATTCGGCAGTCGATTCGCTGGGTGTTGAGCACGTCACACCCGCATACTGTAGTGTAACAGAGGAAAACAGAGCAGCTTGGCTGAAGGGTTTGCGGCGTGTTCCCGGTGGCCAACGTAGTGCTGTTTGTGTAACAAAACTTGAATATGGAGAAAAAATGGCCAAAATCCCACGGTGCACTACGTTTCAGGCAAACGTGGCCGTGGGGAACACGGTGCAAATCCAGTTTAAGATACCCTATGTGTGATGATTACTTTAGCCAGCTAGCTAGCTAGGCACTATAGTCGTAATTATAACGTTTTCATCCATCTCCGTTTATCAGACCACCAGACTAACGTTACTTATTGTTGACTAAAACTAATACATATACTCTAATATGGTGCTCAGTTGTGTTTTAAGTTCAGTGAACCGCTGGGATCGTACCACCAACATTTAGTCATTACACTGTAGAGAGTGGGCGGGCACTGAGGTTTAATAGCCTATAACCGGAGCTGGTTGAAGAGTAGCTTGCTAGTGTCTAGCCATAACAAGGCTAGGTAGCGGGTTAGTGCTAGATAACTATACTTGCGGCTTTGAGTAAGCCGTGCACCATTATTTTGGCCGTGCTTTTTGAAAATTAACCGTGCAAATCACAGGTGTACGTCTTGCTGCCTAACACACTGTCATTGTAAATAGAAGTACTAGGGCTGTCCCTTTTTCCAAAAATAATCGTAGAAACCGGCAAACTACGATTATTTCTCTGAAAAAATAATCGCTGCACCAAAGTATCTTATTGTTACATCTCTAATGCATACTGGATTTTTTTTTAACATAGTGACACACTCAAACATAAAACTTGCCCTATGTCCCAGACTCATCTAGATAAACTGAGGTTTCTGCGTGCAGCAGATGTTGGCAAACTTTTTGGAGTCAAGGACTGCCCCAATCATACCTGTAACACTGAATATGCATATGCTTGTTACTACTTGTAACTCATAGTATCATGTTTTTTAAAAGATTCATAAGATGAGTCATTTTCTAGAAGAAACTCTTAAGAGAACAGAAATCGCTTTAAACAATAAACAGTACCACTCTGATTCTTTGTTTCTTGATGGAGCAAATTATCAAAGAGTCAAGCACTGCTATTGAGTGATCTGTTCTCTACCTGTTTGTCCAGGTAGCCTTTCCCATCTGGGTCCGCCAAATCCCAGATCTGAAACACAGGACAAAAATAAACAGCATTAATACAATGAACCAGCAAATATAGCAGGGTATCCTAGTGTAAAACCTCCCACTATAGGCTGGTGAGTAAACTCCTATGATGACCCTAAAGCTGAACACACTCCTTAAGACATTTTCCAGAGTGGATAGAACAGACAAACAGATTGTTTCCAAAGACTGGACCAAAGGCTTTAACAGTCACCTAAAAAGCCCAACACTAACAAAGAGTCAGTAACAACTGGATGTTCTGTCTTTGAACGACCAAATCTCATGACAACTGTCTGTCATCAGCCTCTTGAACTGTCAGTTTATGGGCAGTGAACGGCTTAAAGGGGACTTTGCAATTAATTTCATGTCAATTAGTTGATCAGTTAGGTGAGCATGAACAGATGCAGTCTGGGTATTTTCTGTCTGGGTAAACTTTTATGATCAAAAATAACACGGATGGATTACTTCATACTACAAATGAGCGCTCCCAATTACATTAACAGAGCTGAGGCCAGAGCCACACAAGAACACATGGTGTCATCAGCACTGCCGTCCACTCCATTTCCTGTCTGGTTGTCCTGCATATGTCTCTGAGTAGTGTTATGGACACATTGTATTGTTCTTTTAACATTATTGTGACGACATTTCAGCTGGTCCCCAAATTTTTAAAGGTCTGAGGGTTTACATAGTTTAGGGTTACAGTTAGAACTGGATTAATGGTGGAGTTAGGCTAAAGGACTAGAAAAATCATTAGGTCATTTTGTTTGTGTGGGTGGGTGGGTGCGTGCGTGCGTGTATTATCCTGCTGAATTGGACAATGTAGCTACTCAGCTTCAGCCCTTCCTTGTAGGTCATTATTTATCATTTAATAGGCTTTTTAATGGACCATGAGAATAGAACCCATAATAATCCACCCCTGCCACTGTTAAACCTAATTTATTTATTATCATCAGTAAAGTCAAAGGACTGAAAAATTTTAAACTACTTCATGTACCATGTCCTTGAAAATATTTCTGCACATATTGCTGTGTGTTTTGGTGTTTTAGAGCGATCTGTATCACACATGAGCCATCAGGATCCTGCAAATATACATAATGAAATACACACATCTGTTGATATACAATAATGGTAGCATTTTTTTGCACAAAGAAAAAATAGCTATTGAAATGAGAAGTGAAAAGATCACATAAGCAAGTTTAAAGATAAATAAACCAGTGTTTGATATTCATATTTAGATTAATTCATTAAAAAAATCAATCATTTTAACATAAACACATAATAAAGACATCTGATTAGATTCCTTTACATTGGGCTGCAAAAGAATCAGACCCAATTGTTTGGGTCCTCACACTACAACATAAAAACAGATTTACAAGGTAGTAAATGCATTGGATGTTGACAAATCCATTATTTTATCAAATTACTCCGGCTCAAATGACTGTGTGCAATGTGAAATATTGGTTGTAATGTGAACCAACAGAGAATGACCTCTGCAGTTTCTCTCTATTCTACAGAGCTTTTAGCATCGTTTGGCTCATTATTTTGAATCAGAAGTGGTAACTTTTAGTGTCTCTATGTTTTTTGGCCTTACTTCCAAGAGCAACTTTCATTAAAAAAATCTTTATTAGCCAACTGTGCTCCAACTGCTTTGCATTAGACAGTTACAGACTAGCTGGTAAACCAAGTACAGCTTTTAATTTGTAGATATCTTCCATCAGAGTTGTTGTACATCATATCAGAGCCGAAAGACAGTATATTCAGCAGCTGACCGCAAACACAATTCAAACTGATGTATTCGACAAATAAAAGGATACTCATAAAAATGACAGCCAAACCAAACATAAACAAAGCAAACACAAGAGGTCTAGATGTAAACTGTGAATATGGTCAATAATATCAAAGCCAAACACATCCTCTTCAACTATACAAGAGCTTGAACTGCTAGAACAAATACAACTGAATACCAGCTACACACAACTTTACAGCTATAGAACTTTTTACTGGTTGAGAACTAGAAATAAATAAGCAAAGTGCAGTTTTAAAGAATGCCTTAAATGATGAAAAACAATGCCGTAAGGAGACACCATGGTATAAATGATAGTATATAATATGAAACAACTTGAAATATTTTTCCTTGTCAAGCAGAATATACACACTCATAACACACAGATCTATGTGCACATTTACATAGATCTACATCTAACACATTCAAAGTTACTGCAGTGTAAGTACACAGCTGTTATTTAGGATGCAACTACAATTAATATCCATTAATATTGACTCATCTGATACTTGTTTTTTTTCCCACATCAATTAAAACAATGGTGGATCTAATATCCATTCCAAGTGCTGGAATCTTCAGTTTGATTTTAATGCAAAAATTAAATCCAATCCAAACTAGTTCACAATTTCCAGCCAAACTAAAGATGCTTCAGTTCACTGGCAATGTAAACAAGCAACCGACTGCTACAACTGATGAACCACTGAACAAAACGAGGTCCATGAGGAGTAATATTCATAACTTTCAGCCACTACAGAGCATATACAGCACAGCATAACATTTGTCCATGCTTACCTTTCCCAAAGTAATGTCTGGTAGGCCTGACTTTTTTAAGAACAAGGCAGCTTCTGTGGGTCCGACTCTCCCTGTATTCCCAGGATCCACCTGAGAATGAACACACAAGTCAGAATCTGAAGTGACATCTTTTGCATTTTCATGTCAGACTGAACTTCACTCATGAAACAGATGTGAGTGCTTACCTGTCTGTAAAAGTTCTCGTATACTGGGTTCCCACTTGACAACTGCAGAAAAGACACAGCGTTGATTGCAATATAAATTAAACCAATGCTTTTGCCTCTGCAAAAGATGAGAACTCAGTTATAGGTTCTGACAACCTGTACAAAATGTAATCGATGTATCTACGTGTTTAAAGAAAACTGCGGTGGAAGAAGTGGAAGTAGGATCTGCATTAAAACCTTACCTAAGTGGAGATATCAGCAAAATGTACAAAAAGTCAAAGTAGTCATAGTGCAGTAAAATGTTTTACTTTTATGCTCAAATGTTTTAGAGCTGTATTACTGCTGCATTAATATGTATGTTATATCTTATTGCTACAGATACAGATGGAGCTCAACTGAACTTTGCATGCTGTTGGAGTGTAAACCACAGCAGTGCATCATAGTCTATATTTGTGAAATCATTGTCCCGTGTGCACTACATATTTAATTTTTTCATTTAAGAAAATTATATATAGGATTCCAGTACAGCTTTCATTTGTTTTCTAGTTTGACACACTTCTTGAAAGGTTGTTCAGACTGGTAGCGCTTTCAAATAAACTTCAATCCATTGCATTTTATTAAAGCTGCAATACTGGAACAATGCAAATTAACTCAATTTCACATATTTCATTTCCTTTTTTGTATATCTTCCACTCTTCAAATATAGTGACAGAGGGGAAGTTTATCTTTTCTTGGGAACTAGAAAAGAGGAATAAAATACACTGATATTGTTTCACTGGTGGCACATGGAGTCAAACGACACAGTGATAAACATATTGTGGCTGGAAGACTACATCAGATAGCTTGTGTGAAGCTCAAATGTTGTGATAATATTTTTGTAACTTGACCAAAAAAGGTATACATTTGTATGTATTAAAATGTACACAAAATAGCTCATGAAACATGCAACAAAGCAGCTCACTAAGTCCATATGCTATTCCTCCTTCTTGAAAAAAAAAAAACATATCCAGAAAAATGTCACTTCCAGCATATGTTTTCTTTCAACAGTGGTAGAGAGATTAGAGCACTGTTTCTTCAGTTTAGGTGCTGTGGAAAAACACCTAGATTCTGCATCTATGCCTCATAATGGTGAGGAAAACCATGTGCAGAAAACACAATATGGGCCAGTGGTCTGGAAACAAATATGTTTCCCTTTTCTTTTACCATATCATACATACCTAGGAGGTACTTAAATCCCATACCCGTATTTTTTTAACATCAGAGGTAGTTGGAGGATTGAGAAAAATCTCAATCCACAAAGGAACTCCTCTAGCCTCACTGTATCACAAACATTATTTAACACATTTGTTAAAATGTGGTTTTCACTGAATAAGAAGGCAATGAAACAAATCTGAGAAGTATCTCAAATGCAGTGCAGTAAAAAGTGTAGTATTCGTCTCTAAGATGAAGCTGAGTATTAGTATGTAAAGTAGTAGGAGTGCTTAAGATTTGCATAGTAAAAGTTCTTTACAATGTCACACTGCACACACTGACTTGGGTGAATGATAGTGTAGTTTCAATCCAACATCTACTACTAAGTCTAGACTGATGCCTGATCAAAAAGTCGTTTAATTACGGCTTTACTACAACATCCCCGTTCCCAGACGCTCACGATCAATAACACAGATATGTCACTCTGACTGCATTGCCATATTAAATGACTGTTGCGCAACCACAGCTCCTCTACAGCCCTCCAGTCATCACATCAGTCTCAGTATTAACTCAGCGACCAGAACACTGTGTGACTGAATCAGCCACACCGGCAAGCCACCTCAAATCAACACCATTCATTAATGCTTGGCTAAAGTTAGCATTCAGTATGACCTGCCTTTTAGCCTCTCGTCCGTTTATCCCCCCATCCTCACTACTCTCTACTTGGGAGGAAGGCTACGTTAGCAATGGACTGCTAGCTTAAGGACTACCATAGTTGAATGCTTTGTTGCACAAACGTCTGCGGGCCAGCTTGTCCTTAAATGTGCATACGACATGCAAGCAATTTAATTTCTTTGTTTAGAGACATACTGAATGTAGCGTCGTAGGTAAAACGTAATGTAAGGCTAGCTAACGCAGGCTGGGGTTAGCAAGACCGCTACCTAACGGTACTAATATAGGCCTTATTGGACCAGCTGACTGCCTTATTTCTAGCCTCACTTCAATGAGACCTCTTGTGTTTTCCACATTACAATCAAAACCGTTGTAGCCAGTTGGACATAGCGTATAAAACTACCCACTCCTTTAGGCTGAAAGTGAAGTATAGAGTCGTAAATTGGTGCATCTTTACCTGGGTGAGAGATGTGAGAGCTGCCATCTTCCCTGTTGCTGCGGGAACGCACCCACTCTCCCTCTCCAAGGCAACACGCCCCCTAGTGGACACAGCGGCGCCTCACAACCCAGTCCAAAACAATTACACAAAACAAACACAAAAGACCATTGAGTCACTTTAACAAGGAATTACATTAAAATCATTATTTATATCCTCCTGAGCCCTAATAAGTAAAATAAATAACTGCATTAATTAGAAACAGCATGATGCAACTTTTTTTTAGATATATTTGTATATATTTATATTTTATGGAATATCCTTTGTAGTAGACAGCATTTGTTAGGTAAAGCTGAGAAACTTTTGTCCACTAAAGAGGACAAAATGCATTACTGGGTCTGAGGAGGATATATATATATATATATATATATATATACAAAAAAGGGAGTTTGATATTATGCATTGTATTGCTACTAAATGGTGTGTTTCACGTAGCCGTCAGCAATTCCTGTCTTCACTTACTGGCCAGATATAACCCATAATTTGAAGCAGGTGAGACCAGAAAAATAATAGCATAATAACCTGTTAAAAATGTCATCTCCACCTCCAAAATGTGTATGATGAAGTAGCATGGGACAAATGTATTCAGTCTTTATCAGTAATAAAGTCAACAAAATAAACAATATTTCACAGACAACACAGTACATCTCACTTTGAACAAAGTAAATCCCCTTTACTTCTTAAATGTGAGCTTTCTGTTGTGTAACTGCTGAATGTAACTGATCATAGACAGTGTTTTGACTCTGCAAAGTAGTAAGTTAAGAATGCTGTTTAATACAGAAATCTTTACATATTGTATACATTCATACTTTTTTGTTTTAATTTGTGCCTTTTGAGTTTCTTAATTTTCACTCTGTTTATTTTGTCATGTATTTTTTTACATTTTCCACCAAGTCCAGCTTCATATTTGTACTGATGAGATGTAAGGTGTGCTAAAAAAGAAAAAAAAAAACTGGATGGTCCATGACACTGAGAAAAAGAAATCAAATGAGATTTTTTTTGCTTTATTGTCCATCATTGAAAACAATAATTCAGATTCTTTATGATGGAAAAAAAACACACATTGGCTAGACAACTTTGTAAAAGCCATTTATTTTACACAATGCTGAAACAAAAGTTTTTCACAACTATTCGGCACAACCTCAACTGACGTTTTTAAAGGTTGTAAGTATTTTTTTATAAACCCAAAAATGGAACAAAACAAACAAAATAAAACTACAAATAAAATGGTATCAGAACA
Source organism: Apogon talboti (assembly GCA_037367365.1). Classification (NCBI taxonomy): domain Eukaryota; kingdom Metazoa; phylum Chordata; class Actinopteri; order Kurtiformes; family Apogonidae; genus Apogon; species Apogon talboti. The sequence goes on along the minus strand of JAPQRQ010000019.1, from coordinate 17,723,065 downwards.
ATGTCACACTGATGGTTTTGCCGTTCTTGTCCCACTGCCATGCTATAAATAACTCTTCATAACAATCTCATGCAACCAACCGACCCTCACAGCTAAAGAGCAGCATTTTGTCACAGTAAAGTGCCTTTTCACCAAAGTTTGTGTAACCCATTTACAATACAATACAAAACTTCCAGTTATTTCCAGTTGAAACACAATAAAGAAAAGTGAGAGGAGAAACAGCAAAGCACATGCCGAAAAATACATTTTGTTTTGGCTTGTAGCACTTATTCAAATTCCCTTTTAGTCGACTTTGAAAATAATGGCCAAGTAATTAAAAGTCTAAAACTCTACTCACCGATCCTAAGACACTCCCCCAGTGAAATATCGATCAGAAATCCAACACTAGTTTGTAAACTACAACATCATTTGCAAATTAAATGTCTAACAACCCATAAGGCATGAAGGAGCATCACTGGCTCGAACCTTTAGAGCTTTAAGATGCATAGAACACGTGATATGAGACAAACTGAAAACAGATTGTCTGAAGGTAGGATGTGGAACTGTTTGTTTGCTCTAACAAGCTCAAGAAACATTGGAGAAAAAAAAAAATCACACAGTTTGCATTGAAAAAAATTATGCTTAGCTCTCAAAGCGCACAATGTGGCACTTCATAATCAACCTGCAAAAGCCTTCTGTTAAATATCTGTGTCACCTCTGCACAGAGAGAGACTGCAATGATGTCTGAAGCTGTCCGAGTGCTGCATCCAGTGTGTCCCCCCTGCTCCCACACACACAAAACATGTCACACACACTCTGGCTTAATTATATACTGTGAGCAGTTATGCACTGGACAACGCAAGTGCAAAGTAACTTAAAGCAGATTGTACTAAACTTGTAATTTTGTGTTTATTTAAGCCCATTCCTGCCAGAAGGAAAAGGAGACGAGGAGGGAAACAAACCAATAATTCAAACAAATAATATTAAATCAACAGCTGACATTTATAGATGTGTTGAAATTGAGATACAAAGTCACATTTTTTTACTTTTGATAACACAAATTTAGGGTTTAAAGATTTAATACCCAGTTAAAATTCTACAATAAGCAATCAGATCTTTGATGAATAGAATTTTAAATGAGTAAAAAAAAAAATTAAAATCAACAATCAAAATAACTGATAACTGGAGGGAATGAGATGAGACTAGACATAAAGGATTTGTCCTTTAAACTCAATAAAATTCATTGTAAATCCCACAAATATTTTTTATGTATAAAAAATTTCAAAAGTGTGTCTTAGTGTCTCATGGATTGTTTTATTGGGTCATTTCTGATGTTTCGCTTGGTGTAAGATGTTCTATCACTTGTAACATTTCCCATTTCATCTTCTGGTAAGAATGGGGTCTAATACTAGTTTCAGGGACTCAGTTGACCATTTGTTGACCAAACACTGACTTTAAGGCTGTGTTCAGACTGCAGGCCCAATTCTGCTTTTTTTGTAATACATGACTCAGATCAGCTTTTTTTCCCTGAACACAGAATCTGAACTTTAAAATTTGATTTCAGATCATTCCACGTGTAATCTGATTTTATGCAATGTGACCTCACATGTGTAACTGCTCTGGTGGGAGTCACTGTGATTCTAATCATAGAATACACTGCTGTCATGAGAAAACTGACGCTGACTTCAGGGCCTCCATGTTCCGTCTGTATGACAGTGTTCTGCCTGTGACGTCTTTGCGATTGTTGTTTTGTACATACAGTATGTGTCGCCAGACCACTGTGTAATCTGATACTAAAATAATGTGAACAGGAAAAAGGTAAAGCTAAAGGCCTGCAGTGTGAACGTAGCCTGAGTTGTTAATGACAGAAGCCACATATGAACAGTGGAGACATTTTTTTCTTGGGGTTAAAGAAGTAGAAGAAATGAAATTATCTGACTTGAAGCCATATTCACAAAACATCCTAATGCTGAAAGTACCTCCAAACTCTGAGGTATCTGTTCTGACTTTTGGACTAAATTTGTCATAGGTCTCCATCACTCCACAGCTAGCAAGGCTCCACAGTCCCCAATATTAAATGTGCATTTATTGGATGTGTTACTGGATTCATCTGATGTGTTGCTGACAGTGCTGTGGACCTTCTGTTTGAAGTGTAACAGGTTACATATTACTCCATTAAAAATGCAATAAATAGTGGAACTATTTTAATTACATAACATTACATTATTGCCTTTCTTTTCATCAGGTAATTTGATGTTGACTTGACTGAAAACTGCATTTTCTCTGAATAGTAACATTAGAAAGTTCATAAGGAAATTATTATGAACTCACAGATGCTGCTGTCTGATGACCATCTTGGTGTGGTGAGCTGGTTGTATCCCATATTTACTCATGGATTATTTAATTAACCCATAAAGACCCAAACATCCACCATCTACCAAAATCATCTACTGATATAAATGGTTTAATACCTGTTGATCCACTAATCCTATCAATACATGTAAATGATTGGTGTAAAATACAGTTTGTCTTTTCATGGTCATCAGATATGACCCATTTGGATGTTCAGAGGCTCCATAGTGAACGTGGAAACACCGTCATCTTCTATAACATTGATTCACCAGTAAAACCCATGGAGTTGGATCGATGACAGTGGATGGACACACTGGGTTTATGTTGTTAATGATAGATTTTGCTGAAAAAAATCAGTTTTTCTTCAGTTTTCTCTATTTTGATATAATAATCCTCAACTTTACTCTGAGCTTTTATGAACATCTACAGGATTAGTAAATGAAATGTAGGAAAAAACCTGATTTCACTGAAAAAAAAACACAAAATACAGAGGATAATATTACAATAAATGGCGATAAATCACTTAAGGACAGTTAAATACGGAGAAAAAATCATTTGGGAACTGCCACACTGGGTCCTTATGGGTTAAGACAGATGTAGATAATGTTATAATGGACATTAATTTCTTCCATTAAATTTACATGGGAGACTGAGGTTGTTTGAGTAATGTGATTTTATAGACAGATGAGATTAGGTGCAGATTCAAGCAACAACCAATGAAAAACAATGCATGGTTCCAAAAATGAATAGAGTGTGTCTAGATCAGGGGTGGGCAATCCTGGTCCTCGAGGGCCGGTGTCCTGCATGTTTTAGATATTTCCCTCTTCAAGGACACCTGGTTCAATTAATGATCAGCTCATCACCAAGCTCTGCAAAAGCCTGATAACGACGTAATGGCGTCCAGGTGTGTTGGAAGAGGGAAATATCTAAAACATGCAGGGACACCGGCCCTCGAAGACCAGGATTGCCCACCCCTGGTCTAGATGTAGAGACAGACCCTTATAGGTCGTCATGGTGCGCTGAAATTTTTCCTAACAGCATTGGTTACCCATGTTGTAGTAAAGCAACAGAATGAATGTAGTTCTCTATATATTGTATACGCTTCTCACAAAAATGGTAGACTTTGTAATCACCAATTTTCTTCAGTAAATGTAATTGCTTCTGCTAGGGAGGTTAAGTATGACTCCTTTTTGATTATGAGCAGGAACAGGTAGCACTAACCAGGAGTACTACCTGACAAGATATGGTTTGCTTGTTATTTGATTAATATTGTTAAACAAAAACGGAATTTAGACTATGGTGTTGGTGGAAATCACTTTTCAGTTTGTTTTTCCTCAACAATAAGCAATTAAATTTTAGCTGGTAATTAACCATTAGGCAGATAATTGCAGTCAATAGTTTAGTTGTAGGTGTTTTTTGTTTTTTTTTTCCATTTTATATTACTACAGTGGTGTTGTGGTGTGTGGCTTCGTATCTAAATGTCAGTAGATGCACAGTGAGATGTGGTGTGTCAAACATAAGACATTTTGTGCCTCAGGATTAACAGCTGGTGGCACCAACTCTCTGCTATGCTATTAAACCACAGCAGATGGAGGCGGCGCATTGAGATAGTGTCATTAAAGGAGCCAGTCAAACATCAAATGGTGGGACATAATGTGAAAATACTGATGCAAATATGATATATGTTTGGTTTTTGTGAGTGAATTAAAACCATCCTAAAGATTATGCAAAATCCTCACGTTCAGTTGAAATGACTTAATAACTGTGACAAACCTAGTCATAACGTGCACTGATTGATTAGATCATTAGAGGACTTGTAGTTTTGAGATAAAATCCTTTGTGAGCATGGATCTGACAAAATATGTGGTAGCTCTCAGGCAGTGTAGTCATCAGTTTGCATCACAATGTCAAGTCCAGATTAGTTTTTCCTGTATATACTGACGACCAATAGACTGTGTGTTTTTAATAAATACCTTGTGTTCAGTGCGTGTTTCTTGTGAGTAGTCTGTAAACCTGTTTGAATGGAGTCTGTAGGATTGTGGAGGTGATGCAGACTGTTGTGTTTCCTGGTGTTAACTTCTCTCACGGGGCACAGGCAGCAGCAGTAATGATGCAGCAGTGAGGCACAGCTCAGTGTGAGTTCCTGTAATGATCGTCACAGCTGAATGGGCAGCACAGCTAACTTTGAACAGCAAGTCATCATCATCGTCATCACCATCACCATCATTATATGTCACGTGGTGAGAAAATAAATCAAAGTCCTCTTCCTCTTCTGTCCCTGTCCTTTCCAGACGGACCTTGTGTGTCAGTGTCAGCCGTCCGTTGACAGTGAGCTGTCGGGTGATGATGGCTTACTCGTCATCCCATGATTGCTGTAGCAGGAAGTTGGCAGCCAGGTTTTCATTCTTCTCACAGGCAAAGTAAGCCTGGATGACTAAGCCTTCAGGGAAACCCAGCGCTTTTAACTGGAATAAACACACATGCTCAGGTTAACCATGCACTGTCACACACACACTTATGTTAAGTTCAGCAACAGTGTTTACTGTGACAAGACGGTCAGTAAAGTTAAAGATATGACTACATACAGCAACTGACCAACTATAGCATCACTTCTTTTACAAAGAAAGGACACCAAGTTCATTTCATTGAGTATTATCAAGTTACAAATATGTTAATATCAGTGCACTAGTTGTAAATTTATGAAAGCTACTATTTCAATACCTGCTTTTATATAATAAATACAGTATGTACTTTTAAAAAAATATACTCTCATTACTTTTAGCCTAGCCCAGATAGCTTTATATTTTCATATAGTACCTGCACTATTTTCAAGTTATTTGAGAATAACATTTGTAAAATTTGAGCTGTATCGATGTAAAAACTTTAACATTAACACAAATACAGATGCACAATGATGATTTGATTTTCAATTGTATAGTAGCACTTTATCTCGTAATTGGTGAGGCTCATTAAGCTAACCTAACCTGTCTTCAGTACATTAAAAGTTGTAATTTTAATTAACATTGCAATTTTTCAAATGTGAAATGGTGAAAAAAGAGCAAACTAAGGCAACTCTAGCAAAGTGAAAGATGTCTGATGACATTTACCTGTGTGCAGAGAACGGTATTTAATATATATAACTTTTCATGAAGACGGCGAGGTCTATAATTTAATTTTTAAAAAAGACATAAGAAATGTATTTATTTATTTATTTAGATCTAGAACTATTTGTGAAAACATTCCTAAAAGATACAACAATGCCTCTACCTCTAATAAAAATCAGTACATTTCCACTAGTTATATTTCTGGGGTGTAATGAAAGTAAAATGTAATAAGTTAGCTTCAACATAGCATTTTATAAAGTAGCCTATAAAAGCCAGGGAGAAGAAGACCACTGCTGGTTTTCTTGTGGTCAAAGACGACCAACATTCTGGCATCCTTTTCTTTCTAAACTGGACACTATGCACACTACCAGTGAGCGGGCTGGTTATAAAATAATGTGCCAGAGAGATTCTAGTGCTGTTGAGTTGCTGCATGAACTGACCCTCTCAATGGCCTCCTTCTCCTGTGGGGTAACCTGGATGTAGTTTGTGTGAGGTGACCCCTGGGCCTCAGCTCCGTCCCCTCCTGCGTCTCCCCCACGAGGCTCATTCAGCATCTGGACAAAACGCTCCTGGTGCTGTGTGATTTGCTGCAAGATAAAGCACACACTTAAAATCAATATAAATCCAACACTAAAGCTAATAAACAGCTTCTCAGTCCTTAGCGTTTAATCAAGTAGAACCTTTTAGTGAACGCAAGCACTTCAAGTGTGGACACTATGATGGTCCCGTTGGTTTGATGACTACTACTTTGAAGTCTTAAGTTTGACGTTATGGCTAGAGTGAAGGCTTCCTCACCATCATGTTCATCGTTCATCATGAAGTGACCAAATTAGGAAAAGATCATAAAAATGATAGAGGAACCAAGCCAACTCTAATGCCAACCTTTACAAAAAACACAGAGCTAAACATCACAAATTAACTTCTGCTATTTGTTAAATAATACCACATAATGTCAGGTTAATAGGAATATTTAAGAGTAATGAATCATAACAGTAATGCCAACTTTGCATAATGTATTAACACACTAATTAGTCCTAGCCTAACTTAGTAGCAGGCTAGCTGACAGTCCATACAATGCAATACCAAATTAATGTTAACATAAGCTAAAGTGGTGAAGGTGTGTGAACGGGTTAGGCATTATAATAGATTTTCATAATGAAATACAGTACTTTGATAGTGTAACTACGACTACAGTAGAGCTGTCTTTCATCAAAAGTAAAAAAATATTCATTCCTAGTCATATAACAGATGATCTGAAAGTTTGACTCTGTAGACAAATTAACGGTCAATCACAGTTGTCAATTAAAACCCAGACAGCAAACATCAGAATACTATAATGATAGTTTACCAGCCATCAACACACTTATTATAGGGTCAAAATCAAGTAAATGGCCCATAATGACTGGTGCCAGTATCTAGTGGCCATTTGAGTAAGTAAGTACTGTTTATTTGTATAGCATTTTTTTACGGAAAGAAGTGCTTTACAGTAAAATCAGAAGTAGGATACATAGACAAAAACACACAGCTACATACACAGGCATAAAAACATGAAATCTAGTTGTCATAAAATCTAATTGTCATAAAATTCACACCTAACTAAAAGCCTGTCTAAATAAGGTCTTCTGCTGCTTTTTAAAAGAGTCAACAGTATTTAAAGTGCAAAGTGACAGTGGCAATGCATTCCATAGTCTGGGGGCCAACGTGCTTCAACGTCTCGATCCCCTCTAGCTGTCAAGTGGGTGCTGGGGATGACCAGCAGGCACTGACCTGATCATCTAAGAGCATGTGTAGCGTTATGCATTTTTAGCAACTCAGAAATGTAAACAAGGGCTTGACCATTTAAAGCTATAAAAGTGAGAACTAAATTTTTTAAATTAATCCTAAAATGGATTGTGAACCAGTGCAGTTCTGCTAAAACCAGTGTGATATGTGCTCTTTTACTGGCGTGAGTTAAAAGTCTTGCCGCAGAGTTCTGAACAGCCTAAAGGCAATGAAGATCTTTCTGGCTTAGACAAATAAAAAGGCTGTTAGAGTAGTCTCGGCGGGAAGAGATAAAAGCGTGAATGATCATCTCAAGTTCTACCTGAGGCATTACACTTGCAGCTAAACTGCTCTGGCTTGTGCACTTCTGCATTTGGAAGCTGTAGTATTATGTCACGTTGTATTGTGACCCAGTGAATACACACACCTAATCACCTGGGAAGATCTGAGACTGAGATGTCAAACAGTTGAGCTAACACTGAGTGTGCTGTGTGGTACCTGCAGCAGCTGTGGGTTGTCTCTGCCCAGCTGCTGCAGCAGAGCTGGCAGGAGCGCTGGGTTCTGCTGGATGATCTGTCTCATCTGCTGGAACTGAGGCTGGTTCCTTAAGAACTCCAGAGGGTTCCCTGTAGAGATGGAGCCTCCACCAGCTGAGAGAGGCTGGCTGCCAGACACTGGTCCTGCTGAGAGGGGAGCTGGTTTGTTAAATCATACATTTTAAAGTGTTTTAAGACAGAGCCAAGTAAATAGATAAGCTAACCTAATGGCCAAGTGTGTGTTCAAATGAAATGAAATGAAATCCTTTCATTTAGTCAGATTAAAAGGTACAGACTTAGGCATTAAGATTCAGTTTTGTTAAATGTGAATATTTTGTGGTTTCTTTCCTCCAGAAATAAGGGTTTTTATACCATTTTCTGTTATTCATAGACCAAACAAAGAATTAGTTGATGAAGAAAATAATCAACAGAGTAATCCATACTGAAAATTAATGTTAGTGGAGGTCTCATAAAATCATAAAGCATCCAACCACAGACCTTTTATTTTCTAATCTCTGTGAACTTATTATATTAAGGTAAACTGATGTTAATTCAACATGGGTATTTATAAATTATTCTGCCTGTGCTACTAATTGTTATGCAGTCAGATTCTGCATTTTATCATGAAACTCCTGGCTGAATTCACAGCAGGCAACCTAATATTTAAGCAATTTGCGCCAATTTCCGCAGCATTTCCAGCCCCCCTCCAGTATGATGTAATATGTAATGTGATGTTATAACACAAAGTGACTACAGGGGAAGAGATTACAATTAGCATAAATGCTCATGTTAGCGAAGATTAGTTTTGTTTTAAGCCACAGAAATAAACAGAATTTTAAAAATGAAGTATAAATATGCATTACTGGTAGAGGCTGCTGGGGGCTGTTGTGGTTGCTGTGTAGCCGGAGCCGGAGCCGGGGCTGGGGCTGAGGCCGGGGCAGGGGCCGGAGCAGGAGCAGATGCAGGGGCAGGGGCCGGAGCAGAGGCAGGAGCTGGAGCCGGAGCTGAAGCCGGAGCCGGAGCTGGGGGCTGGTTAGCTGGAGCACTGTGTCTGATCGGCTCCTGAGGCATCAGGTCAGTGGCCTCTGCTGGAATACCCTGCAGGACACAAACATTAACTAAACACTTCACAACACAGAGACAGGAGGGAATGGGTCTACAGCTGACTCAGCGGATGCTTTATTCCTCACCATAAGTAGATATTCCACTGCTCGGTCCGGGTTGTTGTAACTGGCTCTGAGTGCAGCGACCACCTGCTCCCGCTCGTACCCCATAGACATGATCTCTGAAACAAGATTCTCATAGGCCTGACCTGTCACTGTGGAAAAAGGAGAATTCATGAGGAAACGTAAATGTAACGTGGTCAGGTTTATGCCACATGTAGCATAAATATTAACAAGAGTCTTCAGGAAATTGGAAAAGGGTGAATTTGAGAAAGTTTTTATTCATATTTACTGTTGAAAAGTGCACTAAACACCATCACCACGGCTTACAGCTTTGGCAGGTGGATGTAGTATTTCATACTGGAAATGAACTATTTGAGCTGTTGATGAGAATGAGAAATGAAAATGAGAGTATTTTTCTGTTTTTAGGACATGTCATTGACTGACAGCCTTAGTGAGTGGGCTCTATTTTTTTCTCTCAGGTACTTCATTTAGTTCCTAGTTCTTCCAGACAAAGTGTTTCTACAGTGGTAACATCATATTAGATGTGTCTGACACCGTATCCAATGGCCTTGTTTAATTGAAGAATGCTGAACTATTCAGTCAAAAAAGACAAATCACCATCATTAATTCCTGTAAAATGTGAATGACCTGTGTGTTCTGGTTCAGACACAGAGAAACTAAGTAAAACCTGAAACCTGGCATTCAACCATCACTGGGAAACAAAAAAAATCACCAGTTTTTACCTAGTATTGATGCTGCTTCTTCAAGAAGACCGAGTTCATCAACGAGGCTACGAAATGAATGTACAAAGAAGAAATCGCATCATCATTTGAAAGATTAAAATATGAGTTTTAACATTGAACAGTTCATATTGCATCTTTTGCTATAAGTGACTGGGGCAAAGTTATACTGTATCATGTTCAAGCTACAGCTGCATAAATACTAAAACTATAATGGAATTATGACTTAAAGGTCTTTTTAGAGCTAGTGTTTTGTTTTAAGTTAAGGAGATATTAATTCTGAATCACACTCAAACATAGTTGGTGACAGAAACTGGATGTTTCAGCAAAATGAAACCCATCCAGGGTATGACATGCTGAAACTGTCGAAAATCTATTTTTTTGGGTTTTTTTTTTCTTATTAACAATAGACCAAAAAATGCATTTTTCTGTGTGCCTGATGCAGTCACACCTTTTGAAACACAAAAAACATTTTTCTACAAATATTTCATGATAATATTTAAGATTGTGTAGAATTTTAAGGTCCAAAATTTTTAACCACTACGAAATGAAAGCAGTGAATAGTTTATAACAGCTTGTTCATTAGAACTGTGGCGTATAATTGAGGTCCCTGTGACAAACAAACCAGCTCACCTGGAAGCAGAGGAGTGCACTGGGGCGGTGGCAGACGGTTGACTCTCTGGTTCTTCCCTCGGCTTCTCCTCTGGAGCAGCAGCAGGGGCGGGGCATTCGGCTGCAGCCGTCTGAGTGGCCCCAGGCCCGGGGGTCGAAGCAGGGGCTGAAGCTGGAGCCGGAGCTGAGGTCGAGTTTGTATTTGAGTCCGGAGCAGCCGTCGCCTCTTGAGAAGCCAGCGGGGTGTTTTCTGGGGCTGGGGGCGGAGCTTCAGAGGGAGGCACTGACTGTGGGGCAGGTGTGGGTGCAGGTGCTGTATGTGTCGCTGTGGAGGACTCTTGTGATGAGGCAGAGGCTGGTGCAGGGGCTGAGGTTGAAGATGGGGTTGGGGCCGCAGCAGGATGAGGAGTGGGCTGAGGGGCCGCTTGTGGTGGAGTGGATGGTTTAGGCTAAAAAAATACAACAACATAATATTTCTTGCTATTTGTTAAGGTTTTTACATTTTCTGATTGTTATCTGTCCTGCTGTAGGTACACCTCATTCCTCACAACACCACATCAACATCACTTTATGGAATTTCTTAAAATCTGGCAAAAAAATTTTCTCTCGAGTGAATCGGGTAGAATTCTGACATTAAAACACGAGGATATCACATCACTCAGTTCATGTGTGTGTCTTTTTTTACTTGACTATTTTTATATTTATATTCTTTATTCTTGACTATTTTATAATTGATTGTATTCTACTTGAGCACCTTACAAACATAAAACCAAATTTTGTTGCACTGTACAATGGTATTTTGCAATGACAACAAAGAATATTCTATTCTATTCTAGTCTATTTTATTTTATAAAATGATAACATTTCATACAAATATTCTGCAAACTTTTCATGACTTTACTCATCACTGTACACCACTGTAAAAGTTTGAAACTAAAGAAAATTGTTCCATATTGGAAATGATTCACACATCTGCACAATTTAATTATTATGAACAGTATTATAATTTGACTCTGTTTGCTTGGTTATCATGGTTTACATCGATCGCTTTGATTTCTTAACTGTAACATTTAACTTAAAATTGAATTTGTATGATTTGTAATGTAAACATGTTAAAAAAGACTTTAAAAATAACTTTCACTGTACATGTTTCGCACTGTACTTTTCTACACTCTGTGTCGCTGAATGCTTTTTGCAAGTATGAAGTTCCATTTCACCAAAAAATACACTTAATTCTTTTAATCAAATTTTGCTAAAAAAGTCTCCACAGCAAATATTATACAAGTTTGAGTAAAGTGACACTTTATGTTAATTTGGCACAGTTTGTATTGAAGTCATGTTCCTTAGTCTTTTTTATTGGTTTGTGTCATAGAAAACAGGTGAAGATTAAAGATGCATCACTGTGTCCGACCTCTGAAAGTGATGTCATCAGGAGTTTGAAAGTTTGTCAAAATCACTGTATACATTCTTGACTTTTAACCTTTGAACACTAAATCCTAATTAATTTGATCGGTTCATCCTTGAATCCAAGTGAACATTTGTGTAAAATTTTATGCAATTCCCTCCTTTCCTGAGATACTGCAAACCTAAACAAAAAACTCCAGCAGCTAATCTAGTAAAAGTCAAATTAAGAAGATGCATTTCTTTTAATTCCATCAGTGCAAACACAGAGCCACCACACTTACATTTTCATCTTAGCAGAACATCTTCATATTTATAGTCACATTTACTCTGTCAGTATGTAACAGGAGATACATACCTTCGTAACCATGACAACTACAAAGTTCTTCTCATCAATCTTGTACTCTCTGAGCGGGGTGTCATCATTCAGGATTTTTCCTGTGATATTTAAGCAGAAACAAACAGCAATTGAGGTGATTAACAACAGGATTCATCAAAATCTTAATACTTTGAGAGTCAAAAGCAACAGCATACTAATATTACACATCATAAGGAAAACAATGTTATTCTACGCAGCTATAGCTATCACAGTATTACAATTTTTAAGCATATTTCATGAGATGGATCTCTAAGTTGTGTAATGATTCTCCTTCAGGCTGAAATGATCAAGGCTTGTGCTGTTTAAAATGTTATTTACTGTAATACTCAGCAGCTTGACAGATGTGGCAGCAGTACTTCAGTACATATGGTGCTTTAGCCCAGAGACAACTAGTATGGTAATTAGTACTCGTACAAATGTGCTGCCTTTTGAGCAATAATGGCTACTGTAGAGTTCTGAAATAATGAAGGGAGTTTTTCGAGGTCATTACTTAGGCATCAGAGAGCTCATAGTAGATCTTGTACTATGACGATTTAACAAAAAGTGAGTTACTAAAAAAGCCAAAATATTTATCTACACATGGAGGAGGTTGTCATTCACAGAGTCTGACACGTGCTGTTAGGTTTTGATAGTAGCTCAGAGCAAACTTCCTGTTGTGCTTTTTTCTATTTTAAATATGGTAGCGTTATCAGTACCTATTGTGTTTGAGTCAATATCCTCTTAACTAAAATACATATTGGCTCTAGAGATTGGTTTTCATGTTTGTTTGTTTTTTGCAATTCTTTGCGGCCACTGTAGGAAATGGAGAGGAGGATGTGGAGTTTATTGTAAACTGTAACTTCATTGCTAGATATCCATAAATATTACACTGTGAACTTTTAACATATGTGCTTGGGTTAATGTCACTGTCCTGCTGTGATGGTTACAACTCCACAAACCTCATGCCATGATTTTCCCATTCTAATTAAGTCATCATTTATACACATTGCCATTTGTGTTGATGTTTGTCAGTAAAGAACATCATTTTACAAGTCAACTTGTACGGTTATAGTTACAGATTTAGAATATAAGTACATATATTATATATCTGAAAGTTGCATTAGTGACATCATTGTAAGTTTTTCTCTCCATGGTCTTCTCAAAGTTGCTGAAGGTGTCTCTTAAGCTTCAACATGGCCTGATTTGTGAATTCCCATTGTTTTTTTGCCTCTTTTAATACTTTTTCACACTGTTCTCCAAGCATTAGGTGAAATTTGCAGCAGTAACATTTGTTTTGGTGTTGGTGGAGTGTATCTTGTGAGTCCACTAAGCTATTTCAGACAAAACTGCAGGTTGCTTTGCTATGTTTACTGCAGATTGTAACTTTTTAAGCTCATAAATAGTTTTACATTGACAGACGTCATATGTGTAAATGGTGGCTCAATTCAAATGGGATAAAAAACAAAATTATTTGTCTCTTGCTGCTGACCATTGTTTACATTTTTCCTGTAGTTAGGTCCAATGCAACATGCTAGGAGGGCTTCTCTGAATGAAATGTTAAACAACACAAGCTGAAAGCAGGCAATTCCTTGACCAAAGATATGACAGAAAATGGTATTTTGTGACCTGTGAGAGTCATCCTCTTGCTCACCTGCGTAGATGAGTTTCTGCCCCGCTGCAGGGAATGCATCTTTGCCTCTGTCCTCCTCGATTTTCTCTTTCAGGAATTTCACCTGACAAACACAGAATACACATAATTATTATAAGAAAAGTTAGTAGTACTAACGCAACTTAAAACACTGAGCACCACTGGACACATGTAGGGCTAATCTGAAGCCTTAAAATGAATAATAATAACCTTATTTGAATAAATTGCCATACCTTAATTTGTTATGCAAATGTATTATCGCTTATGGTTTCCTGTAGTAAACTGAAATAGTATTGTGACTAAAACCCGCACTGAAACTGTAGAGTTTGTGCAACAGGCTTTCTGACTCATCTAAAGTATTCCTTTCAGAGGCTGGATATTACTGTCTATTTCTTATGAATTCAGTAGTTAGCAAAAAAAAAAAAAAATCTATCACACATTCAATGGATTCATGACCTCAAAATTCCTGACAGGGTGGTTGTGGTTGTGCATAGTTTAATTATCATTGGTGTAAGTTAAACATGTTTGTTTTGTTAACATTGTTCCTCACAAGCTGCTGTTTCTGCTGCACTTTTAATGTTGCTATGCACTTTTATGATTTAATTTATGCATTATTGAATAAGGATGGGGGAGTATTCTATCATATTTATAATGTTTTACTTTAGTTTTTACCGACCTGGCCTGAGTACAGTATTTCCCTCTTTATGGCTCCATGATGGAATGACAATAAAGAATTCTTGAATGTTTATGTCCTGATGATACATCACTGCTGACTGTTATGGTCATTATGGGTCACGTGATAACGCATCACAGGAAACATTCGAGTTCAATAAGCTCAAATAAAGACTATTTTATCTGCTTTGGAAGGTAAGGAAACGCCACAGAGCCATGTTTGCTCCTTTAATATAACATCTATATGTGAAGACATACATTTGCAGGTGAACACACAGAAGCTTTCAAATATTGCACCGTCATTCATGGTGAAACAAGTCACACAATGTCAACGTACACAAGACACACAAATCAGTTCCGCTTTGGATTTTCAACATAAAGTTCCGCTGTATAAATATATGATAAAAGCGTATTAAAGAACTCTAAATTTAACAGTCAAATGAGTTAAAGGCGTCCAACTACAGATGTCATGGCGTATTTCGGAACAAAACTGTAGAGCACACACAGTCTGTAGATTGCACTTCACCTGAATTCTGAAGAAAAATGTCCACTTCCGGTATAACCTGGGCTAACTCTAGCTAGTTACCTCACATGAACTCTGTCACTATAACATACTACCATGTCGTAAACATATATTTTTAACAATTTAGTAATGTAATTTATTTAAACGAACAAAGCAGGCATTGTAGTTTGTCAGTGTGTTGCCACTAGCTGACATTCGTCCATGCTCCAGCCCCATATGGCAGCCCTCCCGGCCTGTTCGTGTTTACTTTCAGCCCCCGTTAAGTTCAACTCACCGTCAATTCTGGGTCTATCTCTATTTTAAACGTCTGCTGTTGGAGGGTCTTCAATGTTATCGTCAGCATCTTTCGACGCGATGTCAAAGGCAGTTGAGGTTACAGTTCAGTGTGTTCAGCGCGATAATTTGTCGGCAGTAGCGGCTATTTTCGCTCAGTATCTATTTATCTGGGTCTAAATGTATGTGTGACTCAGCTGTCTGAGTGCTGCGGAGCAGGCTGGACACGGGCGCCATCTACCGGTACAGGCGACACAATGCGACGTCCTGCTGCCTTCATGTACTGTCGGAAATATGCCAACTCTTGTCTTATACTTTTATTTCACGCTGCCGCTTCATATCTTTTTTCTTACTTATACAGTCGTGGCAAAAAGTTTTCGGACACCCTTAAAATTTTACGCAATCTAAAATATTATCATGAAATATTTGTGGGAATGATTTTCCTTGTTTATTGTTAACAATAAAAATAACAAAACTAAATTCTTGACAGCTTCAACCTGCCATGCCCTGGATGTGTTTCATTATCTTACTTATCAAGATCCAATTTTTACCTCAAAAGAACAGTACAGAGTTCAATGCCTTGAGAGTGATTCTTTATGCAATATATTATAAATGCATGGGGTGTCCAAAAACTTTTTTCCACCCGTGTGCTTTGTTTCCCACTTAACTGACATGCAGGCAGTGCAGCTAATATGACCTGCTTATATGCATGCAATCCCCAAACACACTCACTTTTACATAAATAACCAGATTGTGATTGAAAGGTAACATACGGCTGACATTTCAGACTGTGGAAAACATAGGACATTTATTTGTGTTATTTTCTATTCATCAAGTAAATTCTGAATCAATACGGATGGTGTTCAGCCATAAATTTAAATTGTTGACTCACCATTGCTGTAATCTGAACTGTTCTGTGAAGTGTTGCTTTCTAATGTTGCTTTATGTTTCCTGATATACTGTGTATTCTGGAATGTTGTTTTTGTAGTTTTGTATCGTAAAATGTTTTGTAATGTTCAGTTGCATTAACAAAATGTCTTCTGATGTGTTGACATTTGTAAAAATGTTTCTGAAATTTTCATTTTTTAATTATATGCTAATGTTTTTCCAAATGTTGCTTTGTTATGTTATGTTGACATGTTATTTTATAGAGTAAAACATTTTGCGTAATATGGTTTTGTATTGTTAAATGTCTTTAAGTTTGTGGTTTAATTTTGTGAAAGGTTGCGGTCTAATATTGGCTTGTGATGGTTTCTTGCATTGTGTTTTGACTATCAGGGTCACCGTATGTCCATGAATTAAAACCCTCATCCTGCTGATTAAAAGCCGTCAACATGTCACATGATATCCAGGCCAGTTCCATCACTGAATGAAGACTGGGATGTGGTTGCAAGCTCAGATCTGTCTTGAAACAGTGTTTAACCTCAGTCTTTTTTTCATACCTCAGTAATCCAGGGACATTATTCACACATTCATTACTACTGCTATTAAACACGTCAAGTGAAAACAAGCAGCGACTGTTGAGAGAAGCTTCAATTTATTCACCGAAACTCAAACACGGAGTGCGCCCAGGCAGCTGTCACTTATTCAGAGAAATGATAAAATGAGGACTGGAAAAATAATCACAGTTTGTCTGATGCGGTCGCACTTTCAAGCACACATTCACACAGTCAAAGCAGGAGGAACGAGAATCTGGATGTTGTGACTAATGTTTACAAGGTTAAAAGTAATGATTAAATAAATTATGAAGGAGGTCAGTTAGAAAAAGGAATAGTTCTGCGTCACAGGAACAATAAAAGTGCATGAACCAGATATTGGAGACCTTAAGTTTGCTGGGCATCCTGGTAAAGGCTGAACAAAAGTGATGAGGATAACGACAGGACAGGACATTAGCGCCAGGAGGAAGTGGAGGACGCACAAACACACCATGGGACAGACCAAGAAAATCACATTAAATTAGAAGTGAACATACAACACAGAAGCCAACGCAACATGTAAACCCTTCTCCTTTTTCTAATTTCAGCGCTAAAAAGACAAGGGAATTAATTAAAAAAAAAAAAATCCCACCTTTCAGACCCCATTTGCTGCCCCTCCCCTACCCCTTACACCTGAATTAAAGGCTGCCGTATGAAAAGGCCAGAGTCCATAGGGCTTCTGCTGATTTTTTTTTCCTGTTGGTTTGAACCTTTCAGAGAGAAGCATACAGCAGTCTACCAACCGGCTCCTCTCTCCTCTACAACTCGTCTTTCTCTTTGGCCTCTCCCGTCCCGGCGTCCTCATCCGTCTCTTCCTCTTGCTCGGCCTCCTCCTCTTCTGGTTCATCCTCCTCTTCCTCCTCCTCCTCGCCCTCTTCCTCGTCCTCCTCGTCTTCCTCGCCGCCCTCAGCGTCCGCCTTCTTGCTCTTTTCCTCCTCCTCCCTCAGTTTCCTCTCCATGTCCTCCTGCTCCTCCTTCATCTTCTTCTCTGGTCCCTGGTGGGGAAGGAAAGCAAGTTGTTTGAAATGTTAAACAGGAGTGTTGGAGGTTTGTTTGAAGGACTGCAAATACTCTGATGTCGTTTAGGTTCATGTCTCAGTGTACATTTCCCGACAAAATTGCATTTCACAGCACTTGACCTATTATTTACTCATCTTGGTTTGTAGTGTGCTGAGATATGAAGAAAGGCAACTACAATCACTTTAGTGTAAGATTAAAAAACTTTTACCTTCAGGCAAATCTGACAGTAGAAAAAGAGCTCCTGACAGAAGTTTGATGATTTACAAATATATCCTAAACTTTATGAGTGTAACCAATCCATACTAACCTATTTACTAGGAGTCAAACATTGATTTTCTCAGGGCTAAAACTGATTATTAGTGATCAATGCCACCAATAAATGATGTTAGATGAAATACACACTGATCAGCTATTCCTTTATGTCCAGTCACAGGTGAAATGTTAAGTGTGTTGATTATTTCATTGGGTGGGATGGAAAAGGCACCATATGAAGGAAAAAACTGAGGAGCATAAGGGTCTGAGAGACTTTGACAAGGACCAAATGAATTTTTCAGAGCATCTCCAAAAGTGCAGGTCTTGTTGGGTGTTCCTGATCTACAGTAGTTAGTACTGACAAGCAGATCTCATGCAAACTGACCTTCTGTGGAATATAACATCATTACCTCCTGCTTAATACTGTGTAGGTCTGACCCAAGGCCTGGTCTCACAACAACTCTAAATGGCTGCTTTTCCACTAAAATTTCCCGGGATTTTAATTTACCTCGTTAACAGAATTCCTGGTAATCTGTGTGGGTTTTCATTTCTACTGCACCTCAAAGTTCAGGACAATCTATTCAAATCAGGCTGATGACGTATGGGGGAGTGGTAACACAAACTACAGTACACCTCCAGTCCAGTAGGTGGTGGCAAGAAGAATCTTAAGGCCAAACAAGCACGATGAAGCCATAAACAGCAACTGACAGGCCCCCGTGATCAATTGTGCGAAGATGGAGGACGCTCAAGTTTTTTCTGTTGTTAATTGTGTTTAACAAATTCACAACTAAATGCATGCAGCGAAAAAGTCATATTTCCCCAGGTAATTTCAGAGGTTTTTCAAAATCCCGGGTAAATGATAATAGTTCTTGTGGTGGACAAGGGGCTAATGTGTGTTACGGTTTCAGGCACCAACACGTTCGCAGCTGATCTTTCAAGTCCTATAAGTTGCATCATGGGGCCTCCATGGATTGCATTTTTCTTCAAGCACATCCCATACATGCTTGGTTGAGATCAGCTTGTCTTTCTTTAAGACGTTTGGTAGGCACTAAAAACTAGGCACAGACCTGGAATACCCACCAGACCTACAGTTGTGGAGATGCTCTAACCCATTCATTTGAACATCATAATATGTAATTTGTCAGAGTCACTCTGTTCCCTACACTGACCATTTTGCTGCTGCCAACACATCAATTTCAAGGACTAAATGTTAACTTGCTGCCCAATATAAACCACCCATGGAATGTTACCAATGTAATGGGAATGAAAAAGAAAAAAAAAGCATTATTTCCACTTCTCTTGTCAGTTGTGATAATATTATGGGTGATTAGTGTATAATTATACATTTTCATCAACATGTATTCACACAGAAATGAAGGATTATAAATAATAAGTACTACTGAATAAATAAATGTTCAGTGTTCTGTCAACAGGGTATTACTCAGATCAAAGTGATAACAATAGACAAAAATAAATAGAATGATGAAAATATAGGCTCCAATAATCTGTCTATCCTCACTATTTACACCAAGTTCTCTCCTTTTTGTTCTCAAATTCAGGACACAGTGGTTCAGTGTTGGCAGTAAAATACCACAAACTATCAGATGGGTTAGAAAAACAAATGAAAGAGAGAAACCGATTCAGACAGGATGCAGAAATACAGTCACAAACATTAGGATTTCATAGTCTTACCTTAGTTTCTCCCCAGGTCTGCTTTCCAAACTCCTCTGCCTCTTTGACGTCATCGGTGATCAGGAAGTTGTCAAAGATGGTGCCAGACTTGACCTGAACACACATAGAACATTATTCATGAAATCCAGCCTGGACCGGATCCAGAACCTTCTTAAGTCCCGTCATTCACTTCCACCAGCTCTTGTTGGGTGATTAGTCTCCTTACCTGCCACAGATCCAGACCCAGAACTCCGATGTTGTCAAACTTGTACATAGCGCCATCGTGAGTGTACTCTGGGTTGTCGATCTCAGGGTGGACCCAGGCCCCCTTGTAGTCAGGGTTGTCAATCTGCTTTGGTTTCCACTCGCCCTGTGGAGACGGCAGTGAGGATTACAGATGGTCACTCAGGAGCAGCCCTGCACCTTTAATGTACATTGCACGGTAGACAGCCTGTACCTTGTATTCTGGGTTGGAGATCATGGGAGGCTCCCACTCTCCATCCATGTCCTCGTCCCAGTCGTCAGGCTTCTTGGCATCAGGGTCAGGGATGGTCTCGGGTTTATCCCAGTCCTGGACGACAGAGTCATATGATTTAGCTCTGTCTTCATGTAATGAGTGAAGTTCTATTATAAGTAGGACTGTTTGTTTGAATTATAACTGGTTCAAGACAGATTGAAATTAAGATTAGCGCCACCTACTGTTTATGTTGAGGCACTTAACTCATCATATTATCTAATATTCAACTGATTAAATTTCTATGAGCATCTGTTGACAGTAACATCAAGGAATTACTTCTAAGTCATACAAATCTGTGCAAAACTCCGATGCTACTTTTGCTTTGATGTTTTTGCAGAGTTTTAATGATCATACTGTAGATATTAATCTTTCAGTCCCCATATTAAATTACAAAAAAACACACAAACAGTATTTAAGTAATATTAATGGATAATAATAATGGATCCATTGTACGTGCTTTGAGTATGTGTTAATAGAAAACCACTATATAAATCTAATCCATTACTATTATTATTACAACTAGAACCAAAGAAACAAAAGTCAGTATTAAGTGCAACCTCTGTCCCCATTAGACACCAACATGTCCTGAATGAAATCTTTAAAAGCTCACTGTTCTGTGTGTCAACATGCTCATAAAGCTAACTGTGTTAAGTATTCATTCAGCTATTCATTTCCCCTTTAAAATGTAGCTTTCATATTTATCTCTAAATTCCTCTATTTAAGACTTAACAGTTGCATTTAAAAGATTTACTTCTTGTCTACAATATTACAAATCCCTTTTAAAATGCAACTGTTTATTGGTGGATTAATATTCAATTTATGTTATTTTCATTCAACTCTTGTTCCAGATAACATAAATATTTTTTTTGATTTATTTCAAAACACCATTATACAATAACTCAATTTATAGTTTACAAATCTAATGAAACCTCATTGAATTTAATTCTGTTTAATTATTTGCTCGGCCATCCTGGTCCTTCCTGTTGTCTTCCACTGTAGAATCCTACATAGTAACTAACAGTAGATTCAATTAAATAATAATAAATCTCTAGCTACCTGTGTGCAGATTTCAGTACCATGGTGCATTTTTCTCTGAAGCTTCCTTATCTTTGATCCTTTAACAGTGAGTTGACAATGAACTACTCCAAGCATTTCCATAGGTTTCAGTGAAATCCAAGAACCCTTTCCTTTTTTTTTTTTTTTTAAGTTACCCAGACAACTTGGTGGCACTGATTTGTGAGCACCCTGGTGCATTGTGGGATACATTCAGTTAACCGATATAAACTTGGTACAGTGATTTTTGACAGTATCTGAGATTGTAAAATATCTATGTATGGCAATTGGAGGAGGTTCATCCTGATAATACCAGCTCCATGTTTAACTGTGACACTAATACAGTATTTGAGGGGAATAAACGGTTGTAAAACAGTAGGTGTGTCTGTGGATGTACTGTACCTCAGGCTTGGTGTCAGTGGGATCATCGATCTTGGCCCTGTCATCCCAGTCGCTGGGCTTTTTGGCCTCGGGGTCCTTGATCTTCTTTGCTGGCAGCATATCCCAGTCTTCCTCCAGTGAGCCCGACTCCACCTTCTCATTGTTGATCTTCACCTCGTACGTCTGGTCTGGGTTCAGGATCAGTGTGTAAAGGTGGGTCAACTCATCATCCTGGAAATAGGAGGTTGAAAAACTCAAAGGGAGGCAGAGAACCTTACTTCTACTGACAATACACATGTGAGATAGTGAACAAACTTTGTAACATGTGTACCTTGCATTTGATGTCCTTCTTGATGAGGTGGTTTTGACCCTTGTAGTTGAAGATCACATGAACCTTCTTTGTGCTGTATCCACAGATGTCAGGACCTAAACACAGGTCATACCATTTCCTTTAACTCTTTAATGATATTACAGTCAAGTATCCTTCAAAATACTTTCATCCAGAAACATGAATGCTCTGCTGTCAGGACTGGCTGCCCCTGAAAGACAAACATGACTCACCAAACATGATGTAGTACTGCGAGTCTCCGTGCATGTCAGCCTGGTCCAGGTCAGAGGGGAAAATCTTGACATAGCCACCTCCACAATCAATCTTCTGCTCATGCTTGACAGTAAACTGGATAACCAGGGGCTTTCCCTCATTGCTGAAGGAGTCAAAGCGAGCTGACAGGGCGTAAAAACGGGCATCCTGGCTTGTCTGGAGACCTAAGTGTAGATGAAAAGAAACAGGAGGATTTAGCAACTATTAGCAAGTGTCTGCCCTTTTGTGGCCTCTCTTTGTGACTGCATCACTTCCGTCTCACCAACATTTCCTTCACAAAAATGTTGCCATTCTTAGCTCAGGGCATATCTTTTGTTTCACACACAACATCACATTACACCACACTTGCGTCACTGATGCTGCTGACCAAAACAATCCAACCCACTATGTATTGTTTGTGTAATTTTAATTTAATTATTTTAGTTAATTAATAAATATATTTCTGTCAGAGTTTAATTTGGTATGTGTCTCTTCAGTTTTTGTCATGGAATTGAGCAGGGTTATTACAGCTGGGGTTGCCCAATCAGGGTAGACCGGCTTTTTCAAGAACGGATACCAAATTCCCTTTTCTTGCACTAGATGAAAGGCAGCAGTTGTTGCCTGGGGACATTATCTTATGCTTATGTGTTTTGAAAAAAATGTTTCCCCCCACTGATCACTGGTACTTTGATTTCATATTACCACTGACTTCTGGTCTTTCTTTTTTGGATTACGCAGAAAAGATGCTAATCTAGCTCTGGTGTTTAAAAACGGTGATCAGGTGTCACAAAGTTTTCATTGGCTTTGTTGATCACAATAATCCCACCCCCAACTACATTACATAAGCCGTTCTTGTTCTATAGGCTACCAAAATGGTGGTGTCACTCTGGAGCCAGTTCTTCTGAAATACAAAAACCTGGTATCAGATTGGGTCTCTGTTCTAAACTGGCCCATGACCTGCCTCGTTGTAAAATGGGCATCTACAGCAGTAAGACAAAATAATTAAGGTCCTTGGGCAGGTTAAACTGGTCTTACCCATTGTTTTGTAAGGAGTGTATAATGTACCAACCATACACACCAACCTATTTTACCTACGTCTGCCCAGTAAACCACTAATCTACATGTCTGACATGCAAATACAGGCGTGCAATTGTATCAACTGTCTTGGTGTGTGGGGGAATACATTTGAAGATTACCTTTGTCAGCCTCAGCATCCCCGTAGAACTTGCCAGAGCTGAGTTTCCACTGGCCATAGTCTGACTTGTGCTTGGACTCAGCCCACCGGCTCTTCCACCCATCTGAAACACAGTAATTCAAGTCAACTGGTCACACAGTGAATTCTTATTCATTTAGTGACATGGAGTATTACTTAGCTAGTACACCGTTTATTACAGGTAAGAGCAAAATACCCAAAACACTGTTTTCCAATACAAATGTGTAAAATTAACGCAGAATTTTTGAGGAAACATATGTGGCACGGACATTATAGTTTATTACCGGTTTTATCAGTTCATCTTATTCATGCTTTTGTAGTTTGTACTGTTTATAGTACTGTAACTGGTTCAGGACTTTGGTAAACTGGATTTCCCCAATAAACCCAAACAGGTTTGAGGGTAATACCAAAAGTGAAACAATGTCGCTGGTAAAATACTAAACTGACGAGATTACTATACAAAAAATAACTAAAAATAAAAACATGGCATTCAAACAATGTCCTCATAAACTACATATATGGTAAACTCTACATTAGCTAGTCTCTAGTAATCGAGCTAATCTTGTCTCATTTGAGTGAAAAACCAAACGTGGCCTAGTGGTATCGAAACTAAGCTGAGTTAAATCAATACAATAACACATTTTAAAGAACATTTCCTGAAGAGGACCAGATAAAGAAGACCTAAACGTTTTGGGTAGCGGCTGTTGAAGGTAGTTAGCTAGCAGCCACTTTTACAACCCAAGTCATTCATACTGTAGCATAAGAAGACATGGAACCGGCTATACTGCACCTCCGTCCAGAAACTGCTCCTTGAAGTACACGGTAGCGTCAATAGTGACAGCCACCGCTGCCAAAACTGTAAGAATAGCCACAGGAAGCTTCATGTTAGCAGCTACTGTCCAGGTACCGTTAAGGTAAGGTACAGCTGATGGGTGAAAAGGAGCTAATAAACCTGAAGGAAACGTAACCTGAGTATTTCAACAGACAGAAGCTCTGCACAGATGGCCGCAGCTCATTGGACGAGCAACCGGCCAATGAGAGGAGACCACGAGTTACTTTTCGGAAACGGTTCGGGATTTATCGGCTAGGATCGGAGGGGGGCGGGGCCGACTAGTGACTGAGTGCTCATGATGTATTCAAGGACAATGGAACATATGCAGATTGATAAAAACTATCCGCATTTATGTTCTTTTTCGACGGGATTGTGTATTGTATACCCGGTAAAAAAAAAGGATTATTGCACCGTATGAGGATGTAATTTGGGACGTCAGGGAAAATATGACAAATATCCTGTGAAAACAACTTACGTGATTTGTCTGAGAATAAAAAGGTGTTCCAGAAGTTATAGTCAGCCATGTCATGTGGTGATTTCAAGTTCCGGGTAATAACAGTTCAGCAGCTAAACAAAAGTAGTGATGAAACATCAAAATTGGTTATGCATCTGATTGATTTATTGATTGATTGATGAAATATTTTATTATGCTTATCGCAAAGTGTTTTAAGCTCTTGCTTAATTTATGCACAAAAAATGGGGAAATAAGTTTAAATTGAACATTTAAAGGACACCAGTATGTTTCTTCACTGTTGTGTGCCACCATGTCATATTACAGACATTACTGTTAACATTATTATTTTTAGATGATACGATTAGTCCATCTCATGACCAACAGTCCACAATTTTAACATAGGCCACTGGGGACAGGACAAGGTACAAACCTATAATTATGGCACTGACTACTGGGATGTGTGTTCTGTCTCAGAATAATCAAAACCATAGTTAGATCTAAACAGTATTTGGAGCAACAATACAATTTTATATTTAGTGATTGACTGGTAATGTGATATTTATAGAGCCAAAGATGTAAGACTTTGTCTCATTTTACCTGAACGGCTCATCGATGGGAGGTAGGGGTTCGTGATGTGTTTGTGGGTCCAAAGTTTATAGGTATTAACAGACTTCGTGACCAGAGCTGTTAAGTTTAATAACCTGTATTTTCTGCTCTCATTTTTAATGTAATTATTTTTCACACTTTTATTTTAAAACAGTTTTGCGATATTGGGAGTATGGGATTACTGCTAATCCCTTATTATCCCGGAGGATAGCTCGCCGTGATCGTATAGTGGTTAGTACTCTGCGTTGTGGCCGCAGCAACCCCGGTTCGAATCCGGGTCACGGC
>JAPQRQ010000019.1:17680097-17692991 GCA_037367365.1 Apogon talboti | reverse complement strand
CAACTATGACTACTACTACTACTACTACTACTACTACTACTACTAATAATAATAATAATAATTATTATTATTATTATTATTATAACTGTTACTTGAAGTTGTGATCTTGAACTCTGAAAACTACTGTGATGTGTTCAAATAAAATGTAGATTGAAAAAAGTTGGGTTTTTTTAGATTCAATATAAATGTGAATCAATTCTGAAAATATTTTGAATAAATTTTTTTTATCATTACGTAATTTTCATTTTCATACAATAGCCTGTTGTTTTTCAGACAAATACATGTTCAAAAAGCTGGGTAATTTAATTGCATGAAGATTTATTTTGACCGAATGAATATGTAAATTTTCAAATATTGGCACGAAAAGCTTAATTATGAGCAAACCTTCACAGCTGGAAATAAACCAGATTTTATATGAAACACACTAGTTTCTGATCACAACAAGTTTGACAAATATTCAAACAGGTTTGTCAAACATACGGTGTGCGGGCCAAATCCGGCCCTCTGATGGGTTCACTTCAGCCCACGGAATGTATTTACAAAGTCCAAACATGACGCAGGCAACATTGACAGTTAAGGGCGTTACTGAGTCTTGACAAGTTGTTTTGATCTTAAAGTTAAATGCTATATTATTATTATTATTATTAGCTCCAGATGCCTGTTATTAAATATTTTGTGCATTTGTAGATCCACTGTGATCTGTAAGTTGTAAGGGACATGTGTAAATGATAAGATGAGGCATAATATTGATTTCAGATTGTTTACGGATGTTCAGGTTATTCACATTTTTTGTGAAAGGACAGTTTGTAAATATAGACTTTTTTTGTAAATGTAAATATTTTTATACTGTAATTGAAAATTTTTTGTATTTAAACAAATAGAAAAATTTGGAGTTTTCATTATTTCTAAGTTATTATGTGATTATTTTACTGGCCCATTTGAGGTCATATTGGGCTATATGTGGCCCCTGAACTAAAATGATTTTGACACCCCTGTTCTAACCCATTATATTCTGTACCTCTATAGGTTAAATACCCTATTGAACAGGACTGAGTGCATTGATCTATGAAAATTAATGAAAAACAGTTTGATTGTATAGCATTAATACATGTCAGTATATAAGTCATGACTTTTATTCTTTACCTCAACACTAACCTGGAATGTACATCTAAATTCTCTAAGGGTTATTTAGAAGGAAAACTGTCGACAGGAGTGTTACCTATTATGGAATGACCTGCCCAGTCACATGACCTAAATCCTATTGAGCTACTCTTTGATGAACCGGATCACAAGGTCAGAAGGAAACATCCAACCAGCCAAGAACACCTTCAGAAATGTTTACTAGAGCTAATGCAAAGTATTTCAGCTGAAAGTTTAGAGAAACAAACTGTTCAACTGCTAGAGTTAAGGGAGGATTTTTGTCGTACCAATATCTGCACATTTGCATATTTATTTCTTCAAAATAAATCTTCATACTGTGAATTACCCAAGTTGTAGCACATAAACAAAGGAACTTCCACATGTATCTAAAAAATAATAAGTCTACGTGTTTCTAAACTTTTGGGATATTTGAGGTGTTATTTGTTTCGGTCCCATTATAGGAACTGGGGATTATTATTCATTCTCTGAACAGTGTTTTAAGAGTCTTTTTAATTGTTCTGCCTTACAATGGGTAAACAACATGTAAGTCTAACATGGAATAATGTCACTGTATTTGTTTGTGTTTCTACCTGTGTGTGTGTGTTAGTATTTTGTTGTTACAACAGTCACACCCCACCCCACCCATCAGCCATTGTTTAGCCATATTAACATATAGTGGATTGAAGTTAGCAGGGGAAAAATCACATTTGACCAAACAAACTACAGTTTTATCTAATATAAATAACATGATGTACAAAACAAAATACAATCTGGGGCAGAATATATGTTTTCTTACCTTGAGATCCTTCATGTGGCTGAAACGGGTAAACACTGAAACTTTTAGGGTCTTGTATTTTACTTGAGTATTTCCATTTTATGCAGCTTTACACTTCTATTCCAAGACATCTGAGATATAAATATTGTACTTTTTACTCAACTCCATTTGCCTTAAAGGTTCTTGTCAAATTAAAGTTTTTCATCCTGCTTCTGTCCAGTGAAAGCCACATATAAATGTCTAAATTAGTCATAAACTTAAGATTTAAGTATTCTTAAATTTCTTTATGGGTTGAGAAAATGTTCAGCCTTTTTTTCAGCTTATAAAGTTATTTTGTTTTGTTTTTTTTAGAGATACAGTATGTGAACAGCAATGCTACACACATTTGATGATTGAAATGTAATGCACTGCTGTAGATTTAACTTAGCAATAGTATGTGAAGTTGGTAATAAATAAACATGTACAGCAGTAAAACGCAAAATACACATAAAATAAAACTACATACAAAAACATCAGTGCAGATAAATAATGACAGGGACCAGTTTTCTGCAAAATGATTACTTTTACTATTAAGACGTTAAGCCCTAAAGACCTGAACAGCTATCAACAACCAAAAGTATCTACTGATTTAAATATTTAATAACTTTTGAACCATGAATCCTATGAGTACATTTAAGTAATTCAGGTAAAATTCAGTTTCTCAGTTTTTCATCATAATCAGATAGGACTCATTTGGAGTGAACATGGAAACACTGATTTACCAGTAAAACCAATGTAGTTTGATGAATGACAGTGGGTGTAGTCAGTTGTTTTTATATTCACTTAATGATATATTTTGCTGGAAAAACTCACTTTTTCTTCAGTTTTCTGTTTTTATATGATAACCCTTGAATTTACACTGAATTCTTATGAACACATACTTGATCAGTAAATTAAATACAGGAAAATTCCCGATTTTCATACAAAAAATGCTGAGAATACTGTAATGAATGGTGATTAAAAACCTAGAAAAGATTGGATGTGGAGAAAAATTAATTTGGAGTTCACAACAAAAACAATTCTAAGTCTTTAACTTTAAGTATATTCGGATGATACTTACATACATTTATTAAGTTTTAAATACAAAAATATTTTCAGTGTGTTTTTAGTTCTTTTATGTAAGGATACTTGTTGTCATTCCCTAAAATTCATATTCAAAGTTTTCATAATTATAAGCAACTCCATTTCTCCACTAAAGTATTGGACATCAACACTTTATGAATAACTGTCGAAGTTAAAATGATGTTTTATGTAGTTCTGGGCATATTTAAAACAATAGAATGTGCCATCACAAAAGTTCACAAAGTCTTTCCTCATGGGTCCACGTGCTTCGTCAGATTTGTTGTGACTTTTTCTATTGAACCCAATGAAGGTTTTGAGAAAAGGTTGAAAGGGCGCTACCCAGTGTTGTGTCAGTGGAAGTACAATTCACATTCATTAAGATGTTCAATTCCTTTTTCCATCATCCGTGAACACTTGTAGACATGCAGGATGATTGTTTAGCTTCAGCCGACTAGACACCTTTTTGTTTCTGTTGTGCTTTGTGAACCTTAAATGTAGTAGTGACAGAGCTCCTGCTATAATATGTTCTGCAGGTGTGATACGTTTGAAACAAAAGTCTGCTGCTATTTTGATGAGAGTTTTCAGTCCAAATTGGTGGCGGTTTAGCTCTGTGCCCATGCACTGGTCTTCCTATTGATAAAAACAAGGCTACATTTTTAATGCATCCTTTTACAGGTGGGTATAGACACACATGTCAGATGAAAAAGACAAAACTGTGGTGCTACATAAATGTTTTCAGTCCATGACTATGGAAAAATACCTCTGTTGCTGGAACAATACATTGACTTACTGTTCTTGGCAATATACACTCACTGGCCACTTTATTAGGTACACCATGCCAATCTCAGGTGTACCTATTGAAGAGATGAGTGGATATTCTGCGTCTGCCCGTCTGCTTCAATGTTTTATGTGTTGTGTGTTCAGAGATGCTCTTCTTCATACCTCAGTTGTAACCAATTGGTATTTGTGTTACTGTTTCCTTTCTGTCACCTTGAACCAGTATTCGTGTCCTTCTCTCACCTTGGGCATTAACAAGACATTTTCACCCAATGAACAAGTGCCCATGGGATATTTCCTCTTTTTCAGACCTTTCTCTGTAAACTCTAGAGACGGTTATTTGTGAAAATCCCAGTAGATCAGCAGATTCTGAAATATCCAGACCAGCCCATCTGACACCAACAACAATGCCTTGTTCAAAGTCACTTATTTCACTTTTCTTCCACAGTCTGATTTTCAGTTCAAGCTTCTTTAGATCATCGTCACCATGTTTACAAGCCTAAATGCAATGAGCTGGTTCCATGTGATTGACCTATGAGATATTTGCAGTTGATCATGTGTACCTAATAAAGTGGCCTGTGAGGGTAGGTTTTTAGGTGTTTGTTTCAGCCGATGAACAGTATTTGTTTTTCCTTGTGGTTTAGTATCTTGTTAAATTTTGATTTTAGTGTGTTCCCTCAGTGTGTAGGAACCAAGTTAAACTTATGCTGCTAATACATATGTGTGTTTGACATGCAGACTTAAAGAAGAATAATTGTGGCAATAAAACAAAGCTCAATTGACAGGGGCTAATGAAAAAGTTGTATTTTAGATTATATTCTGGCCATTTATGACTACATCTTCTTAACAAATTTAATTTAATTTAATTTCACTGTATTATGGACAGTTGAATTGATGGTTATTGATTCCCATGCTGATAAAACTATCCATACTGTAAATTGGTTTCATAACTCGGTTTCTTACTTTAAAACTTCAAGATCAGCTGCTTTTCTTAAAATAAGCACACACAAAAACATACCATGCATGATTTGATTTTCTAAGATAACAAGAACACATCAGTGCAGGTGAGTTTACTTCAAGAAATATACATCTGAAACTGGAAGGGTAGTTTTCATCCACCTGCAGAACAGCGCCCTCTTGTGGTTTCCTTGTGTTGCTTTAAACCACCATCTGTCAAGACAATGTCAATAGACATGCAATTGCTCTATGTATTTGTGTGTATTTTTTCATTTTCCATATAAAATACATACATTTAAATTACATTTCCTTAAGTATGACTAAATGTTCCCTAAATTCACTCCATAACACAAACAAAGATGACATGTAAAAGATTGAGGTGAGATAAATTCAGCATCGGTTCATTGTGTTCTCCATTTTTTTCCCCACCAGTGCTATCTTTAGTGTGATTCCAGGATCTAAAGTGAATACCATCAAAGAAAAGTGACAAGACAAACAGCATCAGGATCAAATCCGGGAACAAAAGAGACGCGATGAAGCCAAAGATGAGAAAACTAAGTCACAAAGAGATGAGATGATGAAAAGTCATGTCACGAGTAAACAGGTAAAGTATAATGTGTAGATGAGAAATGACAGATATAGTAAAGACCACGAGGAGAATAGAGATAACACAGTTTCTATGCATGTGATGAGAAGTCAAAGTTCAGTCCCTGATTTGATGTGATCAGATTGAATCACAGCTCGAAAAAGATACAGTTTTCTGAAAATGGGTTGCATCACTTGACTCGGATCAAACCAACAGTATGTTTTGTGTGAGGATTATACTGATCCCATGCAGAAGTCTGGATTCCAGCTGGATTTCAGGAACAAAATGAAAAAAAACAAACAAACAGTCAAATGATTCAATTTGGGTCACGTAGTATTTCTGCATTTACAGATATTTTGTACTTAATCTGTTTCAGTATTAAGATTATGCAGTACATCATTATACCTTTCAGTAAAGTAAAAAGGCATTTTGTCCTCATAAATAACCCCTGAACAGCAATCAAAAATAAGAGATTTCAATTAGCAGTCCCTTATTACTTTGTAAAAAACTAAATCATCAAAGTATAGATTGTTCTTGTATTTGATGCTGGAAAAGTATAATGGAAGGTTTATTGTGATATTTTGCAATCTCTTCATTATGATATGTGATATTTAGTCCTATTTGGAGAATAATCTGAATACAATAACCCTGAAAACATCATCTTAATCTAGACAAGATTAAGGTGATATTTTCAGAAAAAAAAAATCAACATAAGTAAGTAGCTTAATTTATCTTTGATACTGAAGACAGAAAAGCCCCTGGAGGGACTGGGCTGTTCATTTGTTCTAGATATGATGGCCTTGACTGTTCTTCATCAACACACAGTGGGCGTGGAACTTGTTTCTTTTTCTTTTCGCATCTGCCAAGAAAGTCATGTTTTCAGGGTCATTTGTGTGTCCATTGGTCTGTCACAGTTCAAGAACAAAGCCTCCGCTGCTTGTCACAAATCTGCTATGTTACAAATACTCTCTTTTTTTCAGTAAAACATGACTCATGGATAAACAGGATGATACAGCATAGACCACTAATGCACCACAGAAGTCATCCTGTCCTCCTGACAACCAGCAATGCATTTTTGTCCTCTGTAGTGGACAAGAGTTTCACAGCTTTATTGAAAAAAAAAAATAAAGAAACACAGTCCACTGCAAAGGAAATTACACAAAAATTGTAAAAATGCATCTGAAAAAGCTGTTGTATCGTGCTGTTTCCCATAAAGCCAATTATGTAATGTAAAAAAGCCAAAACCTGTACTTTCCTGGGTAGTCAGGAGGATATAGGGGGAGAAAATGAGGAATAAAACAGGGCAAAGCTTACATTTCAGTACAGTGAACTGAGTGACATGTTCTGTGTTTGTCTGTACAGATAGTACAACGGAAAGAAATTGTTTATACCATTGCTGATAATCATTGGTCCCACTGTTTGGGAAGTGTTAGTAAAACATTTTAAAGATGAGCCAACATTGCATTCTGACAGAAGCGAAACATCAACACACACACACACACACACGCTAATGTGTGTTGGGTTTGAGCCTGCGCAGGAAACCCCTATGGGATTTCAAGTCCAACACCTTAACCACCCAGCCAGCTATAGGGTAAAATAGACTGCTACGAGGGGGAAAGAAAAAAAAGGTAAAAGGGGAAAAGTGGGGAAAAAAAGAAAAATAAAGGAAAAAGGAGGAAAATGCAGTTTAAATTCAGGTATATAATAGTTTCCTGTATTTGTGACTCATTGTTATATATTATCTATTTAATGTAATATTAAACAAATAAGTCAAAAAAGTTGATGTTTTTAAATTTTAGTTATTTGATAAATTAAAATAGAATAATTTATAATTACATTAAAACAATTTAATGAAAATGAATGAATGAATAATTTGTCTGACAAATTGCACACTCTTGCCAGGATTTGCACCTGGAGTCCTCCACCCAGAGGATGGATGTGTTACTGTTACACCACAAGGGTTGTGTTGCAACAGCTTGAACTTTTTTTATTCTCTTTTGAAATGCTCCGGCAGAAAACTCACCCAGTTCACCTCAGGAGGCCGCAGAGGGAGTAGTTGTCGCTGTGGTGCCGGTGACATCTCTTGGGCTGTGGGAGGGGACAGAGCAGGAACATCTTGTGGGTCACTGTGTCGCTGTGGTGCTGCGGGTTTTGTCTCTTGGTTTGTTGGAGTGGTGGGAGCAGGAACATCTGAGAGATCTGTTGGACAAGTCAAGAGGTGAACGCTCTCTATGTGCTGTGACAATCTGATAAGCCCCCCAGGCCTTTGCACCACCCTGCTCACATTGGTCCTGGAGGTGGTAGTCTGACAGGTGCTGTGTGTAGTCCTGACTGATCACCTCCCAACCACACAGCGAGCATGTGATAGACTTCCCCTCGCTTATCCTGCACAGAGCCGGGGCTTTCTGACCCACACCTGCACTGCCCTGTGAACCTGTAGCTTCTTCAGCTGCTGTACTTGTGCTGGTCTGTGGATCTGGAACTGTTCCAGCTGCTGCACTGGCTTATGGGACACTCTGCGGACCTGAACTGGCTGTTGCTGTCCCTGCCTTCTCTGTTGACTGGGTTTACATGTGCAGTATATTTCCCTTAAGCCTAACAATACTGTCAGCATACAAATAGTTATATACTTACATTGTTAAAACTAAAAAAATAAATCACACACAACTGATGAGAAACTATTTTCCAATATATTTGTATGACATCACACATTCAATGTCATCTCTTACCTTATGATATCCACACTTGCAGAGGATCCTTTTTCCAAATATGTCATATTTATGGACAGTAAGACCAGGCTGGGGGGTCAGAGTACAAGCAGTACACCACTTCATTACAGGCCCCCCCCTCCATCTCCTGGATCATACCTGCCCAATATAAATCTGGTTTCCAGGCATGATGGGTAATCACTTCATTTGCCTCTGTTTTTACCCTGATGCACCCATCACTCTGGAACAGGATCAATCTGGACTCATCAGACCACATGACCGTTCTCCATTGAAACACAGTCTAATCTTTTTGATCTCTATCAAACTGATGGATGTTTAGGAAATGAGAAGGTACTCGATGCATCAGTTAGAGTTAAAGAACTTGTTGCAGCTGAAACATATTAATCCCTGCAGTAATTATCCAATGGAAGGATCTGAACTATTTCCAAGTACAGACTTTTTGGGTACACCAAGATTCATAAGGATTAATGACAAATGACCAGTGTTGTATACTAAAGTGATAATACTTCACTGCTGTACTCAAGCATGTTTTGGGAGAATTTGAACTTTACTGAATATTTTTTATCCTGTTTACTTTCACTTTTACTTCACTACATTTCCTAACTCAACTGCATACCTCTACTCCAACACATTTTTAATGCATACTATCGTTACTTGTTCCAAAAAAATTAATTGAAGGAAATTTGATGTTTTCAGCACTGAGATTGCCGGTGACTCCAACAAAGTCAGGAAACTGATTTGTCATTGGGCCTAATTGTGTAATGTACAAGTACAAACGACGGTCCACACTCAACCTGTCGGTGATCTGTTGATGGGAGCAGCGTAATATTCCAAACTCTGACTGCCTTTGGTTGTTATTAACATTTACTTGTACTTTTGCTTTCATTACTTGAGTACATTTACTACTTGATGTACTTAAATACAGTAAATACTACGTACTTAAAGACTTTAACTTGAGTATCATTTCAGTTGTTGACTTGTATTTCTACCAAAGTAAGTTGTTGGTAGGGACCTGTACTTCTACTCAAGTGTGTCTTTCCAGTACTTTATACAACACTGCAAATGACATGCTGTTTGTCTTCAGCACAGATCTAAACAATGACTCAGGCCAGACAGTTTACCTGATCTATTTTTTGGCAGCATTTTTGGTAAATTAAATGTCAATGTTAAGGCTGCTTCTGTATTTCATTTGCAATCCAGGTCATCAGTCTGTATCACACACAGGATAACACTGATGAAGCCCACAAGCCAGATTCAATACAGTTCTATTCTTCAAGTGCTGTTGGAATTCTTGACCTGTTATCAGCTTATTCTGTCCTCCGTGCTCCTTGGTAGGAGGTGAGGTTGGACTTTTTACTTTGTATCACACATACAAATACATGTTTTTGCTAAGGAACTGACACAGAGGTCATTCTAATGTCAACACGGCTTCTAGTTCTTGACACTGATTTTCTTGAAAATAAAGAATGTGAAAACTTGTGAAACTTTGACAAAATAATTATATCTATTTTACTTCTGTGTCACTGAAGTTTAGGTCTCAGAGCTCATAGATGGGTAGTTGAATTTGTAGTTATGGAAATCACATAGATCAGATATTATTCATGTTTATTAATTTAATGTATGCAAGAATTATTTACATATATACACTTATATAGACAAAAGTATTGGGACACGTTGAATTCAGGTGTTTCTTTTCTAACAGGGGTCTGGGCTACAAATAATTATGACAAATGTTGTAATATAGTTCTATACTGGGATAAATATCATTGCATTGCATTGGTTAGTTTTGGTTAAAATTGTTATCTTTGCTTCCAAAATGGCTCAGAGATGTTTTTACTTCATTTCTCTCAACATTGATTTTGTTTATAATTTGTAAGTTTATAGTTTCAAATTATATGAACAAACATATTGGGACACATTATTGCTCCAGCTGTAACATGTCCTGTTCATGCTGATTTGAGATAAAAACATAAATATTTCCTTCAAGTTTAATGGGAGATTTTTCTTCCAACGTGAGATGTGAAGAAAGTGGATGGTTGGTTGTGGTAGAAAATTATTATTTACAGTCAGAGCACGAGAAATATTTTAGAAATTTGGAGGAAGAACATTTAAAATCATAGTCATGGAAAAAAATTATAATGTTGTGAGAAATTAAGTAAAAACCATCTCTGAGGCATTTTGGAAGCAAAGATAACAATTTAAACAAAACTAATTGATGAAATGACATTCACATTATAAAACAATATTATATCATTTGTCATTATTGTTTTGTAGCCCAGACCCCTTTTAAAAAAGAAACACCTGAATTCAACATATCTGAATACTTTTGTCCATATAGTGTATCTATGCAAAGATTTTTTGCTTAAATCCCATAATCCCATAATGCATTGCTTTGCACTCACACTAACATCAACTGTAAATGAAGGTCTAATCCTAAAGTCTGAACCTTCAAAGTACACATTTAAAATTAAACCTTAATGACTCAGACCTTTGGCACTGACTTCTAAATGATTTTTTTTCCTACATTAAAGCTTTCCTGTCCTTTTACCCATTTTGCATTTTTCAGTGAAAATCTGGTATTGTCATAGATCTAATTCATTGGCCGCGTAGATATTAATAAAAAACTGAATTCAAAGGTTCAAAACAGAGAAAACGGCAGAAAATATGACTTTTTCAGCAAAATTTGTAATTAATTGAAGATAAAAATAAGCCTCTACAACCACTGTCATTTGAAAAACTCTATGGGTTTTATTGATGATATTGCAGAAGATGATGTGGTGTTTCATCACTGTGGAGTTTCTGAACGACCAAATAAGACATATTTGATGCTGAAAAGCTAAGATTTTGCATTTTACCTGATATTATTTAAATGTTTTGATAGGATTAGAGGGCCAGCAGCTATCTAACATTTTAGATCAGTGGATGCTTTTGTTCACCGGTGGCTGTTCAGTCTGTCTTTGAGGGTTAAGATGACTGGTGAAAATGTCCTTCCAAATGCAGAAAATATCTAAAATGTGTCTGAACACACACACACAGTGAACAACAGCATATCAGGATGAAAGATAATGTCTCATGAGTGAAATTAAATATCTCCCAGCTGAGGAGATGGTGCTTGTTTTCTTCATGACATCATTCTGATTCTGATTTAATCTAATATGGGCTAGACATAGAATTATTTATCCCCTTAATTTCCAGTGATTGCCAAGTATTTTCCAGTAATTAATTTAGTTACCATGTAGGTGCTCATATAATCTAAGTGAATACAAGCATTATTATATCAAAACACAGAATAAAAAGGTTATTTTTTCATCAAACTAACAAGTGTTTATTACCACTGAGCGCCCAAATGGGTCAAATCTGATGCCAGTGCTGTACTCCATTGAATGAATGTATATTTATATATAAATTCCCAATAAAATATATGAAAAAAAAATCTGATGCCAGTGAAAAGCTGAGAAACTACATTTTACCTGAATTATTTCAATGTATTGATAGAATTAGTGGTTGAAAAGTTATCAAACATATTAGATCAGAGGATGCTTTTGGTCACCTGCAGCTATTTAGGTGGGGGTTAAAGAGGGTTAAAGCTTCTTTGATTTGGTGTTGGTACTCAACATTACACTTTTTTTGGCTGCATAATTGTAGCTTTGTTCATGTGTATTAATAAATCATTGTTTGTGCAGAAACTCAAGCTGATTAATATGATGCTGTGAGATGGAAAACCACAGAGATCACATGTTTTCTGACCACCAGGTTAGATTACTGAAGCAGGTAATTCCTCCAGGGACCCCACATTTGTTAATGTATGTGTAATAAAGAAAAAAACGTATCAATATCATCTTAAGTGGGTTCTGTATTGATATGTAATTTGAGTTTCCTGGTCAGTACCTGCATCATGAAACTGATGCAACTGCTTTTCCTACTAAAATAAAATAAAAATAAATAAATAAATAATAAATAAAAATAAAATAAATACTGTTTTTATGTCACATTTCCACTGATTTTAAGGTACATTTCTCCACTATGTATTGTAATTTTAATGGCATGATTTGTTTCCTCTTAAATAAATCTCATTTTCTTTGGTCTCCTGTTTGTATTTCCATTCAAAGGTTAGATTCTGAGTAATTTGATTCCTCTCCCTCTTTGTTTAAAGTTCTATATTCTGTCTGTGTCCTCAGGTAGGCTCTAGATGGGAGTGTCTGTGTTTCTGTAGATCTGTGATGCATTGGAGACCTGTTCAGGGTGCCCTAGAGCATGCTGGGATTGGCTGCCATTCTCACCAGACCTTCAAATTAATAAAACTGCACTGACCCCTACCTCAGCTGAGAGGAATGCTGCTAATGAGAAAGGCGAACATACAGTGTTTGGTTTTTTTTTAATTGACATGAACGCATTACTACTTGAAACAGGCAGAGCTCGAGCCGTCTGCGTCAAGTCACTAAAGTCAGCAAGAGAATTACCGGAAGTAAAGCAATTTTTATTTCAAGATAAAACACTCAAACGTTTTATTTATTTATTTAATTAGTTTGTATCTGAGGTTTGATGTGTTTTTGTCTAACCAGCATATAGTGGGTTCAGTCAGCTGAGGCTCACTGGTGTTGTGTAAACCATCATAACATTACAATAGAGGGAGATAATTTTTTTCTTTCATATGCATCTAAGTAGTTCATCATAGCTTTTATTTAACAGAACAGGTAGTGTAGGTATTCATGCTGAGGCTGAAAAGAAAAGCAAATACTTTAAAGTTATCATATAATAATAATAATAATAATAATAATAACAATAATAATAATAATAATAATAATAATAATAATAATAATAATAACAAT
>JAPQRQ010000019.1:17660610-17679807 GCA_037367365.1 Apogon talboti | reverse complement strand
ATAATAATAATAATAATAATAATAATAATAATAATAATAATAACAATAATAATAATAGTTTTAAAAAAATACTTGGTAACCAAGAAATTATGACTATATATTCTGAAAGCTAAATTCTTCAATGCATAAATATTTTCTAAAACACTTGGACTAGTTAGGGTTAGTGGTTTTTGACTACATAGAATCTAAATGTACATGTAACTCTAAGCCATAGCCTACATTTTTCTTGTTTTATTATCATCACTTTTGCAAAAATCTTTACTCATATATGCTTTTTTCCAGGAGTTCAATTTGATTACTAATAGTGTGGAAAGAAAACAGGGAGGCTGCTGTACCTCAGTGAAACTACATGGGTTAAGCTGATTTACGTGAAGTAATGTCTGTTAGTAAGTGGAGCTTTAATTGTGAAGCTCCGGACCGGATGTGCGCGTCAGTAATGTTGCTAACTTTGCGCTGGTCTGGAAGGAGTGACTCGTTGACTGCGGCGACCGCAATTTTGGAAACATGGGAGACATTGTGGGATTTATTCTAAAGGACTTTTAAGAAGCACTGGGAAAATGGCAGAGAGGTGAGTCGGAGCACACACATTGGGTGTTTTTCTGTTGTTTTTATCGATGCTGTCTTATCGCAGCGAGCTAACAGCGGTTCCCTGTGCTGCCGAGCGCGAGACGGGTGTTAGCTAGCTCGCGTCTCTTTCGCTCACACGATATAACAATTTCCATAATGAAAAACATGTCTTTTTATTGAGCCTTATTGCCGGCCTCGTCGCTGTATAGTCGGTTGTGGGCTTGACACGTTTCTGTGGGTATTTCCCCGGCGTAAGGAGCAGTGGGGAAGGGACGGAGGCTGCTGGGTATGGCTGATGATGATGATGATGATGATGATGCTGTTGCACCTGTCGGACTAAATTGCCGTCTCTTTGCTGGAATGCAGCTAACCTCCCCGTCGAGCTGGATGCTAGTAGCAAACCACCCACCTATGGACGTGTTCGTGCCGGTGTGGGTGGACGCCTGGCCGGTCGGGTTACCCACAATCCCCCCTCAGCATCCCTCATTCTGTCCTGACGGATGGAGGCGCCTCCCATGAGGAGAGGCTGAGGAAATGTAGAAAATGTGTCTCCATCCTGTTACCATTGGAGCACCATCTTACTTAGAACCAGGGCTCATTAAAGTGATTTACATTTAGACCAGTCTGAATTTTCATTTAAATTAATCTTATGGGATATTTTTTTGCAGAGATAATGACTAACCTTTGCTACCATGAAAGAGCCAGTTACAATAACCAGTGGCACCAGCTGGTCCATAAAGATACCACATTATAACAGCATTAAGTGTTGGAATCTAACTATGAGCATTTACACAAGTGCTGTACTTAGAGAGAACAGATCCCAGCAAAACCAAAAGTGGAGCAAAAACTATGTCCCTGTGGGATACAGTGCAGCGAGGAGTCTTAAAATTTGGTATAATGTCTATCTAAGGTCAAAAAAATAAATAGAATAGAAAATGCAGATTAGAGTTTTAGCATCTGAAGGACTGTACAAATATATTTTTTTGATTGTAACAGCTCCCATGGTCAGTTAATACACTAATCGGATGGTACTTTTTATAGTTTTATGTGTGAATATGCACTTCTACTCAATAGTTTCTATGTGCATTTTTCATTTGTGCTTAAAAAAAATCCTATTTGTTTTGCATAAATTTAAGAAAAGAACATGGCAAAAACCTTTTTTATGCTTGGGAAAGGGGGAAAAGTCAATACATTGTTAGAGGAACAAATGTGATTGCAGAAAGAAACTAACTGAGTGAACAAATAATGGATAAATGTGATTTAAATGTGTGCATCTGTGGGCTGATGAGGAAACAGCAACATACTTTATTCATTCATTATTTTAATGAATAAAAACAATTTTGTATTTCACTATTGTACAGTGTTTTAGTTCGGATGTTCAGTTCCTCAGTATTTTACACTATCTATATAAAACAGTAATATAAATCTTACTACTACCATTTTACTACCATTGAAGCAATTCGGTCAGGGATTTAAAAGTACTGAAGTGTGGTACTACTCCTACATATAAACATGTTAAATATATGCTGTTGAAGCTACACCAAAATGTAAGTCAGAAATATTGCTCGCTGTTTGTCACCATTTTCCTTAGGTAAAGTATGGTGCAGAGTTTTTAATTTTTTCTATGTTTTGACTTATATTAAGTGGTTTCGTTTGAGTGGTTTTGGATTTCAGTTTAGCCTTAATGAAATTTACTGATGCGTCAGAAGTTTTACTTTTCATTTTGAGTTATTTAATAGTTATTGATTTAGTTTTAGACATTGTTTACTGTACATCCCTGGTCCTGCTATTATTTTTCTTTCAGTAATATGGCAAACCAGTGGCAGAAGTCGACCTTCTATTGGGTGAAGGGTGCTTTGGTTTATTGGTTAAATGTCCTATTAAAGCCACAGATGGTGTTTTATTATATGCCCAGCAGCTCATCACTCCTTCACCGTTTTAGTCCAGATTCGATTTAAAATTCACTAAGCTAAAACCGTCTTTCTCAATGCCATTCTCTGCAGCAGCACAAAGATGGACTAATAATGTCCATCTTTCCTGTGTTTATTGCTTTTAAAATGAGGGTGTGTTCTGCAGATAGCAGTGACTCCTCCCTATGGCAGCAGACATGCTCATTAGCCTGAGTTAATAATTAATGAGTGTTAAATTAGTGTTGGAGGGGTCAACAGTAGCCTCATGTAAATCAGGGCCAGAGGCTCTGCCCTCTGGACTCAGGGGCACAACACAAATCCCAGTGTGTTTGTCTGAGTCCTATCAAACACATCAGAGGCTTAGCTCACTCAGCCTATCGATGTGATCCAATGCACTGTTATCATCCACTAGTGCACAAATAATTGATGATTGAATCTGGTCTTGTGAAGAGTCAAAATAGGTGTTTACAAATGTTGAGCTGTTTGTGTGTTGACAATTAAACAGAAGCTCTGTGACCTTCCGGGTAAGCTGTGTGTTCAGTATTTCATTAAGGGCTGTTATATGCCTCCCTCACTTCCGTCATTGCAGTGTCTGTGCTTATATCATTTACACAACGTGAGTTACTGATTTATATTGTGTCATATACAGTGTTTCCTATGGAACTGATCTCTTGGTGTGGTGGTGTGTCATGGGGGGGGGGCACATGGGTCGGCTGGTTTCTGTCCTACTTATTCAATAAGTAGGCCTACTCAGTGTAGAAAAAAATCCCTTCACACACTGATCTTCCGATGACCTCAGAAAGGTGCGGTGTAATGTACAATTTTTACCCCTGTATTATTTTTGTACTTCCAGTGTTTTCACACATGTGCACTTCATGGGTAAATTTTGTACAGCAGTCAGTGTGCTGGTTTTACAGTCTTATTCATTTTTACCCTCATTAACTGTGTAGTTTTGAATATCCACATAAAGTGAAATTTACTATAGTAAATGATAAATAAACGGGGTAAATTCAGTTCGACATTTTTCGCTACCGGATATTTACATCGAAAACAATGCAGTTGCGCATGGCTCATGGTTTGGAGCATGCACACAATTCTTAGGGGGTAAAAAAATACAGGAGTGTGCACAGTTTCTTATTGAAAATAGTGGGCCTATTATATATTATACATATGTATTTAATAAGTCTAATGCGACAGTGATGATTTTTTTGTATCAAATTTATGGTGTGGCAGCAAGGAAAGCTTTACCAGCGGAACCACTGCATATGTCTACGTATCAACACTAGGGTTTGTAGCTTTTGCTTTGACAGAATTTGCTGGAGAACTTGAAGACAAAGGTATCTGTGTCGTAAACCCCACGACATCCTACAAGAAAGTAGAAAAACGCTTATCTATGCCAGTGCACATACTTTCTTTGGATGAAGACTTACAGTCTTACCACATCGGCACACTGCAGCTGTTACAAATGACAGAAATACACAGAGTGCTTTTAGAAAACTGTTTTCCATAAAGACATTCATGAGAGTTTTGTGTAGAGCTGGAGTCTTCATAATTCTGCTGTAGCTTAGGCTTTACTAACTTAGTCCTGTCTGTTATTGGGACCAGTACGGGATCTGTAGTACTGAGTCTTGATTTATTTTCATTATAATGCTAGGTGCAGATGCTGTATGGTAACTGTGTTCCTGTATTGTTGTTTCTCAAACTTGAGGTTGGGACCCAAAAGGGGTCATGAAGTTGTTTTTATCGGATTGCTGAGTGGTAGAGGAAAGTGTATAACAATAATAGGATCATTTTCCTAACGAAACTACACTGTTGCCCATAAAGGTGGAAGGACTTTGGTTTCCTCCTTTTATTCCTATTTATATGCATCAGTAATCACCTTTGACCAGATGCAATAATTACATATGGAGTCCCAGTTACACTTACACATCTATCATGAATAAATCACATGACAAAAGGTAAAAAAAAAATCCTATTCCAATTTTATGGGCAACAATTTAGAAGACGCCATTTGAGATGCAGAGAAGAATCAGTTGTAAAAGACAGAAGATGAAAAATTAATATGACATAAAAATGTTGAATGTAAATTGACATTAAAGCTGAAACAAAACAAAAACTAGGTAAGCTTGGAAGACACAATGAAAATGACAAAATGTGAAACACGAAAAATAAACTTTCAGAGACAGTGTTTTGACAGTAGAGGCAGTAAAAATGCAGATCTATGGCAATTCATGATCTATTTTTGTGAGTTTGGGTTGTGAGGAGACACAAAATATGTCTTGTGTGATGTGAAAAAGTTTGCAATCTGTTGCTTTAACTTGCTTTATATGTAATTTTGTGGACGTGATTTTCTGCTTTTGCTGTGTGCGTGAGTCAGATATGCTGTCATTTTGGCTCTGGAATATTTTGTTAGTGACCACCCCTGACTAAAAGTTGTTGTGAGCTGGTGTAATGGATTTATCACCCACAGAGTAGAGATGGAAAATGCTGACCTCAAACACACCCTGGCTGTCATTGTATAATTTGCTGTGTAAAGCTTTGATGCTGAGGTAGGGTTGCATGGCTATATTTTATATATTACCAGCTTCAAAATGTGTTTTTTTAGTGTGAGCACATACTGTTACCATCGTAAATACACTGTCTGCTGGTTCTAAATGGTTGAGCTGCTGAAATCCTCCTCATAATCTCTGAAAGCTCTCTAGTCAGTCCAAAGCCTAAACTGTCATGTAAAATGTGAAATATTTGGATGCGTGTATTTGTTTGTTTTTGTGTATCTGGGACCTGTCCCATGAAACCAGTCTATGCTGAAAGTGAGACATAAGGGAGGTGTCCATTCCATTCAGTCCATACGCTCTGAACTCATCATCTTTGACAGCTGTAGTTCTTGGCTGTTTGACAGGTTTTTTATGCACTGTAGAAGTTTCTGTGTAGACGACCCGATGCTCTACTTACTTCCCTATGACTGTATTTTTTCATGGCAACAAACTGTTACACAAACTCTGGTAGTTTAAAGAGGACAAAATTACCACATTCAGTGTTAACAGACTAAAAAAATACTATATACATATATA
Organism: Apogon talboti; assembly: GCA_037367365.1. Lineage (NCBI taxonomy): Eukaryota > Metazoa > Chordata > Actinopteri > Kurtiformes > Apogonidae > Apogon > Apogon talboti. Next base: position 17,674,259 of record JAPQRQ010000019.1, on the reverse strand, counting down.
TATATTGACTGTAAATACATACACCAATTAATGCTTCAAACCACCCATAGTGCAATGTTCTCTGTTATTCACACTGCCATACACCTCATTTAAAGTGAATAAAAGGTCTTTCAAAGGATATTAACACAAAGTTGGACATTTTACACCCACAAAAGCTTATTTCCAGAAAAGCAGCTTTATTATGAATAAATGATTGATATCAGGGAAAATAACGCTAACTCCGACACTTCATTAGAAGCTGTAGACACACTGATTTAACTACCTGTGTGGTTTTTGTGTACACATTATATTTAATTGCACATAATGTGAAAACCTCTGCTTTGTTGCTGATGGTGATGTCCTACATTTCCCAGGAAACCTTTCAGTAACCTTCAGTGAACTTGATATGTAGGTGAATGTGTGGTTGCAGCTGCTGGTCTTTGTCAAATCTCTGTTCTGTGGTTGCATTTAGATCTGTTGGGGTAATTTGACTGTAAATGTAATGTGCGTGTTTCTTCTGTGGTTTATCGATACATAATGCTTTGTAGATCAATGATTAATAGGTCTACAAAGAAGCTGTTAACATCTCTAAAACTCTTTGTGGTAGCGGTGGAAATATTTTGTGGGTACAGAAATCCTTGAGCAGCTGCAGCCTCCTCTTCTTATTCCTTCAGTGGTCAGCACTCAGCTTGGGGCCGCCTCGAAAAATGTTGTTGACATCCATCCGTCAATCCACACATGGCAGCTCCACACTGCACGCGTCGACTTGTCTACCAGCCAGCAGGACATCTGATCCCAGCAGCAGGGTGGGGCGCTGAGTTGTGTTGTGCCAGCAGCACGTGGTTCAGATATTCACCTAGATTGGACCACAAAGCTGTGGCCGGATCTGTCACATGTCCTCATGCTGTCTCCAGCGTTTCCTGCTCGAGGACACAAAGAGCCCAGGTGCTCAACAGGATTGTGAGCTGAGGGTGGGGTGTGGAATTCAAGTCAAGGTTTCACCGGTGCTTTATCCAACACAAGGAGCAACAACCGCAACTTGAAAACAAAGACAATGTGGAAGCATCTTAAAGTATAATAACACTAACAGCTGCTAGATGACTGCAAAGAAAAACAGCCAGTTCTCTAGAAGTCACCTGCTGACATACACTGTCATTATTTGGATCTCTAATAAGTATCCTGGTGGTCATCAGGGACAAGTAGCTTTAGTTGATAGAATGATATGATGTCTGTCATGTGGCAACTTGGTCGCCGGCTCAGTTGGACTTTTACCACATATAGAATCAGACTTTTTTCTGAAAGTTTATCAGCAGTTGCAAAAGTAAATGTCTATGATATGCCTCATTTTGAACATTACTTAGGTACATTCATTGACTTATTTTTATATTAATGTTGCGCACAAAGCGCTTAACCCTCATGGTTTTCCAAGATACCATAAATAACAGTAGCAATGGTCAGATTAAGTTACAGAACATTATCTATCATTCAGTTGCAGGTTGTTCTCAAAGTATGTTGTCCTCCCTCACACAATCTTTGCTGACAAAATATGCAATGACAAAAATTCCTTGGTAATATTTCTCTATGCCAACCTTTGAACCGGCGATATGTCTAGTGTGTACCCCAGGTTCACCCAATGCCAGCTTGGATTGGTTTCTACACCGCTCACAGCTCCACCCTCCTTTATAGTAATTTCTGGTTCCATGAGATAATGTAGATTCAAGTCTTCAATACAGCTGTCCACACACCAATAGGGTAATGTCATATTGGCTGTGTCCACTTCTTTATACAGTATGCTGTATTTCTGTGTGGTCCAAATGGTGTTGTTCCACTCATCATGAGATGTTGTTAAGGTGACTGATCTCACTGAAGAGCCATTACCAATTTTGGGCTGTTATGTTAAATGGCAATGGTTTGTCAACACCATGGTGGACCTGTATCTGCAAATATTAGCTGTTTAATGACATGTCATCTACAGCTTTTATGAAATGAAATTGCTTTGTGATGTTCCTAAGTGTTCTTTGTTGTCCTTTCTTCACACCCTGATCAGATTTTAATGTACATTATTAGTCCTGGGCTGAAGGGCACAGTCAGATTTTATCCTTTGAAGTTTTTTTTGGCTTTACTTTTTTATCTGATCTATACAGTTATAGAGTTTTCTAGAAGTTCTCATTTGACCTCAGCTCTCCATACAGAGCCACAGTGTTACTTGTGTGACCCCCCCACAGACCCATGCACAGGTGTGTGATTACAGTACAGTGCTCTGACCTTTTCCAAACATTCACAGATGTAACGATTACTAAGGAATTCCTGTCAGTCAGGTATTCCTCTAAATCTTGGTGTTCTGTGTACAGAGGCAGGCAGAGAGCAGGATCGGTTTGTTGTCGTGTTTTGGCTCTGTCTCTGTCGCGTTCCCCTCCTTATACCCACATGAAAGACTCAACTGCTTACTTCCTACTGATGTGACATTAAAGGACAGCAGTTTGGCCGCAAGGCTGCTCTCTGAGCTCTGAGGTTTTCATCTACACTATGTAATGAGTGAGCAGAGTGGTACAAATAAGAAGCAGCAGGCATGTGCACAGGGAGGACTTGTTCTATAACTGGAGCAAATGGAAGTAAATAGCATCAACTCTTGCAAACTCTCAGTTGACAGCTGTCAGTAATTAGTTTAGTGGTGATGGTAAGAAGAGAAATGAAATTTTGTCTGCTAAGATTCAGATTGTGTAATTTTTGTGTTCAACTTGCACTCACTCTCATCAAGATCTTGAGCTCTTCAGTGTTTTAGGTACTAATTGACTAAAGATTGAGAGGAAAACAGCTTTTTACAATAACTGATTACAGCTACACAGATAAATCTACATGTGTAGGATCACAGATAAAAAAGAATCATTAAATCAGAGAGAAACATTAAGATTCTTCTGTGCAAAAATTAAGAAATGAAAGTATAAGCAAAGAGAGCTCATTAGCTTTGTTTTTTTTTTACTGACAGACTCTGTACTTGTTTTTTCATGAAACCTGCATGTTTGATTAATTCAGCAATGCCAACATAATGTGCTCCCATTAAAAGCTTGTGCACTGTCAGAAGTAATAAAACAGGATGCAGTGTGTTCGTGTAACGCCACACGATGAAACTATATAACTTGCATCAGTGGATTCACCGTAAGAAGTGGTAGTCATTAAAATTTCAACTGCAAAATAAAATTCCAAATCCATTAGCAGAGCATTTCAACTCACTGATGTGCTTGGTCACATGCACTACGTGTCCTTTCCTGTGTTTCTTATTGTACATATCTCAATGAGGCCATGAGGAACATTAATGTACAAGTGACCTGATGTGTGATCTGTAACATATATCATGTCTGAAAAGGGCTTTGTGATGTTAATACAGAGTTGTTTTAGCATTAGACCTCTGAAATAAGGCTAAATACTGAAATGTGTGCTTATAACTTTCCTTTGCTATCAGCTGCACAGTTATTTTGGATGTCAATCATGCCTCAGAATAATGTCTTAAATTACACAGTACTTTATAGTGGTTTAATACATTTATTTCTTACATTGAGTCTGTTGAGCTTTTTCTGTGACCATAAGGAAAATATTCGTCATTCTGTCAAGGCGAAAATCCATTTTTAGACAGAAAGAACTCTCCTGATTTTTAAGCTTAACTTACAGCCTTTCTTTGCCATCCCACACAAGCTCATCATCAAAAAGCAATTTGACACATACATTGAATTATTCAGATATTTTAGACTCCTGTGAAAATCGGGCTTCAAAAGATGATATATCAGTGGTGCTAAAATAACTTGCATTCTCACAAGGCTTATCACTTTGTTACATAATTCCATTATTACAACTACCTGACCTAAGCACAACTATTTTCTGTCTAATTCAGACATGTCCATCAGCTGTATAAAAACAACTGGATTAACAGAAATGTCATATTTTGTCGCTGTTTCCACATTGTTCCCCACCATTTGAGATTTCACTGGTGTTCTCATTGTGCCCCATTAGTTTTGAAGCACTTAACTGCAGTTGGTAATTTCCTTGTATATTTCAGTAATAGGCTTTATATTTATATCTTTACACGACTCCTGTGCTAGGTTTGTTTACTAATAGGCAAACAAATTAAATTTTTGTTTTGTGTTCTTGTAGTCAGTAGTGATAAATATATCATATTTGTCCCTTATGTTACATATATGTATACAAATAAACTATTGGTAGACTTATGCATGCGGCATTAAATAAACAGAAAAAGTGACAAATCCTGATTTAATGGAGAAGAATTTCTACGTCTTCGTGTACTTCCTTTTTTGTACAGTAGGAAAACGTCTTTCTCTTGTATTCTAGTGCTGACATACTGGATGATCAATTAGGAAAATGCACACTTTGTAGATTTGTACATACTTAAAGTGGTTGGAAAGATATATTTAACAAATATATTAATCTTCTGTGAATGATACAGGACCAGTTGGTGTGCCATTAAAACCCTGACAAATTACCCCTCTCTCACAACTTTTTCACAATCTCATGGCTGCAGACTAAAATGTGAAATAGACCTCTAAATACTGGCATTGTGTTGCAGTGACATAATTTGTCCCTGCTGCTCTGATCTGTGCTGTGGCATCAGGAAGTCGGGGCAGAGTTTGTCAGAGGTGTAAAGGTCGTCTGTATTGACCGTCCTGTCCTCATGCTGAGCATCTGAACACAACCGTCAGAATCAATCACTAGTCAATACACAGTGATTCAAACACTCATGATGACAGCGTGATTTATGTGTGCACTGTTTCAGCTCATTCAGCGGGTGTTTTCAGATGGACCTCATTATTTGCACACATACAGATCTGCTTTGTTTGGGATAGATTGGATGAGGCAGAGGGATGCTCCACTGTGATTTATTGATACATTGTCAGTAGTTTGACACATTTAGCTATGGTTCTGCTGTCTATTGTAAAATGAATACATTAGACATGCTTTACGTTGGTTGGAAAGATGAATGAAATATCTCCACCTGCCATTTAAACACATTCCCACTTTTTCAGCTACTCTGAGTCTATGCTATTCTCACTATCTTCTCACAATGTGACAAATGTTTAGAGAGATTTTTTTATGATATCGAGTCCCCCACAGCATTTCTGTTTTAAAGTGGTCTGGGGGATTGATGGTGATATTTGCAAAGAAGTATTTCTAACATATTTATCATCCCACACGAGTCAGATGAATGATCACAGGAACACATTAGTACATGAAATGTGATATATTCATCTGAGGTTTTCACATAGCCCTCAATCCTAATTGGCTCCAAAAATATGATGCAGATCCCTTAGACCTGCCCTCTAAATTTATGAAGCCACCGAGAATCTATCCTCTGTCTGTCACCTTGCCTCTCCCTCATTGTATGATGAGATGATAGCAGTTTCTGTGTTTGCTGATACTGAACAACTGTTGTGAAAAGTGCATCTAGTATCTAAAATCTGATGTCCACTAGATGCAGGCTTAAAAAATCCTGGTCATTCCCATTAAAAAAAGCAACTTACTTAAGCTGTGGTGAAAAACTTACACTAATGACACTGTCACAGGTTTATTTTATGTAAAAGTTTAATGAAGTACACATTTATTGTAATACTTGGCCTGTTAACTGTATTTGTTAATGTTTTTTGCATAATATCAAGTAGTACTACAGTATAAATAAGCTGCTAACTGGTTGTTTTTTTTTATTTTTCTCAAATACATCTGTCCGTGTTATCATTTATCAAGTAGTTGAAAATAATTTGTGGTATTTAACATTTATTAGTTAGCTGTATTGTCAGTGTCTGGAATAAATTAGTGTTGCTATCGTCACTTTTCTCCAGTTCCATCCAGTTCTCCAGTTCGTCATTCAGATGTGTTATTGTGGTGAACATTTAGCTCATGTGATTGATCAGCTGACTCTTCAGCTGTCTACTGCATCTTCCCAGATATGGTGATGAAGTGTGAAAACACATCCGGTCCAATAGATCATGATGAGGAGACTAAATTACTCCTCTGACTCATCAATGAAAGAAGACATCTGAGCCATTTTAGCAGAATGATCTTCTTCTACTCTGTTTATGTGTAATGTAGCCTACCGCTCTGCCTGCTGGTGACACAACGCAATCAAAATTATTTGCTTCAAGTCAGTCTATGGAAATTTCTGCATTTTTCATTTTTGCAGCTCATCTAAAGTTCACTTGAAATTTGCTAAAAATTATGGAAACGTAATTACAACATACAGCATCGTGTTCCAACAAGAACTGAAGTTGACATTTCTGTTGTGAGATACAACTGCTAGCTGAAACTGTTTGGTGGTGTTTAATGTAACGTTTCCTATTTAGTTTAGTTTCTTCGTCAAATTAGCATTATTGTCAGCTTGGTCAGTTTTATCCACCACCCATTGTTCTTCAACAGTTACCACCTGGCACTGGTGAAAATGCCAAATCCAGTGTTTCACAATGGTACAAATTAATGGGTGACAACATTTTGGCCAAGTCCACTTCAGTTGAGGGTACTGTATAGGGTTCTTGGAGTATATTAGAGATGGATGACCTTGACTACGTAGTACTCATTTTCTTATGAAGGTCTTGTGGTTTCTCCTCACAGTAAACATTCATGTGCTTCCAGTTGAATGTACTGTTCGTTGCATGTCATGATAGATGTGTGTCTTGCATAGAATAATTAGAAGAAGCATTGCAGCTTAAGTCTTTTACCGTTGGCGCCTCTGAGCTGGCAGCGGACTGAGCAGAGGGGGTGGGGCGAACGTAGGACGAGAGGGGAATTGGGGGTGAGGGTGACAAAGCTATGAGGGGATATTGACAGCCTGTACAGTGCAAGAGTAGCAGCAGTGGGAACAGCATGTCGCCTCCGTCACTTTGTGCTCCAAAATGAATCTGACACAATGTTGAGCTATCGAGCTCTCTTCTGCTGTTGCTGGATGCTGATTGCTCATGGCTGCAGCAAAGCGCTGTTTGAATTAGAATATGAAAGTGAGCAGAGATAGCGGCATATTGACTGGCATTGGCAGTGGATGGAGGGGAAGAGGGAGGGGCGGTCGAGATAGAGGGAGTATTGACGGATGAAGAGAGGGAGAGAGAGCACTTTCTCTCTCTAATAGGATTATTGTGTAAATGTGTCAGTTTGAAGGGCTGCCCCTAGAGGCTCCAAATGCAGTGTGTGTGTGTGGGCCCTAGAGAAGGAAGAAGCGTGCCATGTTTAGTATATGAAGTAGAGAACAACATGGATGTGTTTGACAGTGTTTGCCTCTTTCAGTAATATATGGGTTTAGCTGATTGGCCTGACGTGATGTAGTGTCATTTTCAGTTTGTTGGAGCAGAAAGGCAGTCAGATCCCAATAGTCAAGAAAACTTGACACTAGACAGATATATAAAAACCTGAACATTTACTGTTTTTCTTCATTTTCTGGATTTCTTTTTTTTTGCTTTTATTGTTTATTGATTTTTTTCCCTTTTGTTGGTTATTTGGTTCATTTTCTAGAATTAGTACTTCAATTGTAATTATTTTGTGTAGAATATGATAGTTTTCCTAACATTAAATAAAAATGGAAAAAAATACTCATAACCTATTTTACATAAAAAATGCTGTAATGTTCACATTCAGTTGTGAAATTGAGATGTAATATATTCATTTTTATACATAATTGCCCATAGAGACATGCCACAATTCTGTTTTGGGTCTTGAAATGAAAAGGTTTGGGAACCGCTGCTCTGAGCTATTAGCCAGTCAGGTTGGATTGCAGACAAATGTTTTATCTGTATTCATGGTCCTCATAGAAAGTATCAAGTGCAGTTAAGAAAGTCTCTTGATGCCAAAACTTTTAAGACCTTGTGACTTTTCCTCATGCACCAGTAGCAGCTTGATGCTTTTCATTTTTAATATGAATATTCAAATAAAATCTGCCGTCATATTCAGAACCTCAGAGACTACTTACCCTCTTCCACAGTGCTGAACCTGGTCCTAGTTCTGAAGTGTTGTCAGTGCCAATTCAGAGTTGGTTTAACTTGCAAATCCTCCACGGCCTAGATGAACACATAGGGCTGGCCAAGGGAAGGTTAACAAAAAATACATTTAAAATCACCTTTTGAAGACTTATATCTATTGAAAGTACATTATTTCTAGTGTCCAGCACAAGTTTTATTTTTTAGAAAAATGTTTTAAAAATACTTTGATGGTATTATATTCAGCATAAATTTGTGTTTGCATTCTTTGTTCGTTAGTGCAATTCAAAGCATAGCTTTGATCCTCTTTTATTGGGCCTGTATTATACTTATGGTAAGTTGTAAGGTCAATTTAAAAGTGCTGCTACGATTAGTCGACATAATCGACCATGAACATTAGTCAACAACAATTTCTTTAGTTGCCGCATCATTTTACTATCTCCCTGCGACCTGTGACCACTGCCAGAGACAAGCCCCAGGTGCCGCGGTGCCACAACGCAGCACCTGGGGAATCCATGCCAGTGCTATGTGTGCCCGCTGTCTCTCTTGATTTGGGTAGTAGGATAGTCTGGACCGGGCCCGCTTCTAGAGGCAGCGCCCCCCTTAAACAAACGTCCTGCCCCCTCAAATTAACGTTTCCGAAGGTAGTGAAAAGGAAAATGAGCTGCACAACTACGGGAGACTTAGAGGAATGTAACGTGTCTTAAGTTTCACTTTCACCTTGTACAGTCGTATGGTGTGCGTATTGTCATTACGAAGTATGTACATCACAGAAGGCATCCCCTGGTAAACCCCCACCCCACCCCCATGGCAGCCTCCGTCAGTGGCATGTGCCCCCCTCACATTCCACGTCATGTGGGACTATCTGGAAGCGGCCCCGGTCCAGACTCTGACTCATATGGCATAACCTAATGGACATGCAGATGCTTATGCTTAGATTGTTATGTTTTTGCACTGTTAAGCAAATACTCACTCAAAGTCACTTTGCACTGGAAATTGTAAGGGCCTATTTTATTAATATTTAGTTTTATATTGATATAGCTAGCCATTTACTTGAATAATTTTGTGCATTTTTTTTTTGGAATAAGGAAAACATCCCACTTTGTATTTTTTTTGGTGATATTTTAGTATTTATATTGTTTACATTTGTAATTTTTTGTTTGGTAATATTTAAGTTATTTATATTGTTTACATTTGTCATGGTACAGGTAACATTTTGGCCCTTGAGTTGTATTCAAAATAAAATGGACACAACAAAATAACAAACACTTGATTTTTTAAAAAAATAATCATTTTGATTAGTTGACTAATCGAAAAATAAGTCGACAGATTAATCGTTAGAAAATTAGTCTTAGTGGCAGCACTACTCTTTTTACAGTGGTTACACATATCTAGTGAACTGAGATAAATATATGTTAAAATGTATTAAAGTAGTTTATTAAGGTATTTGACTTTGTAGATATTATATATGCAGTGTATATACTAATAAATATGCTGAATAAACAATTGAATTGAATTTAAATATTCTCCCTTGTCCATCCGTTACCATAATGGCTGTGTCCGTCCGTTACCGAAACTCTTAGCAAAACTCTTGCTATTTTATGCCCTTATATATTGAAAAAATACAAACTGTTTAGTGTTTTGCAAAATAGACACCCTAGAGGACCAACAGTAAAGATTTTACAGTTTTATGAAAATTGTAACCGCACTTTAAGGCAGGTTTTATAAAGTGGTCAAAAACAGATGGTAATTTTCTGTTCATCTGTTTCTGAGGGGTATTTACTATTTTTCAGCCAGAAGATTAGGTTAAAACATTTTTTTCAATCACACATCTAAAAGTGCTCATTATTCCTTGCAAAATTAGGAATCATTCATCTTTTTACTGTAAATAGTTGTGAAAGGCCAAACAAAAATGTAGTAAGGTTGTCCATCCGTTACTGCTTGGCTAGCCCCACATCCTTATGCTACTGTATGTGTCTGTTTATGTGGATAGATGAGGTGATGGAAATGTTAAATAAATTCAGAGACAGCTACATGTAGCTCTGTTCTTTTTCTAACTGGCAGCCGCACAGTTTTTGGTGATCCTGTTGGTCATGATAATCCCTCCCCTAGCCCCTGAATTCTCACTTTTAGACCTGCTAAAACTTGGTGAATATCTGGAACTGGTTTTCCTGGCCCAGACCCAGTTCTTTAGCTGCTGATATACAAAAAAACATGATTCGTGATAGGGGCCTGACTCTCAACCAGCTCTAAAACTGCCTCAGTGGAAGAGTGTTAACAGTGCAGTGTACAAATGAAAGCAGGAGCGCTGATTTTATATGTGAACTGAATAATGTGAACATGTGACAGTACCTTTTCCTAACTTTTCAAATGCTGATGTGACTGATGCAGCTGTTGCCCTGACCTGTCTAACATACAGGAGCATCCATCACCAGTTCTGATGCTGAGCAGTGACTGTGATGTTTTGCTGATATAAGCCAAACCACATGGGTATTAAATAAAGGGAATGACATGACATGGGGCTGCAGGAGATCACACTGTGTACCGGGGTAAATGGTGCATGAGTGGATGGTTGATAGACTGGCACTTCTAGGAGAGAGGAAAACCACATCTATTGTTTTCAGGTAAAGGATCTTGGGCATGGAAGGATAGATGATTGGTAAAAAAAAAAAAAAATGTCTTACACACTGGTGGACATTACTTAAAATACCGAGCTCGGTTACTGTCACATGATGCAGGACACATTAGCTGCAAAGTGGGAGAGAAAAGCAAGATAAGTATACATGGTTATTATGTATGCAGAAAAAGGTAAGCCCACAAAGTGATCGTAAATTTGTTCGGACCAATTATAAAGCCCACTGAGTTATCTAGCTAATCTTATTTAGTATGTAATGGAGTATTTAATGCATTTCACTAATTCTGTTGCATCATTTTTAATGCTGGTCCTATTTTGAGTGAGCTTTTACCTGACATGTTTTGCACAGCTGTAATCTGTTTGAGAAAATATGAACATGTTTATATTTAAATTGAGTTGTTTTTATGTTGTAGACATCAGTGAATTGGAAGTTTGGTTGATACTTTGGTGAACTATTGCTATAGTAATTGTGCTTCAATTTTTTAATGATCTTGAAGGTTCAGTGTGTGATTTAGTGATTATCTAAGTTGCAGATTGCACCCAGTTGAGTACAGTTATGGTATCTGCAAAAAACATTACATTGTAAGAATTTGTGTATGTTTTGTCCCTTCTGGACTTTTTAGTTAAAGAGATATTCATTCTCATTCAAAGGTGACTGTGATGCACTTTAACATTGGAAACAGGCAGTTTTTCAGTTTTGGTCACATGATCTCATGTGATCAGTTAGTGGTTGGAGTCATGTGCTGTATACATTAAACAGTCAAATAGATGTTGATGGAGTAATATAGGTTAGAGGTGTTAAAGGTCATAACGATGCATCGATTATACCCCGTGATCTTTTTTAAGCACCACACAGGTCTCATGTTGGCATAGGATGGTTATTGATTGGTTCTGTTGATATGCTGGTGTGTGGCAGGAAAAGAAAGATCTGAAAATGACTTTAGTTGTCTAACAAATCTGTCATGTTTAAGTACGTGCCGCTTACACAAACACTCAAACATTGGTTAGTACACAGTGTTCTCAGGGGGCATCATTCAATTTAAAGATTTCAGAGGTCAGCTTTATGTGGTTTTAATCCTTATTCTGGTCTGTCATCCAGTGGACATCCACAGACATCAGCAGTCATCTAGCTGTAGTATGATGTATTTAACATTTGCATGCTTGCAGTAGGCCCACTTAAATGCTTCTTTTGTTTTCTAACTGGCAAAAATATTATAATAGATATTCCATGTTTTGTCTGGTCAACTTCATTTAATTTGTAAATATAAAACCATTCCTGGATGCAATGTGTTCGAGTTCAGTGACAAACATGACCATCCAATCTGTGACCAGCAACAAGTCCGGAGTCAAAGGTCTGTCATGGTCTGGGATTGTGTCATTATTGTCAGCAAAGGTTATTTTCCAGAGAGTTGAAATGGTCTGTTATGTTATTAAGTCCGCTCTCTGTTAAATCGAAACTTGCAGATTAACAACCACAGATGATGTGTAGAAAACAGAAAAAATAAACAAATGGCAACATAATTGGAGTTTAAAAGCCGTGAATGTATGCAAACATTATATAGACCTCTGGAGTCTTTTGTGGAAGTTTTTATTCTTTCACAAAAATGGAAAATGAGAGATGTTTGGATCGCAGTGCTTCTTTTGACAACGAAGGTGAAAATTTCATGCACATGACATTCTTTTTTTGTAGTTTTGCTAATGTTGCAAAAGATGTTGTTTTGTGGAATGTTCTGTCAGTGTCCTTGAGGAATAATCCAGTCCACATTCCTGGACGTATTAGTGTTCCCTGAACTGAACTGTACTCTTGGAGTTTAGAGAGGGAGGATGACGAAAATGGAGAGCAACATGTTGCTGTTGCTAAAGTCTTTTTAAACCTAGTGCTGGTACAACTACTTCTGCTACTGTTCAGGAGCACAGACTCGTTAGCTGTCAGCAGCCCCACAGGATAGACAGTGTGGTGGTTTATGCTTTTATATTGTGTCTTACAGATAGAAATGTGACTCATATACAGTGAACTGTTACAGGAATTTGTTACAGCTGAACTGTAACCAGGGGAGTGATCTTTTTTAGGGGTGTACAGAGCAACAGTGAAGAGAAAACATCACAAACAGCCATATTTTAAGAAACCTAGCAACAAAGAGTGGATCTAGAAAATTCTGAGTGAGCTCCAGGCCTGTTCGCTTGTTTGTTTACTGCTTCACACAGAGTGCTGTAGCAGTTCAGAGCAATCGACTGCTCGTGTGATGAAACCTGACGTGGTGTGGGAAGAAAAAGTGTTTTTAAGGGTACTGCTGAAAAATGGCTTTTTCCTCTGAAGTTTTGTGTTTATGTCTTGTAACTTAAAACAAAGCAAGATTCTAGGAGAAACAGATTCACTAATCCGTCAGTCTCACAGCTTCTGTGTTTATATTCTGTTTTAAACCTTTTCATTTCCATTCAAAAAGCCTCTGTTTTATTGTGTCACACTTTAATTTTGCTTTCAAGATCATTGTAGCAGTCAAGTAGAGCCTGACCGATTAATCGGCCCGCCGATATAATCGGCCGATTATAGCCTATTACCAATTAATCAACATCGGTCAATATGTAGCCGATGTATTAACTTTATTTCTGCGCGGAGATTGTGTTGCTGTGCTCTGCCCTGCATTCTCCCCGAGTGCCTGGCCCTGCCCCCTCACACTCAAAAGGAGCTGTGCGGTCCGTGCCGCACGTACCTCACCATGGGTATGTGCAAAGTGAAAGTGAAACTTAACATGCGTTACTAATTCTTTTACGTCTCCTGCTGTTGTGAAGCTCATTTACCTTTTCCCTATGCACTGAAACTTCGCAAACTTTTATTTGAGAGGGCAGGATGTTTGTTTAGGGGAGCATTGCCCCCACCCCCACCCCGCCCCCAAAAAACCAAAACAAAAAAAAAAACACTGAAAACTCAGCCAGCAGCCAGCATTTACTTTTGAGCTGTTTGTTCACCAGCTTTGCTTACCCAGCGGCTGCAGATGGAACTTTTCAGTAGCTAGTAAATATGACTAATTGATAAGATGTTTTTGTGAATGAGCCTTTTAAAACCACATAATGTA
>JAPQRQ010000019.1:17632102-17654976 GCA_037367365.1 Apogon talboti | reverse complement strand
ACACACACATATAGTGAAACATCATTCTACACAACATGGGCTGACATTACAGGAATGTCACGTATTTGACACTACACACAAGAGTACCACTGCTTCCCAGCCGAGCAGCACAGAGAGGGGAAATACCCTATCTTAGAATAACATTAGCAGGCAGACTTAGCAGATTTTTTTTCCTCGACTAAGAAAATCTTGGTGACAACTGATGCTATATAAACATTTCAGTCCATTTTACATAATGACCGACTGTTGCTACAGCTGCTGTATTTCTACACCGTTACTACAGTGTGTACAGACTCAGAGATAATAAAACACCTTAGTTGATGAAGACATGTGCAGGCTGTACTTTTCCCCACAAAGAAAATTGAGAAGAAGTGGGCCAAGAAGTAGAATCAATAATGACACTAATATCAATAAACACTAAATTTCCATCTCTAACTATGATTAAGGCAATAGGTATCACTATTTTTTTTCACCTCACTAATTGGATGGTGAAATCCAACAGGTAGACATGAAGTTTTGTGATATTTGTTTGCAAATCACTTCCCATGCTGCATTATTTTATAAAGTGAGACTTTGCTTTCAGGGCCAAAGGCTGCTTGTGTTGAACACAGCCTGTGTTTCTACTCCGTGCTTGTAATGCTGCAGCGATTAGACTAATTTCACATGTCCATCCATGCATGACAAATGCCTGTGTGTGCGCGCGTTGGAGTAATGCTGTCTGTGGCAGGTATTCAGTTTCCAGACACACCACACATGTGTAACACCCAAGGGTCACGCAATTGCGAAGGCCACGGTTGCTAGGAGACCATCTCCCCCACGCTTTTGTGTTCAAGGGCCTCCAGCATAAACTCCAGCATCACACCTACAGACACACACACTCTTGTGTATATGTGTGTGAACAGACAGCAGAGACAGATGGCTGAAGAGTGGCTGCGTTATGAGCAGGAGATGCTTTTGGTTTTCTTGTACCCATCACTATCCGTGGCAGAGAGTTCTCTTGAATGGTCAGATTCACGATATTTCATTAAAAAACATATTTACAGTACATCGAAAATGCAGGGTTTCATTCCAACACATCTTTTTCTGGGAAAGCTCATCAAGATGGGAACAATGATCATGGCCACTGGCAGGATTCAATATGGCTTTTGTGGACCACATTCAAATAATGAGATGAATCTGGCTTTCTCAGTCCAGTTTAGATTAAACCCTGTGATCAACCTGATGAAGAGGAATGCATTTGTCATGTATCGGTCTTATTTTTACTGGACAAATGCATTCATGGTTGTGTTTAACCAGTCTGATTGTCTTTCTATACACTGTTTATTCCCGATTGAACCTATGGAACCATATACAGTATATATTTCTAGCAGATTACATACTGGAGATTAACTTGACAGGAACTAAACGAATAACTCATTGTCTTTTCAATTACTTGGTAGGGCTGATGATATTCAAAATAATCATAAATCATTGTTTTAACAGATATTGTCATTGTCATGAGTTGCAATTTCTATTATTTTTACAAGAAATAATTACAAATTATGGGATTTTTGCTGGGATCTGTGCCAAACCAGCATCTTCTTTTTACATCTAGACAATGTGATTTGTAATCTTGGTCATATCTGTATCACCATAATTCATTATTTACACCAGCATGTTGAAGCACATTTATCAAAAAATTACAGCTCCTGAGATCTGGGCATTGCACTTGGCCATACTGTGATTTTTATAAGATCTGATGATCTGTTCAGCCCTATTACCCAAGCAAGGCGAGGCCTGAGTGAATTCTGGTTTCCAATGTCAAGTACACCTGTCAAACAGTACTGCAGTTGTCCTAAGGTGAGCTCGGCATCAGTCAGAATTCCACCCCCACATAACATACTGTATCACTGCAGGTCTACCGTTACTTGGCCAAGAATACATAATATACAACTGTCTCTTACTGTTTTTCAGATACATAACTGTTATAATGTACTCAAAATCATCACTAAAACTCTCTTCAGTAGATTTTCTGAAATAAACAATAAAATATTTGTTTTTGAACAAACAAATCTGATTTGACTGGCAAAATTCTTGGGTGCATGAA
Organism: Apogon talboti; assembly: GCA_037367365.1. NCBI lineage: Eukaryota > Metazoa > Chordata > Actinopteri > Kurtiformes > Apogonidae > Apogon > Apogon talboti. Next base: position 17,652,890 of record JAPQRQ010000019.1, on the reverse strand, counting down.
ATAATTGGCACAGCCATGAAAATGGAATAAGAATTAGAAGTCTTTTTTTTTATCCTTTGGGAAATTGCACATTTTAGAACTGCAGAAATGGGCAAGACCACAGTGATGATGAATAATATATCAATATGACTTAAGCAAAGCTCTTCATATTAATATAGCTATCTAAACAAATATGTAGTGATAAACAGTACTATTACACATGGAAAAGTAATTTAAGTGTGCAGGCAGTGATAAAGGGAGGATTTATAGAGGTTGATGGCAGCAGGGAGAGAGGATTTTCAGTTCATTCAAACACTCCGTGTCACTTCTGTCCAAACACAACAGTGTGAAGCAGCTGATAACATAATCTATAATAAACAAATGACTGCATTTTCAACAAGGAAACAGTCACTTCTCTCATTTGTTAATCTAGAACCAAACAATGCTATAGATTAATAGATGTCTTGAACTTTCTGAGAAACCATTAATCAGTCATATCTAATAGTATAGTCATGGTTCAGGTTTCCAGATGCCATCTTTTACTGTGCCGTGTACATATTGATTATGCCATTACTGTATCACACCACAGAAGCAACTGGCAGAACTACAAAAATAAACATTGATGTGGTCTGATGCACCTGATTGCCTGTAGACATACTCTACGGATCATATGGAAATACCAGATGGATATAATCTCTTATGTTCAGAATTTACAGTATGTCAGACCCTTTGATGAGGATTTAATTTATTCTACCTCATGTTGGTGTAGTTGCACTGTTTAAAATATGTTTCGATGTCCTTGATAATGTGATTTCATCTAACTAAACCGAAGCAAAGACGTCTGTTGATGTAAGAGAAAGCTGTGTTACTATGAAATCAGCTTATCTCATGCAGGTACCAGTATTTCAGAGGCAGGGTCAGAGATGGCAGAATTTAAATAGAATATACACACGCGTTGTAATGCCATAGGGTAAAATCCTTTTACCATAGCTGCTGCTGCTGTCTTCAGTATGTGAACACCCTGCCTCTGCTCCCACTGCTGCTGCTATTTTTATTGTGTGGGTTTTGAGAGGTCTAGATCAGCCTACTAGATCATGGAAGCTCCACAGAGACTCCACCACCACCACTGGTAAAGGAACACACACACACACAGACGCACACCCATACACACGCACGCACACACACGCACACACACACACACACACACACACACACACACAGAGCACTATGTAACAGTATGGGTGGGGGCGGTGATAGAAAAAATGAAATCTGATGAAATGAGACAAAATACTGCCACTGCAGCATACTGGAAGCTCTCTGATCCTCCTGTTATCTGATGAGGGGGTGGGCTACATCCACATGCAGTTACAGTAGACAGTAGAGACATAGGGAATGACATGCAACAACTGTGTCTTGAACTATTAGTGAGTTCTTGATGTTATTCGATGCACTAAGCCAGTCTTAAATTCCCAACACTAATGTCGGATACATTGTCTTTGTCATAAGAGTAACATACAACAAATAAGAATCCATTTATCTACACATGCTCAAATCATTCACACTTACTGGTCATCCATCCTGAAGGGTATGTATATTGTTTTTCCATACCATAGACCACATGAGTCAAACTCAAGGCCTGCGGGCCATATCCGGTCCGTGAATTAATTATCTTTGGTCTGCATGGTAATATCGAAATACTATTAGAGCTGGCCCACCGGTTTATTGCATATGCCACCATAATACTACAAGTCCCACAATGCACTGCCAGTGTGTTGGCATGCCCGCAAGTGAGCGCCTCACTCCTGCATACTGCGATCTGTGAGTTCATGGAAAGCAAAGGGAAGGACACAACAGAGCTCCGAGATAAAAAGTTGCTGTGTGAAGTGGCGTTTCTATGTGACATCACGAGCCACGTTAAAGCACTCATCCTGCAGCTTAAGAGGCGGGGCCGTGTCATCACTGACATGTACGCTACAGTGAGGGCTTTTCAAACCAAGCTGCGCCTGCTGGAGACTCAGATGCTGCATAAAACTTGAGCCATTTTCCGTGCTGCCAAACTATGAAAGAGCAGGTCTCTACCACCGTTTTCCCAAGTACACAGTTTGTTGAAAAACTCGCCATACTTGGTGCCGACTTCACACAGCGATTTGCCGCTTTTGAAGCCCAAAAAAGCAGGTTTGAACTGCTCAGTAATCCATTTATAGCCGACGTGGAAAGCGCACCATTAAACCTCCAAATGGAGCTGATTGAGCTCCAATGTAGTGACACACTGAGGGCAAAATATGAGTGTGTGGGTGCTGCAGAGTTTCCACGATTTTTCCCCGACACAATGCCCCAGCTGCGTACCCAAGCTGCAAAAACGCTCTCTATGTTTGGCAGCACATATGTGTGTGAACAACTGTTCTCTTTGATGAAGATGAAGAACAAAAACATCACACAGGAGTTGTCTTGCTGATGAACACCTTCACTCAATCCTTAGGATTTCCTCAGCCCAGAGCCTGACCTCAAACACTAATGAACTTGTATCCAAGATGAGACACCAAGTATCTGGCTCAGACTAGTGAGCATCACAGAGCAGCAAACTGAGCTTTAACGCATTTTCAGTTTTTAATGCAGTTTCATTTGTGCATTTTTTCTGTCTTGCTACTACAGGACATTTGATTTTTTTGAAGAAGAAGAAAATTATTTTTTGGCTGTTGTTTGCCTGTAGAAAAATGTTTTCACTTGAAATTACTCTGAAAAAACTGCAGATAGAGGCATAAGACATGAATGTAACTGATTTTATTTACTTTTTATTTCATTTATTTAATGATTAATGTTGTTTTATGGGCAATAACTGACAGGCTTTGTTAGTTCCAGGTTCAATATGTGCAATAAGGTAATTTCAATAAGTTATCAATAAAAATTTAACTAGGGTTGAGCGATATCTCAAGATTTTAAAATATATCGAGAATTTTTCATATGCAATATAGGAGACTATATTGTTTATATTAAGATAAAAGATAAAGTATTTTGGGTTTAAATTATACTCCTAGAACTGTCTTTTTGGTATTGTTTTATGGAACAATAATATATCGAGATATATATCCTGTATCGCCGTTCCTCAAAAAAAATATCGAGATATGATTTTTGGTTCATATCACCCAGCCAAACATTGAACCAGTCTAGCCCTCGACTTTTGAAAATTTTGGCCCACTGTGTATTTGACTTTGTCATAGACTATACACTAATCAGCCATAACATTATGTCCACATTTCTCACACATTAGTCACAACATGATTGCCTGTGACAGGCAAAATGGTATTAATTTTGATTATCTCATTACAATGGTATCTGTGGGTTTGATATGTTAGCCTAAGCAGCAAGTGAACATTTAGCCCTCAAAGTTAATGTGCTGGAAACAGAAAAATGGGCAAAAGTAGGGATCTGAGCAGCATTTACGAAGAAGAAATTGTGTTTGTTAAATCATTGGGTCAGAGCATCACCAGATCTTGTTGTTCCTTCCCAGTGTAAAGTGGTTAGTAGCTACCAAAAGTATCTAAAGAACAACAACCGGATCGCAAAAAATCGAGCATCTATAGGAGGAGAACATTATTACCACCTGTCTGTATTGTGTAGTCCCCCTTTATCTGAACCAAGACGTTAGTGGCAGATCCCTGAAGTCCTGGAGATAGAGAGGTGGACCTCCATGGATCAGTTTTATTTGTCTAACACCTCCCACAGATGATCAGCTGTCCTGAGATTGGAATATCCTTCCTCAGTCCATTTTTGGTTAGTACTAACCACTGCAGACCAGGAACATCCAGCAAGACCTGCAGTTGTGGGGATGCTCTGACCCAGTCATCTCCGTTACAATATGGACCTGGTCAGAGTCACTCACTTCCATATGTTGCTCATTTTACTGCTTTTTTCATACAACTTTGATGACTAAATGTTCACTTGCTGCCTAATATATCCAACCCAATGAAAGGTTTCATTGGAATGAAATAATCAATCTTATTACCACTTTCTTTTCTGTGGACAGAATGCTATGGCTGATTAGTGTCGGTCATCAGTTGATGGAGGAACTGTGATCCACTGGTTTCTGAAGTAGGGTTTTGAAGCCAGTAGTTTTTGATTTGGTCGTCACCATGTTGGGTTTTTGGAACTAGATGTTACCACATTTGGACAAAAGGGGCAGTGCTGCAACAACATGAGGAGTCATGGGTGAGCTAATGCTAAATGCTAGTGTACTGACTCAGTAAAATGGTAAACTTTGTTAATCTCAAGCTTTACTTAACATAGTCTTTTTATGGTCTTACTCTAGCCTTTAACAACAATGGGAGCTGTCTGTCAGGAAGAATTCATTATATTAAATAAACAGATGACCTGTGAGTCTGACTCAGCAGGCAAGGGAGCTACCTTACAGACCTGTCAATCAAAACCCAACATGAGGCCTGAGCTATTATTAATGAGCAGTAATTTAAAGGACCATCAGAACACTGGAGTCCAAGAAAAACTAATGAGACCAAATGAGCCCTGGAAAAAAATTACTTTGTATTTTTATAGAAAAGTAGCCCACACCTGGAGGCTGTCAGTGGTATTACATGTTTGGATACTCGTGCACTGATTTTATTTTGGGGCTAAAGTCCTTGTCCCTTGATCCATATCCTGTAATACAATATAATGGGGTATTTGATTGATTATTGTCCCTACGGGCAACAGGAGAAATTGCATAGTGTCACAGATAATATCAAAAATGCGCAGATTCTTTTTTTCCTTAGGCTTTGACGAGGTCACTTGTGTGGAATTTCACCTTGACCAGCTGGCATGGTATGAGCAACTGACCAGCACAAGAGAAAATATCTTTTCCTGGTATGCAGTTGAGGGAGATTTGTTTTACCCTTTAACAGAGGCTTTTTAAATCACACTGAAGTACTGACTACCTCAAAATAAACATACAGGTTAACAATGTAACCTTTTCTTTTAAAATATTTAAGGATGTAGAGAGTCTTACAATCATAATTTACGACCCTATTTCAGTATGTGGTGGTGTATTTACCTCTGCCTGTATTTTTTTAAAATTCTACCTCTTGATAATGCTGTGTTGCTGTGTTTAAGATGTTTCTGGGCATTTCTGCTCTAAGTGGCTTTGTACCACCAGCCTATAACAGTGAAATAATTGTATATTTTAAATCAACATTGTATTAAACTGTTATGTGCTAAACAAATAATAAATAGATAATAAATAAATAAAATAAAACTGCAGTTACCTTCATGTCCATATCCTCTCCCTTAAATGTGCCTGTCTGCAAGACAATATTCAGGGATGAATTAACTCAGGTACACACATGCTACACACACATTCACCACTGAAGCTTTGATTGTATTTCATCAGCAGCTTCCCTTACAGTTGTGCAAAGGAATGGGCATATGTATTTGTTGTGACACAATCAGAAAATTTTTTATTTCCCTTTTTCTCCTCACTAATGCTGTTCTCTCCTCACTCAGTCTCAGCCACTGTTCTCTCGTCTTGTCTGTTGATCTGAGAGGAATGAAACAGCACCTTTGCAAAAACAAGTGAGAGAAATTACATCATTATTCTTAAGAGTACAGGGGTGAAAATTTCTTCATTCTAAGATGCATCATGATGCAGACTTTTGTATTAATTCAGCAAACCAGTAATTGAGAGCTTGCAGAATTTAACAATTCTATACTTAGCTTCATTAGCGACATGTTGAGATATAGTGCAGACCTACAGCAGGTGATAAACAATGCACCTAGCAGCTTGAAAGTGGACATTTGGGCAGATTTGGATTTTCTGAACCTGAGCTGGTTAAGGCACATGCTATTTGTAAAATCTGCTTCACAGAATTTACATTCTTTGGCTATACTGTACAACAAACTGAGGGACCACATTAGCCATTTTCACACAGAACAAACACATGCAACCATAAACACACCATGAGACCAGCTAGCTAAAAAGAAAGAATTAGGAAGCACTGTTAAATTTTCAAGCCAACTCTGAGAGGTTTAATGGAATTACCCCGTGGCCTGTGACTGTGGCAGCTTTCATAGACAAAGATCTACAAATGTATTTGGTCTTAGAAAACCTGTGTTTTGCTGCTTGTAGCGCCGTAGTGTAAGCTTCCATCACAAACCCACTTTATAGGAAGTGGTAGCATTATACCTGCACTGCACAACAAAATCAAAGCCCAGGTAATGGAATGTCATTTATGATGTTTATTTGAAGTAGCATGCTCTTTCTTAGAGCTGCTATATGAAAACAAACTATTTTTATGGATTACAGTCTTACCTGTTATGCACTCTCTGCAGATGGATTTCTGTTTTATTTTTGCAGTGGTTTACATATTAACATGGCTCAAATAGATGCTGGAGTGAAAAAGGTTTTGAAACCCTTTTCTAAACAAGAAGGAGCTAAGATTTACCTGATTGCAGCCAGTATGTGCAGTACTAGTCCCTGGATTAAGATTTAAAATGCATCCATCCTGTCATTGTTCTGTAGTGATTGATTAGATAAGAGTTTGTCCCTGTGACCTCATTGGCTTATTGGTTTCCATTAACCTATTAATGTGCATTCTTATGTTGTGTTGGAGGAGGGTGCTCCCATTAAGTTTTACTGTGTATTTTCTATGTCCTCTAAGGAGCATGTCAGTGATGGGCCACGTAATGATGTTGTCATGTGTGACCTGCAGTAATTACAGCCTCACAGTGACAGAAAACCCCGGAGACATCTCTCCACTGTGTCTGTTCTCCTGGGACGCAAGCCACTGTGCTTGTTTTAATTCATTGGATTTTCACAGCTGCCGCCCGCAGGGAATACTTAGCAGGGTAATATGATGAGGATGTACAGGGGGAAGACGAGTTCAGCGGACTTCTGAAACGACAGACAGCCAAGCATGTGCTAGCATGAAGCACAGAGACAGATACAAGATGTCTCCAAGCTGCCAGTGTCAGCCTACAGCCTGGCAAGACTTTGGGAGACAGCTGCTGTCCTTAGTGTCACAGAATGACATGTTCTTCATATCAAAACACCATCCATGTGTCCAATAAGTCAGGGGGATTTGTTTACTGATACCCTGAAGTGGGGAGCGATTTCCCTGAGCTGAACTTAAAAGATGCTGGGGCCAAGAAATTAATCCTCTGTCAGAAAGAAAGACATTTAGCAAACACAAACATCATATTAGAGAAAAATACTTCTAAAGATACAAATTAACAAGTGAACAAGTGACATATTGAAGATTTGATGGGAATAGACACAATGTAAAAATGCCTTCAATTGTGCATAAAAGTTTTACACTGTAGGTTGAGTGTTTTGAAACTAATGGGCTATAGAAGCACCTGTTTCCCTTTATCTGTCTGGATATCCTCATAAGTATGACAAAATATTAGGCAGTATCATAAGATAGTGTGCACCAATCATGAGAAAAAAAGTTGCAGCCATTATAGGTGGTAAATTACAACATTATGCTCTACTTCTATCCAGCTTATTACAACCAATGTAATGTAGTCTGTAGCATCATCTCTGACACCTGATTTTGTAACTTTTGTGTGTCAATAAACATCTCCGAAGAAGAGCTAGATCAAAACAGTGACTGGAAGATGGATGTTGTCACCAGTGGCTAATAAATTATAGATGCCATTCTTAGGTCTTATGTTTTAGTTTTGCTAGGTTTTTTCTTTACACCTAGCATCCACGATACTCTGTTGTTTGAAAGTCATTCTGCTAGTTAAAAAAATTCTAGGTTGTAATGGAATCTGGATGATGCTCACGCTCACATTGAGTTTTATCAGTAACTACTTCATGGATTTGTTGCATTGAACTTGACTTTTACTTGTTAATTCAATGGACTGAGTGATGTCCTTGTTGTTTCTGCAGCTGTTGGTGCAGTTACATTTCTCAGTAGTAAAAGCTTTTATTTGAGCGTTTTGACAATTCCTGCATACAGCTGTGCTGTCAGCCCCTTTGGTCATGTTATGTGTCTCAGGTGTTATAATGAACAGATTGTTCATGAAACATTGCTTAAAGCATTATGTCATTCGTTCCTTTTAAACTGATAACACATTACTGAAGATGTGGGCATTCTTTGTGGGTTGGTTTTAACATCTGGCAGAGATGCGACCACATTACAAACCCAACTGCCTCTGATTTGTGTGGCCAATCCCAATATTAAGGAGTAAAAATGTTTAGATACAATCAACTTTTGTGGAAAACACTGATTGACGGTGTTGAAAGTGATGGCACCATTGCAACAGCAGGGGTTAATCTTCCCTGACTGTGTCACATTGAATTTAACACAAGGGGTTTGGGTGGAGCTTAGGTGAAAACAGAGACATTACAACAATAGCTAACCGTTAGAGGTATTATATTTTCAAGTCCAGTGGGTCACAAATAAAACTCACTTCAAAGTCTCTAATAAACATGCAAGAGGTGTTATTTATGAGAGTATTTGCAGTGTTTGTCAAGTCCTTGGAGATGATCGACCACAAAAGACTCACTCGGGTCAGTCTTAAGTCAAAGTTGACTTCAAAAGACATCAGCCATGATTGCTAATATTAGGATAAGTGACTGAGGGTGCGTGTCAAAGTGAAAGAGCTGGTCATGCATTTAACATGAGGAAGCTTGAAACTGGACAGAGCAGCTATGAATGTTTCATTAGATCCACAGAGTTTATTAGGATGTGTGTGTTTGGAGTGTGTGGGAGTTAGGGGGCAGCAGGGTGTGGTGACAGCAGCAGCCTCAGCGCTGTGACGCTGAGGCATCGTGACGTCACATCATGCTGTCTGATCACATGTCGTCATCCTGCACACGCTCCTCATGTCGCTGTCTGTTTGCTGCTGCAGTCCTCATCCTGATAGCAGATGTCACACTGTTGGTGAATATGTGTGTGTGTGGAGCACAGATGCTTTGTCCTGTTGTATTCCTCTGTGTAGAGATTCCAGTCTGCGCGGCTGCTGAAGGAAAACATTGGCATTTCTAGCTGTTGTCACGATTTACAGGATGCTTTAGAAAAATACTGTAGGTCTTAACTGGTGCTTGTGTTTGAGAGAGGAAAACAGATTGTAGCTATTGTAAACTCATTTGGGCCTAGAAAATATGCATCAGTTACATGTACATCACCTGCTATTAGGGGAGAAAGAGACATGCAGTCAATTGTCCAATGAGCACAATCATATATTAGACCACACCGCTCTATTTGATTGTTGATGAAATGCAGATTAAATGGAAACTAGTGAATTACAGAAACAGAAGTAAGATAACTTAAAAATGATGCAATCTGTGATTCTCAGAAACGACAGAATAATTGTCATCTTTTAGACACTATTTCCTCACAAAAACCAGGGATCAATTACAAGCTACTGTATGTCTCCACTAATAGCTGGTGCTGAGGTTGACACAAACGAATCAAAGCTCTCAAATACAGACTGTGTACAGAAAATAATATGGATAAGCTTATGTAGCCTGTCATGTAATGTTGTGCCAATTGCCCACAATGTACATGTACAAGTTTAATTTAATACATTCATCAATATAATCCACTTATTTTCAACACTCTTCTGGCATTGTCTAGTTTCAGTCACTGCAGGTGTGTGTCTTACCTTTTAAGTAAAAATGTCATTTTTTTTTTGTAAAATACTAAGCACCTCAAAAAGGTAATAATTACAGACCATAACTTAAATCAATGGTTTCTATCCACTGAAGCACTAGACAGCTTTTATTTTGTTATAGTTAAGGGAGTGTTGCATTTGTAGAGAAGTGCATTGCATTTCTTTCAGTGTCACAAATGGGAACAGATCAATATGAGATTTCAAGATTTCAACAGAGAAAATGAATTAAAACCTCCTTGAAATATAGGCCCAGTACCTCTGGCAGCTGAGATAAATACATGCCCTGGGTGATATTTGAGGAAATCCAGTGGATTATGATTGTATACCATAATTATGTGATAGAAACACAATAATATTTAGTTATATTGTTGTGTTGCATCATCCTTCAAATGGTTACAATGACCCTCACGTTATCATCTATATGATAAACCTGGTAAATAATTTTCTTTCCATGATGACAACAAAAACAGATGATTCCCGTCAGTTGCACTTCACTGTAGAAATGATGTTTTCATGTCAGTATGCAGGATCTGAAGAGGTGGTAGCTCATTAGCCATCATCAGTGGTTTGCAATTTCTATTGGTAGTGTCATTGAAATAATTTAATAAATCCAATTAGGTTGTAAATGAAATATCTAACTGAAGACAAATATCCTTTTAAATTTAATCCCCAGTGAATCAGACTTCAGCTCCTCGGGGTTCACATGCTGCTGATGTTCTATCATATCAGCTATTCAACTGCATTCATCTGGCAGCAGAAAATCCTTTTATCAGGATTACACTGGCGAGTGCTGCAGGAGGTGTCTGCAGTCAGTCAAAAAGCACATGCTATTTAATTGGACCAAAATATATAATCCACACAATAAGTGCTGATGACCTGGTGCTGATTTGTAGTAAAAGATGATTTCGTGTAAATCCACAACTTTTGGAATTATGGTCTGGTATCATTGTTGCCACGCCCAGTTTAATGTTGCTATGTGGAGTTTTAACAAGCCGTTCTGTGATTGGTTCACTCCTCCTGATGTTAAAAGACTCACAATAGTATATCTACAAATGAACTATCAGTTGGTTAACACAGATAAAGCCAGATACAGTACTGATGATGGTGTAAAAATCTCCACCACTACTACTGAATTAATTAAGACATCGCATTAAATTAAATGAGGAACACACCAGAAGGCATGTTTAATATAATATTCATTATTTCAAGGAAAAAAAATTACGATATTGAACCCTTCTTGAACGGAAATTGAGGTTGGCAGCCTCTTTAGGATTTTATGACAATCCCCCGTTTCTTACTTTTTGACTTTTTGATATTCAGAATAGATGTACAAGCTCCTTGAACAAAACCACGGTCTGCGAGAGCCACAATAAGATTGAAATGAACTGCATTCATTGAAAGTGAACAGTTTATATTGCGCTGTGTGTTTAATTGCTGACCAGCTGGTGACGTGACGGAGCAGGTGGTCTTAAAGAAAGAGAATCACACCTCCACATCCCTGGGGTGGGGTGGAGTGGAGTGCAGGGAGCGCTGGCAGGCTTCTCTATCAATGTGCCTTTAATATGTGCACCAGCATGTGCCTGCATTCTGCTCCCCGCCAGTCTCACAGCGTGTGCTTCAGCGCACACTTCAGCTGTGTTGAAATACCATGGCACAAAAGAGGATGGAATATCTTTCATGGAATGTTTCAGAAACACTTTTCCCGAACTGCTAATGATGGCCAGACTGTTACTACTGACAGCAATGTGCAAGTTCTGCTGAATTGCTGTTTAGTTGCATCCTGTTTGATGCAAACTCTTGCCAAGATTTTGGATTTAGAGCAGTGTGTTGTGTAAAAACTTGCACAAATGACAACAACTCTGTAACTAAAACAAGTTTCATCTTTTAAGCCAGTTAAAGCAGTGCTCTAAATTTGATCCTCACTGACCTGTTTAAGACTCTCTATTTTTAAATTTTTTTTAGCTAAATTAAAATTAGTGGAATGATTAAATTAGAGACCAGAATATGTTTGCAACTTGTTTATCCAAAAAATGCATTTCATCAGCATTTTTACATGTCACTGATGAGGTATTCACACACCTGTGGCTTCATAAATGATTTGTCTAATGTCGGAAGTTTTAATGGAAATGATGTTTAGATTTTTCAAAATGCAAGCATTATTGGTACCGGGTTTTCCTTGTTTACTAGCTGCTCAGTTTACCATAAATCTTGTCATTGGATATTGACAAACTGCAATTGGTTAACAAAGAAACAACAAACAACAGCAACATTTCTCAGAATATTCATACTCATATTATCTTATTGAGTTGGGTTGATTTCTTCGTTGCAGTGCTGGCTCTTGCAGTTTCAGATGTTGCTGATTCAGGATCTGTGTGGTCAGTATAATTTTCATTGCCGTGCATTATAGGGTTAACAGCGTGTTCTAAGTTCATCTCGCAATTAATTTACATCATTAGCAACATGGTTAAGTGAGACTCTCCTCAAGGCAATATTATCAGTTCATTATGAGACCGTTGTGCAGCAAAATATACTACAGCAGACCACCACAGTCTATCCAGACTATCATTAAAGAGAAACACTGCTTAACATATGCAGCGCTTGAGCAGAGACAGTGCCATGAATATTAACTTGTATCTATATCTATGAAGCAAAAGTTCAGTCTCCCACTGCAACCCAAAGTTAAAATTAGCTGAATCTTGTCCTTCTGCTTTTTTTGACTAGTCAATTATATACACATCCCTACTTGGCTGGTTATTGAATATAAAGGTTATACTGAAGAAACTAGCATTTATAGAATAAGAATGAATAAGAGAATAAAAGAATGAAACAATGGATCAAGTTATCATCAAAATGTATCACTAATGGTAGTCTAGTTCTATGCAGCATGATTTGGAAAATTTCTCTACTTGTATATAAACATCTGCAGGAACATAAAGCATTCTTGCCATGCTGTCTTGAAGCTAAATAATTGTAACACCAAACATAATTTTTTATCTAATAAATACTTCAAACTTCATGGAAACGTTTGCATTTGTCACTCCATGGAATAGCTACATTGTGTGTGTCGTTTGATTTCTTCTTCTTTTAATAGACAAGTGCAAATCACCTTCAACAAGATATTTGCTCTATACAAACAACTGATACACATTTAGGCTGGCATGATGCATCACATATGTAATCAGTTACATAAATACATTGATTTGTGTGGAATGAGTCTCGGCCACACACTGTTTACATTCTTCCCCAATGAAGATAGCTCCTGTTCCCAAGCATATTGAAAAAAAACAACTTCATCCCCAAAAGCCTGAACCCACCTGTCAGGTGTGAAGCTAGTTTAAAGAAAGGAATAATAAAAATGCCATCTGCATACTTTGTAGAACTGGAATACTCTACTAAAAGGACTCAAAAAAATTCTCTGTTAATGCCAGGTGCAAACAGGACCTGAGACACAAACCCAGATATTCGAGTAGTGTGTTTTGTCCTTGTGTTTTGTTTTCTCCAGCTGGCTCAGACTTCCTGCTGTCATTCCAAAAGGAATGCAGAGAATTCACTGTGGAGATACTGTTTTATGGATGAGTAATAGCAATGTAGAGTGTTTGATGATATGGCTGCTCTGTTCAGGAGGGGGAGGGGCATCGTTTCTTCTTGTTTCTCCTTTCTCCTCTCCTTTCCTCTTTCTTCCTCTCCTTGTTTCTCCTCTCAATTTATCTCCTCTCCCTCCTCTTCTCCCCTTCCCTCCCCTTCTCCCCTTCCCTCCCCTCCCGATTTCCCACTGTGTTATGGCCCTCAGCATCAGGCCTGCTGGCCCTCAGAGGGGACACCGATTAAGCCAATTCAGGGCAGATTAAGCAAAACAAAGACCTAAGTGAAAGGGGAGGCCTGAGTCCCACTGGTGCTCGGCCAAAGGAAATAATGACACCAGTGGAGTCTGGATGAGGTCTAGACCCCATACAGAACCCCATCTCTTGTACTGTGTGGAGCAAAGCCTCATCTGCCGAACTATTTGAAAGGGGCTGTTCTTGTTAATGTGGCCCTTTCTAACATACATACCTCATTAAATTAGTATGGGAGCAGGCAAACGCATGTTAAACTGTAGTGGTATTTTATAATTAGAACTGGTTTGTCATATTAAAGCACAGTTCAGGTCAAAGATTCAGCTACTTGCAATCCACCAGTTTGGATCTGCTAATGTAACTACAGCAGGAGCATTATTTTCCTTAGCAGCAATGCATGTAATATAGGTACAAAAAGTCATTGGACCCTCTCATATGTGCACTGGTGTCTCTGATGTAGATTCTTGCTCTGTTTGTGGTCACAGATATTTTTTTTTTCTTTTTTTAATTAATGGAAAGCTTTAATATCTGCCTATGGGTTTTGATTGACACCTCACCTACCAGTTCAGTCAGACTTTGGGAATTTCCCATTATTGCCTAATAACATTTTTGACCCAAGAGATATCTCTACTGTAGCTGGAACTGAGACTTTATATTAACAAATATGTAAAAGGATGTTTCATGAAGTTTACCATTACCCACGTAATACCTGACCTTTTAGCACAACTTTGCTACATCTCTTGTCACTTCTGATGGCTGTCAGCCATGCTGTTATCCAACATTTCTCTGTGTAAACATTATGCAATTAACTGAAATTACTTGGCTGTGTTTTTTCAATAAGTGAGCATGAGCCTGGCAATTATTGTTCCTCATACTTCCCCAACTTTACTGTGTTGTCCAAATATGGTCACTTCTGACTCGAGGAAAAAAGTAAAATAAAACAAGATGCTGATGATTTGTAGTTGATATTGGCTGATTAACTGGTGATAACAGGGCATTTTATAACCCGCTTGTAGTGACAGAACTTGACAGATAATATTAGGCTTCTAAATTCAGAATTCTTACTGACTTTTACACAAAATAATACCTGGAAAATAACAGTTGCATCTATTATCATGTAGAATTTTGTCTGCTTGTGTGATATTGATCTTCAGATTTATTAACTAATTACACTGAGTTTGATATTCAGTGATTTGAATTTAGTTTCTTGATTGATTCATTCATTCAGTAAGGTACCTATTTCTTTGATTTAGATGCTCAGTTCATCAGTTATTACATCAGTTATTAGTCAAAAATGGTCCATTATGTGTTTGTTTGTGTTATGTTCATCGCAGAAATGAGCACAATTTTTTTTCCCCAAGTTGTTTGAGCCTAACTCAAGTTGAATCTTAACCATGACGTTGTCCAGTTATGTAATATTTTTTTCATTTTATCTGTGTATTAGGTGTAAATTTAGTACATACATGAAATTTTCAGTATGACTGACAAATGACCTATTCTATCATTAAGGTGTGAGGACGTTTTGGCATACACTGACAGCACTGTGAACAGATGGCATGATGCATGCTCGGAAAAACGCACTTGCAAAGATTTTGATTCTTCTCTACTAAGTTGCATCACTATTGTTCAGTACAGGCAGTTACATAATTTATCTTTCTCCTATTGTAATTGCTATCCTTTGTAAAGCGACAACTTTGGTCAACAGTTGTTTTGTATTTAGTCACACAGCTGACCAGAGGAAGTGTTGTATGTGTATGCTCTCAGTTGGCATTCATGTGTATGCTTTGAGAGCAATAGTCATAGATGCTGCACAATAGAGCACTGTGTTTCAATGTAGTATGCAGTTTCCCTCGTTCCACCTGTGGCTCCTCCTGCTGCTGGTGATACTGCTGTGTTTTTGTCTGGTTTGTCTTAGAGGGACAGATTAGACAGCTTGCAAAGATGCCTGAGGAAAAGCCTTGGCTCAAAATAAACACACACAGCCCACACACACACATCTCACTCTCTCCCCAAATGTCCACACAAATGCAAATTGCACACATGGCTGCAGATGCCTGCGGCCAGAGAATGCCCTTCCTCCATTGTCTTTCATTTACCTCCTGCCTTTTCTGTGCATTATCCCGCTGGCTGCTTCATTCATCTGCAAACACCAGTTGCCTTCCTACCCCCTCCCCCCCCCCCCCCCTGCTGCATTTTTATCCCCTCTCACCCCGTGCCTCTACATCCATTGTATGCTCAATCACCTCTGCCTTGCTCTCCCTCGTCTCTGTCCGTCGCTTCATCACTCACACCCTCTGCTCTCCTCCTCACATCCCTCCTTTTTCGTCCCTGCCGCCTTCTTCCACACCTGACTCATTGCGGGTCTATTAAGCATACTGATGCTGGATTTAAAGCTTGTGTGTGTGGAGACACTGCAGCAGTCTCATGTACTTCCTGTCTCCATATGCTGGTAGATGCCAGTAAGACGCTTCCCAGAAGGCAGCTTCCCTTCTAGGCTGGAACACAAGTAACACCCAACATGTGGCCCATTGTTCAGACCATAGGGCACTCCACATGCACAGAACATGTAGGCAATGATAATAAATACACTCCAATATTTTAGCTCCCATGTGCTTTTTGAACCCATTAACAGCATGTTCTGCATCTACAAATTCCTCATCCATTTATCTGCAGTGTTCTGTCTGAATTTTGTCCTCTTCTTGCCACATTTTCTGCATTGCCTTTGGTTGTGATTAAGCTTTTAAACTCAGTTATGGAGGGCCGCTTCTCAATAAACAATTGTTATTGCTTGATACGAACAATGTTTCCATGGCAATTGGAAAAGAAAAGTGTATCAAATGCAGAGTAGAAATGTATGCTTCAGCAACTTTCTATGTAAAGCACACAAGTAAAAATGCAGAAAACTGTATAAAACTGAATAATACACCATCAGAATGACATAGAGCTGCTGCAACAGGCAGGATGTAGGAACAATGCCATAGCAATGACAAAGAAAAATAGAACAATATAAGGCTGTTGGAAATAATTTAAGGTGTCATGATGGATCAGCAAATTTTGCAGGTAAGTCTAACAGATAATAAGTACCAGTTTGCAATGGAGTCAAAAACCACACACAAGAAATGTTATATTTATTTTGCAGATAACACTACATGGTCAGAAATAGATGTTGAACTGTACTTTAGGTTCACCTGATTTAATGCGACACAATTACGACAAAGGGGAAGACAGAATTATGTGCTAAACAGTATATTCTGATAGCTTTCTCTGCTGTCACTATGCAGAGCAGACATCTTGCATTTTGAGTCTGAAATCCATCTTCATGGCTCCTCAAGTTGAAGTTTATAAATAGGATATTCCATTTACCAATTAATGTGGAATTACTTCAAAATAAAAACCACCATCTCAACAAAAATTCAAAACTACTCAATAGACCAGTATATTGGTAATAAAGTTGAACCTGGTTTAGCTTCTGTGACAGTGCAACCACTCACAAATGTATTTGATGGTGTTGATGTGGTACTGTATGCTTTTCGTAGAAGGCAGCATTTAACGCCTCTGGTTTGTCCAAATTCTCCCTAGATCCTTAATCAATCACTTCCTTCTCATAGGCCATTATAGTCAAATGCACTTTATTTGTACCATATAATAAGTGTTGTCATGGTCCATTTGTAAATTATTCCTCTGTTAATATGATTTTAGGGCTAATAGAAGTTTTTGACATCTACCATGTGGGTGTTGATTGACCGTTCAGCTTCTGGATCTGAATTAAATCTGACTCTGAAGTTTGTCCATATTTACACATACCAGTACTGACTGATGTCTGAGGTTGGATACCTAGCCATCATGCTGTCTGTTACCTATCTGATGCTACCTTTTCTTCTTCTTCTTTCTCCTTTATAGCCTTTTGTACATCAATGTCCACAGGGCTGCATGTTGGCACCATTTTGTTCTGTAGCTGGAGCGGTCTTGATTTTGTCTTAGTAGAACCTCCTCATTTGTCACTCAGTCTCCTTGAAGATGCTACCTTTAGCGTGTTCATATTAACATGATTATCTTCCCACTCTGGACTGCATCAAAACACCATTAGAGCAGTGGGGTGAGTAGATCCCAAGATTGCTCATGGGTGTTTTTTTTTCTTCAAGTCAAAACATGTATCAGGTTAAGTATTTTACTGGAAAAGAAAAACATGCATCTGTTACAAAAAATGTGTATATCATTAAAAACAAAGTTATAACAAGATAATTGCACATTTCACACTTTTATTTGGAAAAATATATTCTCAGGGAGCAGTTTTGCTTGAGTTTATTTGTATTGTTCAACAAAAAAATTAAGTTGTTTTTAATTTGCACAACAAATTATTCAAAGAAAAGCAAAAAGAATGGTTATAGTGCTGATGTTTCGTTCAATGAAAGTTATAATTGAACCATTGTTACAATTTTGTTGGTGTTGGGGGCAATTTTTCTTCTTCCAAAGGGGAACCCAAAAGAAAAAGTTGAAGTACTTCCATGATAAACTCAGTTTGGAAGTACACTGCAGATAGTGGAGCAGGTTGTTCTGCAGTTGCTAAAACTCAGCTGAGAGGGCTTTCCTGTAGCACACAGTGGAAATAATGATATAGGTCAATAGTAACCGGTTCTCCTGGCAGACATCTCTAAATGGCATTTGTAGAAGTGGAGGTGTGTCGTGCAGACAGTCAGGGGATCTGATCTGACAGCAGACCCCATCAGACCGGTCTGCCTCCAGCTTCTACTGCCAAAACTAAAATACCTTAAATCGTCCCTGAGAGAGGCAGAGAGGCTGGACGGCAGGCTGCAGAGAGGGGAAGTGTTACCAGACGATAATTGAGATGTGGAGAAGAGAGCAAGTGAAGGTCAATTTGTTTCCTCCTATTGTCCAAGAACAGACAGTTGAGATAGACAAGACTGCTACAACTTCCTGTTTGCTCGTCTCTCTACACTCTTTAACTTAAATTGTAGATTGAAAGGAAGAAAAAGTATTGGAATAGGTCCAAGAAAGTGGATCCCTGAAAATGAATGTGGTTCTGAAATAATCATATATTATATGAAAGGATCAGTATGAAATCACATTGACATGAGGTAACAAACAGTGACCTCATTTGTCGGATCAGTGTAGTAGAGTAATAGTTCCCTGTGAATTACTGTTGTGATATCAGAAATGCTCAAATATACTGTACATCTAAAGCTCACACGGGACATGTTTTGGCTGTTTTAATCTGTACACCAACAGAAATGTTAATGCAGTCATTTGTTATTATAAGGAGAGTTAATGTGCTGGAACTATTTGTTTAGACACAGCCAGTCTAGATGCCACTTCCAGAGGTTATACTAAGTCTGGTCAGCCACATCCTGATTGTAGATGTTATGCATAAGGTGCACAACATGACACTCTGTTGCCTGGTTTCACCCTGTCTGATATTTAATGAGAAATTGTCCAAATAAAACAATTAGATATATTTACAAACTGCCACTACCACATGAACTTCACTTTTATTATATTATTAAAGCAGTGTAAAGTACATCAACTTGTGGCATAAGATGGAAAATACCTGATATTACATGATGATCTGCATCTCTTGAAGTGAACAATAAGATGTTGCTGCCACAAGAAATTATTGGACCCCATTAGCTCCTTTCTGTTAGGTCCAGTCAGTCTTTCCTTTACTAAAGTATATACAAAATGAAGCACTTAGGCACCTTTTCTTAGTATTTAGAGAATTCAACTGGCTCTAGTCTTGCCTGCCACTGGATATTTCCAGGTCATTACTTTCACTTAGTTAAAAATCTCAACAAAAAACGCTCTTTGACCCCCACCTCATGATCCTTAGTGAAGCTTTGTTTTGAACACCCACATTCTCATGGACACCTCAAACTCAGAGGGAAAGTAGACTTTTCAAAATGACAAAATGGAGATTATTCCTCTGGAGACATTTATTGCAAAATGAACCAAAAACTCATAAATGTAATCTTTTTGTTTCTTGTAATATATTAATTGTTAATGTGTTCCTCCAGTCATATGTGGCATATAGTTTTAATAAAGACTGAATATTTTTCATTCATGTTTTGTCTTCAGGTCATGCAGCCAAAACAATGAATTAAATTTGTAAACCATCCATAACATTGAAAACAAAAATAATCTAGATTTAATTATTTAGCCATAGCAAACAGCTCTAGTCCAAGTATTTCTTTAATTAGGTCTTTATTAATCAGTAGATTTGCCTGTATTTTGATTTGCAACTTCACACTGATGGTCGCATTGAGTATGTAATTCTTTGGATCTGTGACTTCGTGCTGAATTGACATCCTCCGAAAGTAATCAGGGTTCTTTCATGTCATTGTCTATTGAAAACAGAGCGTACAGGCTGCATAGAACACCGATGGGACATGTTAGACTGAATGATCCTCTTTTTTCTTATACAGCCACTGTGAGAAGCATCTTTTATTCCAGCACATTAAAGTGTGACAGAGAGGAGCAACAGGGAGAAACCCTTCAGGGTCAGAGGAGGTGGAGGCCTCCTGGTCTGCTCTTCACAAGATGAATGGGACTCCCCCCCGCTCCTCCTGCACCCCGTCACCCCTACTCCGTCCCCCCTTCCCCCTTTGCGTCACAAGGCCACGGGGTCAGAAGGCGGCTGATTGCTGCGCTGTGAGAAGCAGATGATGAGACGGAGCAGAAAACTTTCATGAGGCTCCTGAATGGAGAGAAGGTGACAGAAAAAGGACAGAGAAGAAGAAAGGAGGAGCTGCAGAGAAGGGACATCTGATAGGGCAGCAGATGGTCTGTCAGCGCCTGTAAAAGCATCGATTGTGGTTCTGTTGTAAAGGCCAGCGTTATGGCTGCCGGCAGAGTTAGTTACACGCTGTAGCCACAGGACACCCAGCCCCCTGATCCACCGAGACGCCGCCTCAGCCTTCACCTTTAGATGCAGGATGACATTTAGAAAGTGTCCTCTCGGCTTGGTCTCATCTTATAGAGCTCAGAGATATTTAAAGTGTTCAAGGTTCCGCATGTAAACACCTTTTAGGTCAAACTGAGACCCTGAACAAGTTGTTTATCTGCTGCTGTGTGTTTGCTGGATGGCATCAGTACTGGCATTGTGGTCTTATTCACTTTATTTAGTAAATTATTATATTATATATACAAATTATATGCACAAATTGTCACATTGAGTTCTGTATAACTGGTTGTTTGTAGCATTGTTGCTAGGCTACTATGTGTATTTTAATGTGTTTATGCTGATCCTTTAGTCTGTCAGCACTAGAAATATTCAGTTTGTCCACTTTAACATGCAGAGTTTGTGTTTTACTGACACTCTAGAGTCAATGTCTTTGGCCTACACTTAAAAATGC
>JAPQRQ010000019.1:17611358-17629647 GCA_037367365.1 Apogon talboti | reverse complement strand
CAGGAAAAATATATCAGTATAATTTTTGCAGCATCACTCAATACTCACCTCACTGGTCTGGCTGGAGCATAAGTCAGAAAATCTTTAATGAATCTTGAATGGAGGAGTGAGGTTATTTAAAGTTTTACAGACAGTAACAGAACTTAAAAATCAATTCTAAAAGATACAGGCGGTCAGTGCCAAGAAGCCATGGGTCATTAACTGCTCACCAAAATCAGATTCTGAATCAATCAGGCTGAAAAACAGCTCGGTCTGGTGCAAAATCAATGTTTAATCTTTAATACAGAGTTCAATAAATTCAGGTTAAGCAATTTGTCTTCAGCTCATTTAGCCTTAAAAGCGAGCAGCTCCTCTTACTGTTCAGTTACTGAAGTGAATATTTTAAGCCAAAGATTGCATATTTATATAGCACCTTTTAAGATTCAGAACATTGTACAAGTGATATACAGTACAGTAACAAAGGGCATGGGACCTAACAATAGAAATAAAGGACGGAAGAAAAGAGTTAAGAATGAACTCCAGAGGTGGCATCCTCAAAAGCACAGTCTCCTTTTGTTTTGATTGACAAGTGAAGAGGACGTTAAAGTAGCCCAGCCGAAACGAGATGAAAGCATCAGTGACCATCTCCATCTCAGCCTGAGGCACCAGCTGTGTTTCTCAGCTGGAGGGAAAAAAAAAAAAAAACAGGAGCGAATCACACGCTACATATTCAGAAGACTTTGGCTGCTTCAGTGACACCCATATATTTCCTGCCTGTTTAGAGCTATAAGCCTCCCTCTCTTCGTCACTGTCTGAACATGCCACGTCTTTGAACACACACATAATCTCACACAGATTACACTCTTTAATCTTGATTAGAAGCTCAGCCCTGCGCTGCTGAATGCTGCTTAGCAGAGCAGAAAGGAGAAATGAAGGGAAAGAGAGCAAGGGCGAAAAGACAAAGCTCTGGAAACACTGTGGCATCACACAAAGACTACAGATACACAGAGAACAGCAGCGCATATGAGCACCTGTATGTGTATCTGTACAGGTAACTACTGTGTATTTGCTACAGTTCTTAATGAAGAACTAGGAGCAAGGGCCAAGGCTACATGAGGCTTTTAATATCAATTAGCCTGAAATCTGAAATGACTGAAAAAATACTGATGGAAAGACCAAAAACATTCAGTCAGTGTGTGCTTCATTACATCGCATTACTTTCTGAGTTATCCGTAGTCAATAGTATTAATTTTTTAAAACACAGGCCACTATTAGGGCAGGGTGAACAATTTTAGATCATGATTGGCATTAATTTGTTATATTATCTACTACTAGGGATTGTACAAGTTACTAGAAAAATAAATAACACTTCCGTCAAACTTTTCTAGTCTAACATTCTTTTTAGAAGGCCTGATTATCAGTGTAACTGCAGAGAGCGCTGCACAGAGGTGTTGTACTAACCCTATGGCTTTTTAGCATTAATGTTGGTTGCTAGGCTAGTGAGTTTATTTAAGTCAATTTATAGTAATACAGTAGCATCTGTCAGCACTTAAGTGTTTGATTTCAATCCACATTACCTGGCAGAGTTTGTGTAACGTGTTGTTTTGCTGCTGCTGAGGAAATAATGATGAATAATTACCATAAATCCGTCAGCTGTGGGTCTGCCCTCTGAACTCCGATGTGCATTAATGTGATTTACACAGCTGTTATGTTAGGAAGTAAAAGCTTTTTGTATCATTATTACACTCCAGCGGGACAAATTAGTTAATTAATAGAAACACTACATTTGTATGTAGAGGGAAATATAGACTGTTGTTTACTTTTTCTAGATATTGTACATGTATTGTAATAAAGTAGTTCAATATAATAGAAAAAAATGCATCATACTCAGCCTAATCGTCCAGAAACCACTAAAAAAAGGAAAATTTGGATTGGTTCTCAGTCACCTACATTTTGTGAGTGGTGAGATCCAGATTGTGCTCCAGATTGTGAATTGTGACCTCAAAAATCAACCTTATTGCCAAGAATTTTAGCCTCAGGATGGTGTATGTGAGATTCAGTCAAAATAAAATGTTCACTGTACCATTAACTAAATGGTTAAGATATTGCAATGTGGATGATATGAATTCATATGGGGTATATAGAATGAGATTTAGAACAAGCTTATTTGTTGTTAGTGAATGAGGTGAAGGGAACCAGAAGTATGGGTTGTGGACCTCAGAAATGTTGAAGGCCAGAAGTGGGGAGAGGAAAGACGAACCCCGCAAGGACCAGACTAACTGAGGCAGGGTCAGCCCACGAGTAATTGGTTGGACCAGGCAGTGAAAGAGTAAAACAGGCGCGGGGTCAGAAACCAAAAGCAGACAGGACAGAGGCAGACAAACTGGAACCAGAGGGAGCAGAGACGAGGTCAGGAATAGAGCAAAAGGTTTCCGATGAGGCATGTAAAGGTTTGAAAGAATGCTACATTTTTGATGACACAATACATAACCTGATGTAAAAATCACATTGCTATTTTGGTACATTCTTCTAATCCTGTTCTTCAAAAATGGTCACTATTGTCTTCCATTTGTATTTTTTTAGTTAGATTTTTCTATGTAATACATCTAATTTGTTTACTTAGATTCTGTTCAATGCAGACATGGACATATGGAGGGTTCTTTATACTATGATAGTAATAGCACTATGCATCACTATATGACAATATGACAATATGCTGAATCAGAAAGTCTATATAGTGATGCATAATGTCTTTCTCTTAGTCATCTGCAGAAGGCAATTAATGGAATAATTGGAAAGGTTTACTCCCCAATATCAGTAAACTACTAGTGCTGGGCTGCAAAACGTATCTTTTCTGAAATACTCTGCTGCCAAAACATTGAAATGTTGCTTTAAAGAGTGTGATGCACGAGACGCAATGAACAATAGAATAGAGCTAGATGATATGATCTGAAATGTTATAACTGTGGTTCATATTTGTCATTATCAATGCTTATCACAATAAATGTCTGATAAAAGGCTGATTTTTGGTCCCGAGTTACAGTGAAGAAGACAGAGACATATTTGCAACCATTAAAAATGGTTATTTATTTATGTATTTATTTATTTACTTATTTCCAAACAGCAAAACATTTCAGGTAGAACTTTCAAAACCGTTCAAACAATCATAATGAAAAAATGCACGAGTAAAATTAAATAAAGCAACAAATATCAAACCATATCATGAATATGCATGCAAACAAACAACTCACAATAACTGAATGTAAACAAAACCTTAACCTTAAACAAAAGATAAGAGAAAAATTTTACTGTGATAGTTATTGCCTGAAACTAAACATGAACATCATAAACACTTCTCACAACCAACAGAAAGTTGTAACTTTTTTTGGCAGTAAAGATTCATAATTGGTATTAGCTGTATTTTTTTGCTGAGCTCCCATGTCAAGCCAGTGAGTAGAACAGTCAAATCACATGTGATCCTTCATCTGTAATTACATCCGGCACATTCATCTATTAAACATCCTTTGGACTCTTCTATGGAAGCTATTCTCCATTACTCAAAGTTTGGCAAATCACATAACTTAGGAAAATTCTTGTTTGCTCTTCACTTGAATTACAATGCTCTGAAAAGCAATTATGGGATTTTGGCTCAATAACAGAATAAACTATCAAGCGCTGCAGCTTTAACATGATTTAATAATTAATGTTGTTGATATAAAAGTTGATGCAGGTGGCATTTATAACAAGACATATTTGCGGTTCCAATTTAGCTCCTTACGAATCTAATTTCTTGGAGACGTGGCTGCTGTCAGTGTGGGATCGACTCTCCTCAGTTATAATGAGCTGTATGGCACCAAGAGACCTAGAGGAGCCCACACTGAACACTGTGGAGGTCCCCGGAGACACTGTTATACTGACTCTAGGCGACTCTAGGTGTACACATCGACACACTCTGACATACATGTCATCTGTCTCGCCTTCTGGGTCTACATGTGACTTGAGTTGACTAGATCACACCTGACAGGAAAATGTGCTGGTGATGTGCAGTGTTGGATCAGGATTAGATTTGTCCGGGCACACTAGCGTTGATGTCAATTCTTGTTATAGCACATACAACATCTCTGACTGGACGTATACTTTTGCTCTTTGTGCATGTGCCTTACGCTTGAATTTTATTCCTTGTTTCGCTCCAGACGTTTAGAGTATCTCAATGCAAATATGTTCTCATTCTCAAGTAGAATTTACAGATATTTTCCAGTGGGTATTGTTTTTCCCCAGACGATTTGTAGGTATTTCTGCTGCGGTGGCTTTTCTTTCAGGACAGGTTAACGGGAAGTTGTCATTACCAGCAGGAAAAAGCTGTAGCATCCTTTCCCTCTGATCTGAAAGCTGATGTGTCAGTGTTAGGTTGAGTTACAGTATCTCTTCTGACACAAGATGATGATGAGATTAGATGAGGAGTTGGAGCCTCCAGCTGCGTCTGCAAATAATCAGATGGAGTTAAGTAAATCTCATCAAACAGTACTTATTGGAAGCCTCCTGCTGTGTTTGACACTATTACTGGCTGCGAGTGAAAAGGATCTTACAAAGTGTTGAATGTATTGATCCGTGACAGATGTGATTGATTTTCAACCCTTTTCTCATTTCAACTATCAGTTACAACAGCCTTCATGTCGTTCAGAGCCATTTTTTTTTGGTGGTTTTGACCTAGTCTGGGTTGCTAGAGGTACTCTCCTGAATTAAGGGTGAATATTTATGTTGCATAGCAGCAGGATTGTCTTTCTTCCTTCATTCTTCTACCTGTGTTATTGCTTTCAAAGTCCCACTTGGTATGTGAAAGAACAACCTCCTGGAGCTGCTACTCCACCCTGAAAATGGCAAGTTTGTCAAAGATGCATGTCTTTTATGTGCTGTTTTCCTTTGTAGGAATTTAGTGATTGTAATACCATGACATGCTTCCTTACATGTACATTTTCCATCAAAATAATTTCTTTCCTTACATTTTTTTTTTTTACAAATGCACAGTTTAGAACCAGTGAAACAGCCCATAAACCTTTAGCCCAGGTTCTATAATGATAGTAGAAGGTGGCAGACCTGTCTACTACAGTTAAAATAGGTCTGGCCATACAAGGCTACTTTGTAAATACACTGAGTCATTTTATCATTAATTTTTTATTGACTTCTCTTGCACCTCCTGTTCTATTTTGAAGAATTTTAAGTGCCAATTGTTACTGCTTTGGCAACCATAAATTACCAATTTTATTTCTTCCCTCTGATGATAATAGCAGGAAAGGTAGAAAGTTGCTCCCTCCACTCCCTCTACAAAGAGGTTGAAGGCAGCAAAGCCTGAAGCATCCTTCACACATCTTACACCAAGAGTTCCCTCAGGTAAATGTTTCAGAGTCAGTAAAAGCATCAGTTTAACCTTTAGTTTTTCCCCCGCTTCTGTAACTCTACTTAAACATATGAAGTCTTAGGTACTGATAAGTTTTTAGTACAATCTTCATATTCTCCTACATTCTTGGTATGTATATTTGTGTGTGTTTATGTGATTGCATATTGTATACTTCTAATCATTATTGTATGTTCTTATTTGATTTTGTATATTCATGTGATTTTATGCTGTCATTTACTGTCCTTGGATTCAGTTTACAGTGTTATATTGTAATTGTATTATTTTTGGCCACCATTATAGCTGCACCTTGGCACTATTGTCTAGGACAGATTTCCCTATTGGGACAATAAAGGCTATGTTAAATTGATCTGCTACAGTAAGTTCGGAATTTGATGTTGCCCTCCATTTACTTTGGAAATAAGATGCAGAATGATGCTACACCCAAACTTATAGTGTTCCATTGCAGCCAGTCAAAAAATAATAGCAATACCAGCTTTAGCTAACTGTTCATCACTGTTGATAAAGAAAATATGCAGCATATCAACCTGGGTAGTACACATTTAAGAATGACACTTGTAAGCACAAAAAGATTAGTACCAGTACTGTGATGGAACTGGAGGCATTATTACCCAGTTACTGAAGTTAAAAAATGTGTAGTTGTTAGAAGAGAAATAAAATGACTTGACCGAAGGGAGATAATACAGGAGGTCTATCGCTGCTAATTATAGAAGCATGCAGGCTGCCCTTTCACAGAGGCCTAATGACTGCAGCTGGGAAACTGGCAGATAGGAGACATCCTTTGCAGTAAATCCATCTCCAGACAGTTTAAACACATTTAAATTTTATAGGCAGGCCATTAAAGCAGCAAACTGGCATTTAAGATAATTTTTCTCATGCCTCCATTTAATTGAACAATAGCACGTACACGTAGCCTGCATTAAAATACATGAGTTTTCTCAACAACATTTGAAGTACAATACAATATTACCACCAAGCAGTTAAAATGATCACAGAACTTACACTCCATTTTACTCTCCATATCCTCATAGACCCCCGTGTTAAACACACAATTTTCCTGTTCATGGAAACTGTACAGAATGTACGTTCATGCTTAAATTATATTAAGCCTTATATTAAGGAATAAATAAGGTGTGATTAACAGCTCAGGTGCCTGCTAAATCTGACTTTTATAGGTTTTGTTTATTGAATGACAGACAGGTTTACTACAGTTGTGGTTACTTCAAGTACATCAAAGGATTTTGTTACTCAGTTACAATACACAGCCTGAACTATATTACTTAGCATTAATCGGGTGTTACAATATGTGTCTACTGTCAGCTAGCCTCTTACTTAGTGTGTATAATGTACAAACTTGACATTTCTGTTCTGAAACAAAAGTTTGTTTGGTAACATTTAGCAAGTAGCTGAAATCACATTCCCAGTTTGCAGCCGGTCTTTGTATTCAGTATGTTAGCTGCAGCTGCATTTACACTTACCCCAAGTTTTACCCTTTCCACTCTTGCACTTTGGTCAAGAGGGAAAATTTGGCATTTTGGCTGTGACGACAGCCAGACTCCAGACTTCAAACCCTTATGGTGCCTACATCTACAGTTACTTTCACAGTCTGTGTGTTTTTTCCTCAGCACCGCTTTGCCATTTCAACAGCAGAAAACATATGTGTGATGGTTGTATACGCATCTAATATGAACTGTAAACCGTAAACCTGAGCCTGAGTGTCTCCTTGGTGCTTTTCATCTGTTTGTTGGGGTTTTTACCTCACCTCTGGGTTCATGACCAGCACAGATTGGATGGGATGAGCTGAATGGGATTTTCATGTCCTTCCTATGTGTGCGTTCTCCCCTCAGTGCAATAACATGCAGCTTAAGTGGCTCTGAATCGTCTCTAATGTGAGAATTTGACTGTTATTTTCTATTTCCACATTAACACTTGCTGTTATAAGCAGGTTTGAATAGCCATGCAATATCAAAACAGTTGAGTATAAATGCATCTTTAGTATTACACCTCCCACTTGCAGCTCCACAGGAGCTTTGTCAAACTGCTCCATCAGACAGGATGATGATATCTGATAGGAGTATGGATGTGCCATGAGGCAGATCCACTCTCATCCATCATCAGTCTCCTCGTGTCATCACTAACATAATCAGGGGCAGCAGGAGTAGCACAGTCTGCTATGGTACAGACCATCCTTTAAGTGAAGGTCTCAGGTTGAGGCCTCAAAGAGCACATGTTGCAGAAACCTGACTGAACTATTTACCTTCACAGATGGTTTGAGGACTGCATTATAAATGCAACACACAGCTCACCTCTCCCTCACCTTTTTGCCGTACATGATAGCCACAGGACAGAATATTCACAGACACGCACATACTCAGGATAATGTGAGTGTATGTCTTGCTCAAGGAGCCTGATGGTGCTTATCTTCACCCTGAACAAGGTGGAAGCATCCCCCTGGCTGATTATTCCTCTGAATTTGCATAATAAATAGGCATTCATTTATTCTTTTGCAACAGTGCTGTTGTTTATCTGGAATCTAAATGTGAGCTGAGTATTGTCTCTGACAGTGGATCAGGGAGGTGAGTATTGTCAGACAAGAGGCTTAGCCTGACACAGCTCCCTGTTGAAACACACTGGAGGAATCTGAGCAGCTCCAGATCTGCACTTTGAGGCAGTCTGCTAATCGCACCACTGGCTTCAGCCCCTCCTGTTCACATGTGGAACAGGGCTGCATCAATACAAGAAGATAGTGAACACGGCAAAAGTGAAATATCTTCATCTAAATGCATGACATCAGTATATGATTTTAAATAAATTATGGAAGCACTTGTCATTTGCTAAAAGAAAAACAAATTAGACATCTTATCTCAAAGTTATATTTAAGACTACACAAGTAATTTTACTTGTAATTTTTGTGACGGTGCCTCCCAATGGCCTCCTTTATCGTATCATTATCAATCATAATAGTCAGACGACCCTGGAGGATCTGGTTTTATGACACATCCAAACAGGCCATTGGTGCTCTTTTCATCCACTTTGCCATCATCCTGTACCACATTATTACATATTTACATTTATTGTTATTTCTAGAGAAAATATAAGAAAAAAAACTCCAGGCTTTAGATAAAGTGAAATTTCTCAAAATAAGTTAACTGCAATTACTCCAAACTCTGTATTAGGCCTTCACTCAGTCTTGCAGACATAGTTGCACCTTTTAAATAGGTATGTTTTCATAAAATAATGCAGAATAAATCTGGTGGACGTGATGTTTTTTGTTTTGATTGTTTTAACTTTGGTAATCCAAAGAGTCTTGAACATGATGTTCCAGTTCAGTTTCTGATCACAGTAGGCCGATACTCAAGGTTACAATAATCATTTGGCCATTAGCTGATGCTGATACAGTAATTTTTTAATTGTTTACCTTATTTTCATGTTGTTTTGTTGTACTAGCACAATAACCACTTGAAGGCTTAACTCACAGTTTACATAATTGAACACGACTTAACTGTTTTGTAGTGTTTTCAATTATTCATCATCACTGACCCACATAGCCAACCAATCAACATCGACCATTGGAGATTCAGACAGGACGCCTAGCATCCTATTGAACAAGACTTAGCACTATTGACACAGGACTGAAAGGAGTGCAGATCCAGTCTGATGCTGTGAACAGTCAGCTTCTGCAACAACGGAGAAATATCAACCACTGATATTGGTGATTGTCATCTTTTTTGCTGATAGGCCAGTGTCAGGCAAAAAGATGAATATCTTTAATAATTTAGTTCTAAGTGATGAGATCCACATTGACAATCTTTCCTCCTGGAAATCCACCTGCTTCATTGATTTACTGTGCTCCTATGACATGACTCAGCATGTTACCGAGTTCACTCATCAATGTGATCCTGTAATCTGTGTCGATACTGTTGTCAGATGCCGACACAATGATCTCCAATCACTATTGTGTCTTTTTTCATTCTTTCTCCCATTTTGTGCTTACTGCAGCTTTAGAGCTTTAATTCCTAGCTGCTTATTAGAAAATGTGCATTCAGAGTTGTTGATACAAATGCTGGATATTTGCAAACTGTGAACAGTTTACCCAAAACACAATCCTCATGTGCTATAGCAGCTGTCATAAGAGAGCGAGAAAGATATTGTCCAACACAGGCTTTGCATAATGAGAGGTAACAGATCAGAGTGTGCTGAAGTATAAGGTGTTATGTATATCTTTAAATGACAAAACCTGTTACTACTTTAAGATTTCTGAATGCAAAGCTATTAGAACTACAGAGTGCAGCTGAGTCTCTGTGAGGTAATTAGTAAAATTAAGGATATTGGAATGGAGATCGACTGGAAGCACAGATTCTCCCAGTCCAAGACCACATTTTCAGGTTGTTTTCTAAATCTGAACAGTAGTAAGTGAGTACCAGACATCACTTGCAATTGAAGTGTTCAGTTTAGTTTTAGTCGTTTATATTGTAAGAAGTACTTAATCAATTGAAAACATTTGCCTTGATTTTAACTCATTTCTGCACAGTGAGAGAATTGAATTTGTCAGGTGCAAAAAAGATTGTCACAAATTTGGCTCCACATATGCAGGAGTAATCATTTGTCCAGGAAAATTCCTTTTATGGAAGTCAGGTTTCTCTAAACCCATTGGAGTCCTTTTGGAGCTAAACCTCATGGGTTACAGTACCTGCTGCCTGTAATGCTTTGAGGCCACCTGCTACAAGTGAAACATGCTGAGAATTTGCTAAAATTAGATTTGAGTGCCTCTGCTAAAATTAGATTCCAGTGGCTTCATGCCAAACACACATGTACAGAGATGAAAAGTTGTTTGGCAATGACAGCGACTGTGTGTGTGTGGGCACATGTAAATGCTCACACTAGCATGTATGTACATGTGCACATGTGTTCATGCAGCTGAGCAGCATGGTATGTTTTAAGTCTGCAGTGAGGTGTAGGATGTGTACGTTTACTGCACATTTAATAATGTTAACAGCTGGTGTATCCTCCTGAACTCATTCATATGCTCACTTACCTCTGTGTTCTGTGCAACACCCACTGAGCTTTTGTGAACAGGTGTGTATGTGCGCGTGTGCATGTGTGTACAGCTAACCTATGCCTCTGGCTGTGATAATGGCGGTACATAATGGAACAGCTTTGACAGAGGACAGATGGTGAGAAATAAGGGAGCGGAAGAGTCTTATAATGTCTTCACTATAGTTTCACTTCATTATCATGCTCACTGTGCACATGACTGCAGTTGGGTCGACGGATTTGCACCAAACTCTTGCTACTATTTATGAAGTAACAAGAGTTTTTGTGCAAATCAAATGTTGATTTTCTTTGTTTTTAGAATATTAGTTTGAATAGTCGCCAATGTTTTTGACTCATTTGTGGAGTAAGTGATTAAGCAGCGCGTTGGCGACTAAACACTGTGATGATTTTATAACTGTGTGTTCTGCTTCACATTGGATTTAAAGTGAATTAGGCTGGTCTGTCCGACTGCTGCTCTATCCCACACCATCCCAGACCTCATAAGCGCTTCTGTCCTTGTCTAAGTCCTTCATCCCATTCATACCTTATAAAAGTACTGTCAGACTGCCCAACAGTTTCCCAGCAACAGTGGTGCAGCAATTTTCCTCTGGTAGAAGGACTGCGAACTGACCTTTGTAAGAGAAGGAGAGAGGACTGTTCAGTTCTGCCAGGACAACAGCTTCTCTCTCTTCTCTGGCTCGGGTGTTGGCTTTTTTGGCCAAAGCGGCTGCACAGTGGGTCAGACTAATTGTAATATGATTGCTCACGGTCTTTCTGTTTTTATTTTTTATTGTTATTATTTGATTATTTAGCATTTTATGCCTGTAATAGAATGTAATGACACAGAGGAGACTTAGAATGGTCTGTAACAAAGGTCCAATTAAACTGAATTTAACTCTTTCTTTTGCAGGTTGAACACTCTGCCCATCAGTGGAACTAATAATCTTTCCTCTTAATTAAGCCATAATTTATGTCTTCCTGGAATAGGTTTTTTTGGCGTTATCTGGAACAGTTTTCCTGGGAAGGCTCCTGGGGAATGGAAATAAGTGCTCTGAAGCAACTGGGTGTAAAACAAATTCAGTTAGAGTATAGTTAGAGCATAGGGGCCAAACCTGCTTAACAAAGTATTTAATTGTACATTTTTAAGTACCACAAGATCAACCAGTCTATAATCCTAGTCTCTGTCCCATGCTGATTTATATAGCATGGTGAGTATTAATTGGTTTTAAGTGTTCTGTTATGAATGTGGACCTTTATTTCAGAATAGATGCAGATGATGTTAATAAGATCTTTGGCACTGTGAGGAGGATTCTAATATCTCATAGCCAGATGTGGAGCATCTGGCTGAAAGTCCCAGGCAGACAGAGAGGTAGGTAGTCGTCTGTCAAGAACATGTCTTTTCTTGTCTTCATGCAGTAGAAAGCTGAGTTACACTGGTGGGTTTATCCATGTAGAGCTGACAGGTAAAAGAAACATCTCGTTATGTTGGGAAAAACTTATAGTATATCTGAATGGCAACAATTTCCCCCTCTGTAGTTGTGTCTGTTAAGCTAGTGTCATCTGCATCGGTATCTGTGCCAAATGGGAAACAGATGAATGGTGCAACTGGAACTGGCCTAGAAATGCTTAAATTCAGAATGGTAGTAAAGTCATTGAGGAAATACCTAAACTCATTATCTATCTGGGAATACGCTGCATCTTAAGGTTCTCACTTCAGACAGTAGCTCACAAAATGTGTAATTGCCATGAGGGATTGGGGGACACATTGGAGTTTAATATTTCAGTATGTACTCTGTTTCTCTTTGGGCTGCCTGCTTTCATCCCAGTAGTCTGTTTGTTTTCACCTTTTGTATGGTTCATTTGGTCAGATAGTAGTGCGATAATTGCACTCGGTGTGTAATTAAAACAGAGGGATAGAGATCACTTAGAACAGGTGGACTGTTTCCAAATGAATTCTGGAGTGGTTTGTTTGTGGTGGAAACATGACCTGACCCAGCTACCATGTCTCCAAGTTGAGCTAAATAGCTTCTGTAGCCAGTCACTCCTTTAATATTGGGATGTGTATAAGATAGTGTAGTAGCATCTAAGAGAGAGTTTTTGTCTCAAAGACATATGCATTAGTCCAGATTACAGCACTTTATTCCTGTATTTACTTTCTTGCTTGTGCCTTAGATACATTCATCCAGTAAGCAGAGTGAACGGTCCTGTGTGGCTTGTAGTGATGCATTTTGATCACTTGGAATTTTTACCACACCAAGGGGAAAAGAATTATATTAGATTTAGAATAAACATTATTGTCCCTCAAGGGAAATTCATCATAGACAACAGTGCTGCATCAACAATGACTAATACAAACAAAAAACACTCACAAAGTCAGTCCATTGTTGCAGTGCAAAAATAAGAGCATAAATAATTATAAAATCAGACGTGTAATGAATCAATCCCAGATTAAAAACAATGACAACAAAAAACAATAAGAATACCGTCCAGAAATACATTAACAATAAAAACACAGGTAATAAAACAAGCAAGTAAAACAAAGAAAAATAATGACTATGTAAGAAAGTTAAAATAATTCCACTTAAAGCACCATAAGAATGGGGTCAGAGTATCTTATCAGTTCTAAAGAATCCACATTTACAAATTCATAAACTAAATTAGACCAGAGCAAATTAACTACAGATCTGATAATGCCCTAAAACTAACATTAGTGATTTTTATATTCTGTTAAGCTGCTTTATATAGTGATAATCATAGCACTGAGATGGGATAAATAGCCAGGTGACAGTTCCTAGGAATGGTAACAGTCAAAATGACATTCAGCACTAGGGATAGGTACTGAAACCTGGTGCTAAACAGGCAATGGCATATAGATAACCTCGAATGTTCTGTTTCTGTTGGTAACAACAGCTGGTGTTCACTGAAGAACTAACAGAAAAGTGGTCACTTCACCCGTTGAAACGAGTACAACAAGGCTTTTACATATTTGGGTGGAAGCGATTGGTCACAAAACCTAGTGAAAGTCTGTCCGTTCAGGCGGAGAAATGCACAGTTACATGTTTAGCTCACAGTTCATCTGTTGTTGTTCTGTTTATGTCATGTACCGGTATGTTGGCAGCCTGGAACACAAATACGAGCATTCAGAGCAGATCAGGAGACGACAGGAAAACCACCACACTGTCAACATACTGGACCGCCCAAGTCCTGCTTTCAGTTTCATGCTTCAAAATTATCAGTGAAAGGCTATTTCTTACCTTTTGCAGTGAATAGTTATTTATATCTGGTTTACACTACTGTCATAACAAAAATCATGTTACGATAGTGATAATTTATTTTCCTACTAAATAATATAAATAATAGTAATTTATTATATCCTTCTGAAACCCAGCAATGCATTTTTGTCCTCTGTAGGGGACAAGTGTTTCACTGCTGTACTTGAAAAAAGCACATTCCAGTAAAAAAAAAAAGAAAAAAAAGAAATGGAAGTGAAAAAACTGTTGCGTCGTGCTGTTTCCAATCAAGGTAATTATTTAATGTATAAAAGCCAAAACTTTTACTTTCCTTGGTGTCGGGGATATAGGCCTATGCTAAAAATAAAGCAAACAATTCTGTTTCCAATTTGAACTGTAACCCCAGCACTAAACTAAAAAGGAACTAATAAATATACTGTTAAAATATTTGATTCATAACCGTAATAGTATGGATGAAACCTTAACCCATCCCTATTCAATGCTTTTATCACTTTCTTCACCCCCAATGTTTCCCTGTAATTCTTTATCTTGTTAATGCAGTTTTTTCACACTTGACCCACCACT
This sequence comes from Apogon talboti, assembly GCA_037367365.1. Taxonomy (NCBI): domain Eukaryota; kingdom Metazoa; phylum Chordata; class Actinopteri; order Kurtiformes; family Apogonidae; genus Apogon; species Apogon talboti. The sequence continues at coordinate 17,615,406 of JAPQRQ010000019.1, read as the reverse complement.
CCCTTGAGATTGTTAATCTTAAATTGATAAAGAATGAAAGATCAATATATAATTTACGGACTTAATGACTGATATCCAGACAACGACACCATAAATTTTGAAGCAGATATGAGGGGATAATATGCTAATTGCCCAGTAAAGGTTTCGTGAATATCCTTCACACTCCCACCTGGTTTGGAAGCTCAGACTTGGAGGTCGGAGAAGTCATTAAGCTTGGGTGTCATTAAGTTTAAAGTTGTGCGTGCACTCCAAGGAGCTGTGAGTGAAAGCCTCAGCCAAACACATCTGCTCCAATTTAGAGGAGCCTCAGGCCAACACTGAAACAGATGCCCCCTCAACTGTAGGCTCCAGGATTAGATCAGAGTCGGTCAGAGACTCTGTGAACACTAACCTTTGTCTCTGTCCAGAAGATAGCGCAGTCTGTGAGAATGTTTGTGCTGCAGTAACCTCAGCTGGAGACCAAGGACTGCTGGTGGATCTCAGGAACTGAACCCGCATTTTCACCACAGGAACCAATGACTATATTTAGTTCCTAATTCTTACGACAAGATTAGAGTAGAATTCAGTGGTTCCAAGTCAAGGTCACTGTGAACTTGGCTTATAAACATTTTTATAATCATCACAAAAATCACACAAATTTGAAATTATCTGCCTGTAAATGGTACCCATTAGACAACATGGAGAGTTATGCCTTATTATCAAGTTACAGGTCATCAAAACATCATTGATGGGCAAGTGTTTGACCAGCAGCTAAATATTTAATGAGCTAATGGTTGTGTACTGCAAAGTAGGGAATACAAAGGAATAGTGAAATGATGAGGCTGGTGGAACCATCAGTATTTTTGTCAAACATAGAAACAAAGAAAAACTGTAAATAAAATTCCAATTTAGTTACTATACACCAAAAATGAACTTCCAAGGCCTCCATCATTTCTTTAAATACCAACAAATACATTACAACTGGTGAACTGTGAGCTTTAAGTAAATTTCCAATTATGAAGAAGCTTACAAGTGGGAGGAGTAATATGGACTCTTCTCATTACCACAACTCAGTTTGAAGGCACAAATAATTAAGTGGTGACATGCTATATACAAATGGTCAAAGGTCACCTTCATTGTAACAGTATGATGTTCTGGGAAAAAAAAATAAAAAATTTCTCCTATAATTTAAAGCTGTAACTCAGAAACAGAAGGGTGTTTTTTTTGTCACGTTTGGTTTGAGTCAGTGACACTAATCATGTGTGCACATTGAAATTATGCTGGTTCTATAGATCTTCTGCACTTTCAGTTTCCATGTGTTGGATGCACCCATGTTTAAGTTTAGTGTCTTTGCAGCAAAATCCATGTTTAAAGCTTATCTACTGTCCTGACCACAAGTTTGTGTTAATGAACTTTATTGGACAAGAAACACACTGAAGATATTTGACTCTGTTTGGACTGACATGGATATAAACGGCACCTTGACGTGTTGGTGGAGGCATTAAAATGTTCCATGTAAATTCTACAATGTATAGTTGTAAAAAGTATAAATAAATTAGACATCAGCGTTACCTGTAGACAAAGTCAAGATAAAGAGTAGACTGTTTTGTTGTGGATTGGCATTGATGATGACAGCCTACAGTATTTTAAAGGTGTTCTGGAACTAAAGTTTAATTCTTATCACTAAAAGCATGAAGTTAAAACCCTGATTTGAGGCTCTTTGATGTGAATGTTGTGAAATGTTCAGTGTTAGTAGTGTTCAGAGGCCATCCCTGCAGTGCAAAGGGAGGATGGTAGCCAGTTAAACTGGGTCATTTGGAACACCAACACATCAACCAATTATGACCAATTAATCCTACTATCTCCGCTCTGGATCGCTTTGTTTAACTGGCCTGTTCTGCTCCATTTGACAAGCATTCACCCTGACAGCTGATGTACCATTTCTTTCTCTCCTTTTTCTCTCTCACACACCAACACACACAGTAGCTAACAATAATTGTGGCTGCTCCAGTGCTCAACAGGGCTCTGCAGCTTAAGAACAGAGATGATTCACGCTGGCAGAAAACTCTTCAGGGTGTTGGAAAAGTCTGGAATCACAGAGAATCTGCAAACAGAACAAACAGCAAAATTCCTGTCACAAGGTCAATCCCAGAGCTTCAGAAGATACAGTCCCTGGTACAAGCGAGCTCTGAGAACAGGCTGACCAAGTTAAAATCATGGATGCAGTTCAGTTCTCAGCCTTGCTCCAATTTCCATTAGTGGCCACTAGAGATACTGCAGCTGAAGAAAATAATTTTTTGATGCATCTCTAATTAATGCCACTTTTCAGTAAATTTCAGAAAGTGCTGAACAAATTCGAACAGAAGTTAGAACAAAATACATCATAATGATTAAACCCATTACTTCAGGAAAACCATTTTTCAGTGAGTACCAGTTAGATAGTTGTCCAATGAGCCAAGCTATGCAGCAGCAGGACTGGTTTGTGAAGTGAGTGATTCATGACAGATTGATGTGAAGTGTGTGTTGCTATTGGCCCAAATGTTGTGTGGGAGTAAGTAATGCACACAAGATGCTTGTTTTATTGCTACAAATGGTCCCCATCTGTAGATGTGCACTTTTAATGATACAGCAAAAATTTCTGATTTACAGCAAATTTGCCAACGCCTCGGTCAGGGGGTTACAGAACCCCATTTTTCCCCCCCGAGTTTGACTTTAAGAACCACAACTATGTACCACTCCTGGACATAAAACGCATGTAGCTCAGTTTTGTTTATTGGCTTGTGACCAGTTGTCTTCCTGTTGATCACACTTCAGTCGTCTTCAGTGGAGTTCATGTCTGGAGTATGGATGGGTCTTTTAATATTTCCCGGAGCTTTATATTGTAATAACTTGGAAAGATCCTTCAAATCTTCTGCGAGTCTTGATGTCTGTCTTTTTTTTTTGGAGTTGCCCATAATTTTTCTCCTCGAAAATTAAAACATATACAGACATCAGCAAGAATTTAGCATCTACCTTACTGACTTGCATATTTAGCTGACTGATATAGATGGGTATTGGAAAGGACTAGTTTGGCAGCAGTTGCACTTCTGCGTCCCTGCAGTGCATCATCTGTCAGAACTGTGGTCGATGCCGGGTCTCCCCCTCAGCCAGAGGCAGAGCAGAGGATGTAGCAGTTAAGCTGCGTTGTCAACACAGCTCAGGCCCAAGTGGATCATCTGATTCTGATGCACTCCCAGCCGCCTCACTGTCACTCAAACACTGTCAATGCTGTGGCTCAGATTAGTGCCCACAGAATGTGGACTAAAAGCAATCGTTTCATTACTGATCAATAACTCACAGGAATTGCTTTTAAAATAATGGTAATATACGATATGGAATCATTATGGCATAACATAAGAATGATATATATCCTGTTTCCAGTGGAAAGTGTGTCTGCTCTCCTGAGAAACTGAGCAAAGCATGACCTTTTAACTTCAGATACCATGGGCTCCCTGATTTGCTTGCTTTGGCATTTGGCATTGTGAGGAAGAAGTACTAATGACATTGCAAACATTAACTGAAAATAAAAAAGAGGATCGGCACTGAATCCAGCACGGCCTGGAGGTTTGTTCATACAGCAGAGAAATGTCAGTTCTGGAGGAAATGAAATGAAAAGGACACATTCCTCAGATATCCACATCGTGCTGATCTCCGTGGGTTACAGCGCTTCATCTGTTGGGCCCTTTATCATGACATGTTCAAGAACTGCAAATGACTCCAAAACTATGAATCAGTACATCTGTAATGCACACACCATTATACATAAAGTGGCAATGTTATAGTGCAATAAACATCGTTAAGTTTTAAAGGTAGTTTTTTATGTAATATTTGTTTGGTGAAGATTATCTTATTATGTGGTTTGTGCTGGAAGCTGGTCATTTGTTGACAGTATCTAGTTCCGTCTCTAACAGTAGTTAGTGTTTCACACTGTTAAGGCTATAGAGCAGGGGTGGGCAATCCTGGTCCTCGAGGGCCGGTGTCCCTTCAGGTTTTAGATATTTCCCTCTTCCAACACACCTGAATGCCATTA
>JAPQRQ010000019.1:17600906-17611258 GCA_037367365.1 Apogon talboti | reverse complement strand
CTGCAGAGCTTGGAGATGAGCTGATCATTAATTGAACCAGGTGTGATGGAAGAGGGCAACATCTAAAACATGCAGGAAACCGGCCCTCGAGGACCAGGATTGCCCACCCCTGCTATAGAGCAACACAAGAGAGGCACTGAACAATGGAAGGTGGATAAAAAGTAATGCAAGTTTTCTACAGAGAAGAAATTGTACAGGCTGATATGGATGTAGGGAACCACTACTAAACCGCATAAAACATGTGACCAGTTCCCAACACAGATTCCAGCTTAGTCATCACAAAGCACATCAACATGTATTAAACTATTAAAGAAATGTTCAGTTTGCTGTTAAGACCATTTCTCAGAACTGTGCAGTTGTATTTATAAGATATAGAACCTTAAATATTGTCTAATAATAAACAACCACATCAGTTACATGTAACATACAGTTTAACCTTATGTGTGGTTAGCAGCTGATGTCAAGGACATTTAATGTCAGGGGAGGGGGACAAATAAAACCTTTCTGCTCTCTGGGCAAAACTATTGATCCTGTCTTTGAGAAATGAGTTTTTCACCGATCTCTAAGATAACCACGTTAAGGAAAATAAAAGATTCATACTGTTATCTTTACTTGATGTCCCCCTGGTGACAGCTCAAACATACGTAATGAGGCAAAGAGCATGTGATGCTTTTCACATTTTATTATATTTCATGAAGAAAACTCAAACTAATATTTAATGCTAATGCCTTTAATCAATGCTTTCTTTGGCTTTAAGCATCAAGCATATTTGTGTCTTGCAGAAGCCATAAAGCAGCTCACAAATGTTTACCTTGATTACAGAGAAGCTCAGTAATTTGTCAGAACAGAAAACCAGCAGGAGGAAACAGTGCCTTTGATGGGGACTAGTCGACATGTGGCGTTCAACTGAATATTTGTGGAAGCAGGACACAGCAGTGTGTGGTGCACTGATGTGTTTTTAATACTGTGTGGATACAGTGGGGTTTTCTGATAAATAATTGGAGCTGAAGTCTTTGTCAGCCTCACCTCATCCTGCTCTGTTAAAACCACTTAGACTGACATACCGTCTCTGCTCCAGCTATTGATTGACCTCTTATCCATAAGAAACTATGCAGAGGGCTTTAGCCACACAGCAGCATCACGACAGGGAACATGCAGGCTGTGTGCATTCAGAATGTTCATTTATTAACCGTGTGTGTTGGGACATAAATGTGCTCGTTTTGCTGTGTAGGTGTGTGTGAGTCATCTTAAAGCCTCTCTTCCTCCTTCTGGGATACAAACAGCTGCATTAGAGCTAAAGACAGATGAGTGTGTGCAGGCATATGCAGGGGCAGACTGCTACATGCAGAGCTCTGTGAGTGGGCTCACATTTTATAATTTATAATATATGGTAGCTCGGTGTAATCCCTCTGCAATTTTTCTAATGTTGTACCCCCATTAATAACCTGCTGTGCACTTTGATCTCGGATTGCTCCGTTGCTGAACAAAACATGATTGTTCTGCTAGTCTGTTTTTTTATGATTTAAGGGCTACACTGGAGGAAGTAAATTTTATACTAAATTGCTGATGTTTTCTTGGGTAGAAGCTTCTGCAGGAGATGAGAGTAAAGATACAGCTGCTGTAGTGTCCTCTATGTCCAGAGAGAAATGTGGTTAGTGAGAAACACAACGTGGTGGTCTATGCAGCAGATTTCTATAATCATCAGTCTGTGACATGTCCTTGAAGAGACCCAGACTGTATTTTTATTCAAATTACAGCAATTGTGTGAAAATGGATGTTAAGAAGGAAATCTTACATCTGAGAAGGACTGTCACATCATGAAATATTACCTTCTTTAATTGCAATTCCTCTGTTCATGTTATCCCACGGTTATAAGCCTGATATTAAAAGAAGATTATTGGCACTGAACAGTAGAAATGACTTTCCTATTTGACGTGTTTGCTCATCAAATTATGGTTAGTGGAAGAGTAGAAACACCCCAAAACATTATTAAATTATTAGTAGTTCCCCAGTGTCCTTAAATCACAGCAGTTGATGATTATGTCTTTAATAGTGTGTGTCCAAGCTCAAACAGCGGAGAATAACATAGACAGTGACAGAAGTATGACATGTCTGTTTTGTCCAGCTCAAAAATGATCAATCAGACAAAGTAATAATGATGGTAGGCCAAATAAGCACAAGAGCTCTAGTGTGAGGCAAATTCATTTAATGATCTGAAATGTTCTTTATCATCCCAGCATCTTTGCAGCTTGTCTTAATGTTCTGCGTGTTATACCTGCTGTGTATATACTGGTTTTTTATCAGAGTTTCATTTTGGAAACTGAGTTCAGCTCTAGAGCTAAAATGATTAGACTCTGTGTAAGAAAGTTGATTTGGAAACAGAGGTCACTAGTCTAATTATTTAACCTATTCAAGATTCAGTCGGTGGCAGTAAAGTTATCACAGCTCTGTAAAAAGCATGAAAGACAGGACAGTAAGTGGCTAGCGTCTTGTTGCTACAGAGACTCTACATCAGGAGTCTGATTAAGTCATCAGTGGTTCAGCTGTACATGCACATACTTGGCTTAAAATGATAATCACATTATGGGATTTATGGAGGCTCTGCTTTGATTGTATTGTCCCTTTAATCAAACCCTGTTTATCCTCTCTCTGTATTTTCAATCAGTTGTTACCAAGGGGCAACAACCATGGCTTAAAATTGAAATCTCTAGCAACACAAATACTGACTCTTTTCCAGGAGTCAGTATGGTCTCATTAACTTTACTTGAAGTCCTCAGGTGCTTCTTTTGTGAAGGGTTGCTTTATTAAGCTTTTAAGCCTAATTGAAGTCTTTGATATTTGATTAAATTGAACTGTTTCGTGTTATCTAATAAAGAAATGAACATGTTATGCATAAATGTTATTCATTCAGTTTATTCCTCTGTCTCTTCTACAGGTTGGAGTGGGTGGAGATCATCGAGCCGCGTACACGGGAGCGTATGTACGCTAACCTGCTGACAGGGGAGTGTGTGTGGGACCCTCCGCAAGGCGTTCGCATCAAGCGGACCGGAGACAACCAGTGGTGGGAGCTATTTGACCCCAACACCTCACGTTTCTACTATTACAACGCCTCCACCCAGCGCACAGTATGGCACCGGCCCCAGGGCTGCGACATCATCCCTCTGGCCAAGCTGCAGACGCTGAAGCAGCACACCGACGGCTCCAACCCCCGTCCAGCGAGTGGAGGGGGAGGTAGAGCGTCTGCCGACAACAGCCCAGGACGTAACAGCGGGGTCAGCCGAGAGGGAAGCACCTCCTCATCCCTGGACCAGGAGCTGTCCGACAAACAGGGCAACAGAGAGGAGGCAGACAGGTAAGGCTGGTGGAGGCCCGCTGAGTCAGCTGAGCAGCAGACGGCAGGGCCAGTCCCAAGACGGTACTGTACCCCTGTACTTCTTTGTAATATGATTTATTTACGTTATCAAAAGCATTAGTGTACTGTACTGGAAATTAAATAAACTCAAAATAATGCCTGAGCTCGATTTAAAAAAAAAAAAAAAAAAAAAAAAGCCATGGGACGACATCGTTAATCACAAACCTTCCACTGAGCTCAGATAAACCTCTACATGCCTGTGGTTTAACTGGGCCCTTGGGCAATGTGACAGTTTGGAAAAGCATTACTTAAGCAGGCAGTTGAGTATTTGTAAAAACCACAAAAATTGGTCTTGGGACAGAACCCAAGTCCAGAGTCTCAACGGAGGTAAAAGAAGTATTGAAATCCTGCACTTCAGCAAAAGCACTAATAGCACATAGTGAAAATACTCCACTGAAAGTAAAAGCTCTGCATTTAAAGCCTGAATTCAGAGAAAGTATGTGTTATTAGCAAAATGTAAAATTCAATACAGTCATTGTCCAGTAAAGTTTCCATGTCAGTGTTTACTGTTTACTTTTTTTGGGTCATTTTACTGCTGGCTTAATGTTTGTTGGATTTTACTGGTGCTAATGTTTAAGATTTAGCTCATTTCAACTACTACAGTATACTCTATCTAAGTATTGGTAATAAACTGAATTCAAGTTTACAGTGAAAATTCAAATTGGGATTAAATCACAAATGCATGCGTGCAATATCTACAGTAAAAGTGGCATTTTTTTCTTATTTTATGACTTGCTGTCTACCTAAGAGGACCCAAAAAAATTCACCTATCAATTGGGTTGCACAGCATCATATACTTCTCCATTTAATTCCATTGTGTAAAATTGCATTGTGTTAAATCATACCAATTATAATAAATGTATAAAGTTGCAGAAAGTGGTTATTTAAACACACACACAAGCAAAAGTATCTCAAATCTTTACATGAGCACAGTACTCAGAATAGTAGTTTTGTATGTTGGCTACAGTTATTAGCATGCAATGCAATCTTTACCCATTTCATACTGAATACTTACTTCACACTAAAGTTTAACTCGTGTTCTCTCTAACAACATATGACTGAATGTGTATGTGTAGAAAAATAATCTACTTGTGAAGTAAGAAAAAAAAAATCAGATCCCACTGATCTGTACCATCATCTAGGTGTTATATGGATGTATCACTCAAACTCGGACAGCACCAACTACTGAAGTGGAACAGCTTTACATTACACTGAAACTGCCTGTGCACCCATGTGTTCATTTAATATCCACATATAAAACGCATGCATGAAGACTGATGACAAGGACATGGAGGGCCTCTCTTTGACTTTACTGTGAATCATCCTATATGATTTTAATCTCTTATTTACTCGCAAATGCTGAATAAAACAGCTGTGCCCTCATTTAATATATGAGATAAAAAACGAGTTAAATGTCATTTATAATGGTCATGTCACCTTACATGGATTTAAACTGCAACTTTACTGATTGACAGATGCATATAACCTGATTGTTCAGAACATTTATTTGCAAAGTTCAGTTTCAAAGAAACATTTTCCCTATGTTTGAGCCTCTCATTCACATATTTAACACATTTAACATAACAGGTCACTAAAATGGAAATATTTGAAAAATGCTCTATTTGCGCATGCCCATTGTTGTTTTATGCAAACAACCTGCACCTGAAACATCAAATATAGGAGAGATGCACCCACAGTATAAATTTGATGCAGATATCTCATTGCATTCTTCAGATAATACGATTACATTATTGAATGGAGAGACAAGACAAACAGACAGATGACAAAACGATTACAATACCCCTTTGGCCCATTGGTAAAAATGGACACATCTACAACTCATTTGGCAAAATCTATATAATATAAAGAATACACTACTTCAACAACACAAACCAATACTTATGGAAACTTAAATTTATAACTTGTTTTTGCTGCTCAGCTTCAAGAGACTAAATATTCTGTGTCTGCTATGTCCAATATTATCTGAAGGTCCACAGTGTCCAGAGTTTAAAGCCATGTAGAAACAATGGTTAGCCTGAGTTTGTGCATTGTGTTGTAGTTGTTTTTCAGTTGTAGTGTTTAGAGATTCTTTGTAAATTAAAGGTTGTTTAGACAGAATTATTTTTAAAAGCAAAGGGGGTAAATACCTGTTTAGACAGGGCATGATTATAAACATCTAAAATAGTGTGTGTTAATAAATTTGGGTGAGTTGTGAGTCAGTGGGAGAGTGTGATTTTTGACCCAAACGTTATCTCACTAGCCCAAAAGGTTAATTCGTCATCACCCCCTCTGGTCCTTGGTCATGCCAGAGGTCTTATTAGTCATGTGCAAAGAAAGAAACCTCTACTCGGAGACAGACGGTGACAAAACACAAAGAGTACGTGCAGAGTGGAAATGGGGTCACAGTATCACTTCTGTTCCACATGACTCCTCTGTGTCTCACTGTCCCAACCTTTCCTCTGTTACTTTGCATGTCCATTCTTTTCCTCCCTCTCTCACCTCTCCTTACACTCTGTTTGATTTCTCTCTCTCACATTCACCTTCAGCATCCTATCATCACCCCCTCCCCCCCTCTGTCTAACCGGTCTTGGTTTGCTGGTTTGCTATAAACTGCTGCAGTCTGCAGTGATTGGTGGATGTGGCTGCCCGGGGTCACCGTGTCCTGTAAATGTCTTCTGTGCTCCAGGACGCTGCACAGACACACACACATGCACAGAGTACACAGTCTGCTCTCGTCAGTTATTCGCATTGTACACTCTGCGGAACAGCAAATCACTGCTTTTAGAGACAATTACACACTCTGGCTGCATGGTGTTCAAGGAGAACAATATGTAGTGACACACATTTGTCAGGCCAATACTGCCATTTTATTAACAAGGCTAATGGCAAACTGGCTGTTCCTACACTCTGCGGTTAGTGTCAAATGTGGGTAAATGTATTCAGAGGTTTTATGAGAATCTTTGTAGTAGATCTCGGTATTTCAGACATATTGACTTGATGGTATCAGATAAAAACTCAAAGGTCACTAGACACACTGCACATCAAAGCCTTTTGGGAACGACCGTGAATGTCAGTTGTCATGACAATCTGGATAGTAGTTCAAGAGGTATGATAATAGCACAGTCATCATAGGATGCGCTTCAAGGAGAGTAGATATCATATCTGGGATCAGTTTGTTTACACTGTATGAGGAACACATGTACTATTTATTGCACTTCCTCATAAAAGTAATCGCACAAGGGTCCAAATTCTCCCATCAGGTCCACATCTAAGCCAGCCTCACATGTCAGTGGATTCAAACCTAGGATCATCCTGCAACAATGAGACAGAGCAAACCGTTGCTGTTTAATTTTCACTTGCTATACAGGAGCTAAAAATACACCTGCTGCTTAGGTGTATTTTCAATTTTTAGTAAGAAGCTCAGCAGCAAGAGAAGACCTAAAACTAATATTAGCAGAGATACCAGAGATGTTCCAGTCAACGGCTAGAACACAGCTGTGCATGTTTACAAACATGGTAATACGATAGAATAGTGTTTAAGATTTATGTGGATGTTATTAACTGTTTGACTTGATGTACTATATAATCACTGGCCTTTTTATTAGGTACACCCGTTCAACTGCTCGTCAAAGCAAGTATCCAATAGGCCAATCACATGGCAGCAGCTGGTTGTATTTATACATGATCAAGATGACCTGCTGAAGTTAAAACTGAGCTTCAGAATGAGAAAGAAGTGATTTTAAATGTGTCGTGGTTCCAGAAAGGCTAGTGTGAGTATTTCTGAAAACTAAATAATGTCTTGCTGATGCCAGAGGAGAATGTCCAGACTAGTTTGAGCTGATAGAAAGACAACAGTAACTCATATCACTTATATTACAATTGTAATATACAAAAAGAGCTTTTCTGGAAGCAGATTGACTACAGCTGCAGCAAATACACTCACCAGCAACTTGAGACTTATGATACAGTCCACCTGGTACTAGCAAGGTGAACCTCATAAAGTGGCAGATGAGCATATGTTTTGAGTTTGCAAATAATACCTAGTGATGGCGATGATCAGTCTGTCTTGACTGACAGTTATTTAGTGAAATCACTGCATATTAATGTGTGTAAATTTCATCATTAGCTATTGAACAAAATACACTAGAATCATCTGATCAATCCAAATGACTGATAATTATCTTCTTTTTCACCCAGTGTCACAGTCCGGTCTTTTTTGTTGCGTCCATTAGTGTTTGACAGAATAATGGCTTGTGTAAGTCCACGAACTTATAGGTGACAATTATATCTTTCATACACATAGTGGCAACAGTAAAATACACCACTAAAACTACTTATATGCTTCTTATTGCACTTATTCTACGCTGATGGCTCTCAGCTTTCACACGTTACACACAAAATAGAAGTATAAAAGTTAAAAATAGTTTTCAATGTGAAGCTTACTCAAGCAGAATAACATAAGTTAGAGTCCAACATATAGCATATAACTTTATATAATATCTGCCCCTTTTCTCAGACACCTGTTTCAAAGTTCTGTCTGCTGCTGTTTTACTCTTGTGATGCTATATTTACAGTTTGAAGCCATCCAACTGTGTTATGATTCTCTGCCGTTTCAGCCAATGCACCTGTGTCTAGTGGATCTTTAAGGTTGTATGGTTCTGTTCCCCACTGCCTAATTTTTAAGCACACTGTCTATTTTGCCAGAGCAGTTTGTGGCTCTAAAGTGTGTGTGTGTGTGTGTGTGTGTGTGTGTGTGTGTATGTGTGTGTGTGTGTGCGCGTGCGCGCACGTACAGTCACACAAGAGAAAGAAAGACAGAAGAATATGAGACAGAACGTATCCAATGGTGAGAGAGAGACACAGCAGTTGTACAGGCTTGAAGATATGCAGCTTATAACATGTTTGTAGTTGACATTAAAACTTCAGATGAAACATGAAATAACCAGAGCCCAGCAGGTCAGGCAGATATGATAACTTCTACTGTTTTTACACAAATCCAGTCAGTCCATTTTGTTTTGGAATGCTGTTCTTTGGAAATCAGGTTGACGTAAAGAAAGATCCTTAAAATGATATTCAGGACCTGCACTTTGACTTCATTCATCATGTGTCACGGTGCATATGCATACACAAGTAGACTCAAGCATTTCCCAATGTCATGACCAGTATTTAGTTTAGTAGTAGTATTGAGACTCGCAGCAGTCCATTTAGTGTGGAGGCTGAGCGTCAGCGTTGACTCCCTCCAGAGACCACCTTTAGTCCGTTAAGGAGAGCGGGACAGGCAGTTTGTCAGCACACACAGCTTCCTCTCTGACAGATGGAAGCTATTGACCTCTACACAGCTCTAACTCCCTGCACACACCAAGGATCCTATTAAAGAGAGCAGGGACGAACGGAGAGAGAGGCCAGACAGAGATAAGGATGGAGAGCTAAGGGGAGGAAAATGAAGAGAGAAAGTGGTACATAGACATGTTAGTCTCTCTGTCCTTCAGTCACATACAGAAGGACAGGGAGGACAGACACTATTAATCTATTAGAAATGCAATAATTTAGGCATCCAGACACATTCACTTCAAAAGTGAAAAGCACAAACGACCAAGACTGATAATTAGCCTATGGTCACACTCAGGATGCAGGTATTCTATTAACATTACAGGTTCAGTTTCCTTTTAATCTGACTGTAGGTTTTACATGTGACTCTGTCAGAAAACAGCATGGAAACATAGACTAAAAAGAGGCATCCAATGAAGTAGTTTTCTGCGATAGAACTGTAGGTGCTTACTGGAGGAATATAACAATTCCATGAAAAATAAATGTACAGTATTAATGTCCAACTCACTCCAAATGGGCCCACTGTAACACTACTTGTGGTGGGCAAATGCAGAGTAAACCCAGAACATTAAAAACAAATATTGGCATGACCTAAAGAGAAATTAAATATAGGCTACCAGAGCACTGATGTCTGATTTGTACAACCTAACACTTGTTTGTAAAACTGGCTGTTGGCCCCCCTTTTTAAGCAAAGATACACAGTATGAGGAGGTGACATTGGGAACATTATGCTCTGTCCATGGTCCTGAACTGTGAATAACAAACTGCTATTTGAACCAAGGAGCAAAGATCTTGACTCCAAAATTAGGCCAAAGTGAAAGTATTGTGTAGTAAGTTGTAATACCACTGATTGCCACTGGGGTTGGATGAAAAAAGTCCTTGTTCCCATAGGCTTACATTGAACTTTTGTCTAAAAAGACTAAATCAAAATTGTTTTCCCAGGACAGATTCCAGGTTAATCTGTTTTCTTTTTAACCTTTAGTAAGGCTAGTTTGGTGGTCCATCTTTAATATTTCCCTCCATTAATCAGATCTCAGGTCAGAAGGGTTTGTGGCAGACTTAGGTTCACTCGCCTGCAGAATCAGACTTTCTGAGTTTCTCCTTATTTAATAAAACATATTTTTTTTCCAGACAGACAGCTTGACTGTAGTTGTGGTTAATAGATTCCAATAACAACATTCTAAAACTATTTTGTTAGGCAGCGCTTGATAAAATTTACTGAGTCAGCAAGTCAGCATTTAACATTAGTTCACCCATGACCCCTCTCACATGGCTCTGACCCCTTGTGTTACCACAGCTCTGTCCCTGTTGTCCAAATATTTTTATTTCTGGCTCCAAAACACTAACATGATGATGGCCAATTTGTGAATTATTATGTTCCAAACAGCAGTTCAGGAACCACTGGGTGACGTCACAGTTCGTCCATCCACTAATTATATACAGTCTATGGTTTGAATTTACATTTCATCTAAGATTTTTAATGTAGTATTGCCAAGCCTTAATAAACTTGCAAGTAAATGTGTTTATTAAATCCCTGCTTGATTAATTGGAGAGCCTTAACATGACATGCCTCTGCACTGTTCCAATTACTGTCCTAACATATGAAAATTTA
>JAPQRQ010000019.1:17587151-17600889 GCA_037367365.1 Apogon talboti | reverse complement strand
CCACAGCTCTGTCCCTGTTGTCCAAATATTTTTATTTCTGGCTCCAAAACACTAACATGATGATGGCCAATTTGTGATTTATTATGTTCCAAACAGCAGTTCAGGAACCACTGGGTGACATCACAGTTCGTCCATCCACTAATTATATACAGTCTATGGTTTGAATTTACATTTCATGTAAGATTTTTAATGTAGTATTGCCAAGCCTTAATAAACTTGCAAATAAATGTGTTTATTAAATCCTTGCTTGATTAATTGGAGAGCCTTAACATGACATGCCTCTGCACTGTTCCAATTACTGTCCTAACATATGAAAATTTAAACGAGGAAATCCAGCTACAGAAAACACATCACAAAAACAGAAACTAAAGAAAGGGAAAAAAACAGAGATGCAGTAGATTCAAGGTCTTGTTTGAATTCCTCCAGCAAATTAAGAACAACATGGCTTTGCAATCAATGTGTTCTGTTAACACATCCCTCTGGCATTCCAAATAAGTACACACAAGTAGAGACAACATTTTCTGTTCTCAGCAGCACTCCTCCATGCATGCTTTTCACATCAATGTTGAGTACAAAATGGGTTAAGACATGCTTTTTTTAGTTGTTAAGGAATGGCTTAATTGGCAGTAAATTGGTAATTGCAAGCCTCCCCAAACATGTGTGAGTTGATCAGAAAATTCTGACAAATGCATAAGCAATAAGTCCAGAAAAGATAACTGTGTCCATGCCTTTCCTCTGGTTTTCACTGTGCGTCTTTTAATAAGGTCTGACAGTTGGAAGGTACTATGTGTCTGAATCACTACCACTTTGCTCAGAGATAGATAGATGTAGATAGTAAGATCGATAGAAATTGATTAGAAAATCAGGAAATGTACACAGAACAACGGAGGACATTTAATCCAGCGTAAAGACGTGAATTCACATACACCACGCACTGCCAAAAGTAAACAATTTTGTTCAAATCATTAATCACAATGAACATAAACGATCTACAGTGTGTTGTGTCATAATATGGGTCTTTACACTTTGACAAATTTAACTACAGATCATAACATTTACAGACATTTATGATGTTAGCGGAGTCGTTAATGTTGCTCACATTATGTCCAGCTAAATTTGCATTTACATTTCTGCATTTGGCAGATGCTTTTTTCCAAAGCGATTTACACGGGGAGGATACTAAATAAATAAATACTAAATAAATACTATACCAAATAATTAAACGAGTCCACTGTCAGCACTAAAACTTTCAGAAGGTCTATATTTGCAGTGTGTACAACAAACCTATGACTCCTAAACTGAAAAACCAGCAGTGACTTTCTGAGTACTAATGGTATTATGTTGTCTTCCCTAGTGTTGTAGCAGCAATGAGACATGAAGTGTTATGTAAGTCATTACAAACAACCACAGGCGGTGGGATATTGTTCAGCTTTGTTTTTCTCCATTTGTGTCTTCATCCTATTCATATTTCATTGTATTTGTCTTTGATCTGTATAAACGGAAGGTTTTCTCAGAAGTTCTGTTGCAGGGATATGAACCGAATATGCCCTGATGCTTGTAAACACCTTAGAATTACATGTATGCATACTCCTTCATCTGCACACTGTATTACATAAAGGAACATATACTGTACCTAATGCAAAACAAGAAAGAAAACAATTAACGGCAAATGGCCAGAGGGAGCCCATCAGTACAGCGCGTCTTTAACTCCACAATGAGAGTCAAACAGAATTTGCAATTAGACATTAGCAACTTTGAAATTGAAGGCACGCCCGGACCACGAAAATTCAGTTTGTGTTGATTCTTATGAATTAAAGGGAGATACTTGATTTGATTAGATCCCATATTGTTTATTCCAGAGCTTATTACATTTAGAAATGAGTCTGTGACAAGGTAATATTTAAAAACAGAGAGCATGTGTGTTGATGAAATAAACAAAACATAATATTTCAAAAATGAAATATGTGAACAGGTAAAATGTCTAAATTCTGGTGATCTCATTAAAAAAGTCACACTACAATGAGTCAGCAAGCAATAAATTCAGTGGAATTGTTGTAGCGTAAAGCCAAGAGATATGGTTCAGATACAATTTAAAGCCCTATTCACACAGAACTTGTATAACCTGTGGACCTGTGATTTCGAAATGAATCCTTAATATCTGTGTTTCATTTACCACATTCACATCAGCTAAGAAAAGTGTGTTTTTTACTTGAATTAATCGACATTTCCCCCCCGTCTGAGGTCAAGGCTCAGGTCTTAGAGAACTGTTGAAATTTAGAATAATGTTCCTTGCTGTAGCTGTCATTCATCTTAGAATCTTTTGAGAGTTTGCGTCTTTTTCAGGATTTAATTTTGCTCTTTCAGTAAATATCCATGCCAAATCGTGACATGAGCCTCCTGGATTTCCACACAAAACACTGTTAAAACTTTCATTTCTCATCAGCAGAAAATAGGTTAAAAAGATGTGCAGGAAACAAAAATTGTTGCAAATCAGAGGTGTGCAGGAATAATATTACAGCAGGACTTAAAAATTATGCGAAATAGGGTAGATAATTTGGAATTGCCTTTACAAATAACAGACAGCAGTCACACAAGACTAAGATCACAGATGACCTTCGAAATTATTACAAATTACCAGTGGTCCACAGGTAGTACTAGCCCCATGCAAATACAGCTCATGTCTTGTCTCTCTGCAACAGAAGCTACTTAATGCTGGATAAATCTGGTGTTTGTAGCATCACATCTGTTCTCTAGAGGGTTAAAGCCTATAATTACAATCTTAACTACATAATATTACATGAGTCTGGTCAGACATGGATATAAACTGACCTTTGACCGGTTGGCGGAGGCGTGCAACCCTGATGCAGTAATTGTAGTTTAATTAGTTAAATGCTAAATATATCAAAGCAATAAGCCCCAAGAGGCTGTGGTCTACAGCTACTTTAGTGCAGTTAAAAGTCGGTGCTATTTTCACCCTGAAACCCCCTCTGCAGTTCTCCGACGACTGTTAATCATCTTGGATTCTTCAGAAAATAAAAAGCGCAACAAAGAATTTAAAAATGTATTGATAACAAATAATGTTTTTTCTGCCAATGCAGCTCTTCGGCAGCTGTCAGCAGAACGGTTGCCAAGCAACACATAGACAAGTTGGAAAAGTATTTGAAGTTTGAGCCAATCCTTAACAACTGTCTGGATGTCATTAAATGTGCACTTTTTGAAGTTGTGTTCATTTGTGTTAACACTCCTCTTCACTGGTGCAGGGCTGTTTAATGCTCAGTTTTGTTTGTCTGGTGCCAGAAGCAAGAATGATGCTCCTGAATCTTCTCTTGTTGCAGTGTTGATATAAGATTGCATTGACTATTCACTTTCCTGCTTTGTCCCTTACATGATTTCTAAGAAGGCTCTAGGCAGCACCAGAAAGTTGTTGTACAGTTCTCAGCACATATGAAAAAAAAAGGTTTAGCAGTCTCTTCTTTTTCTTCTTTTACTCTCATTAATTTCTGTCTCCTTTCCTTTTTAAGTCTATTTTATTCTGTCCATCTCCTTTCCATCATGACATAATGCAGTCCCAGATGTTTGTATATTGAGTATTTTATCATGGCTTCAAGGGCAGATCAGCCAAATAGAATAAAAATAAGAGCTTTCTGTTTTATAAATGGATTTACTTCTCCTAAGAACTCAAGCAATCCTTCACTGCAAATGCAATTCTGTAAACCATTCAGCAGTATGTTGGCCATGAAAAAATAACCCAGCTCCTGTTTAGATTAGTATGACCTAATCAAATGAAAAAGGGAAACACGGCCAGTGTAGTTGTATGAGTTGCTTAACCCTTTGTCACTGGGGGTTGACTGAGCACAGAAATGAGCTTTTTTTTTTGTGGAGACGAAAGAATGTGAAGGCGATGGATCAGGTTCACACTACAGAGACAGAGACAGATGGAGAGGGACTGGAGGGGAAAGTGTAAATTGATTTGAAGGTCAAATGATTGTGAATAAATTAAAGATAGTTGGTAGTTATCCGAAAGACGAAAAGGCGAGGAGAAGGAAATTGGACAATGGACAGAGCTTTAGAGCCGAGCGATGGATGAACTTAAAGGCTGTGTGAGTGTACAGCATGTACCTGCTCTGCCCTGTAACGCTTCATATCCCCCCTCTTTGTCTTCCTTTCACACACACATATGCATATTACCATCCTCAGTATACAAACACTCACACTGCCACCATTCAGTGCTGCCCCTGGGGATGAGTGTGGAAGTATTTGGAAACAGAGGGTGGCCAATACTGCAATCGATTTCACACTCCCCTCCCTCTCCCTGTTTCACCTCTTGTTCTTCCTCCCACACTGCTCTTTCCCTCCTCCGCCTGGTGTCTGACAAACAAGCACAATTTGAGGCCCACACACTGAAGGGGATGAATGAGTGAAAGTGAAGTGATGAGGTAAAGGTCTATTGCTGCCACAGGCCGATGTTCGGTGGGTTTTTAGCAACGAGTGTCCCTACATCACAGAAGAATTTCTCTAAATACTCCCCAAAATCCCTGTTCTAAAATGAGCTGTGATGATGTTTACATGCCCTCATTTTGTAAAAGACAGTATCCATACTAAGCTGTTTACATGGCTAATGAAAGTGAATAATCCATTAATATTCCTGTTTACATGCAGCTGTGCATATTTAGATTAATACTGCCCTACTAACATGTTTACATCAAAATATGAAAAAATTAGCTGGAGCCTTTTGCATCGAAACATGTAGTTTAGGTCGTTTTCCTCTGGTAGTGGACTTGATCAAACATGTATTTAAAAGTATTTGAAAATGTCACAAATCTTCAAAGTTAGGGATGTATCACTGGCAATACTATTTCTTACCATATAAATAGTAAATAATTTAATATTTACTTATTTAATAGTACAACAGTACACTTAAAAATATAGACTCTGAATTATATGTCACTGTTCCACTGGAGCCACTAGTTGCTTACCTCCAGAACTGTGGACCCCCCCCCCTAAATTCAGTTTTTGATTGTTACTGTAACACGAAGGATACAATGAACATGTAACATACATAGCAGCAGCTACTGCAAAATGCAAATCAGCTGCACCAGGTGAGAGCAACAGTGATGTGTAGCAAATAAGCCATGGAGGCTCACACTGCAAAGATAAATATAGACCAGTGTTAGATTGTATCATATCATCAAAATTCCAAAATTTTGGTCAAAAAAATTACTGTGCAGGATCAAAAACTAAAGATACAACAAAACTTCAAAACAAAAGCTGATTATCTGTGTTTTATCACCCAAACCTCTGTACATTTGCTGCATGGTGGTTCGCCAGTAAAAAGAATCATTCTGTGGCACATCTGGTTTGTGAACAGTCTGCAGACCTCATGTGTTCGATGTAGCCTGAGCATAAGTCATTAGTATTCATAGAACATAACACTGTAGAACACATACTTTGACAAAAGGTTGAAGATTATTACTGCTGCCACAGGTTTATGAGGAGGAAACATGTAGGCAGCATGAAGAGCACACTGGGCTTTAATAATGTAGCTTATGATATCAGGCCATGTAGAGTGAATGTGACAGACAGCTCTTTATCACCGTGCCCCCCTGACACTTAATTAAATCTTCTCCCCTCTTTTCTCCTCTCAGGACTTCTCCCTTCAGGTGGAACACCGGTACAAAGGAGCGGATGCTGATTAAGGTAACGGACAGGGAGCCCAGCTTTTTGGCACACCAGGGAAATGGCTACTCCCCGTGTGATCCCCCCACCACACCCGGAGCCCCCTCAGGAGGAGGCACCACCTCACGCACCCGCCGATCCTCTGGAGGTAACCCCCCCTCTGAACCCGATGGCTCCCCTGTTCTCTACGCTGACCGTCGCCAGTCTCCCTTCCTGAAGCGGGCCGAGCTGGGGGGATCGGGCACCCACCGTCGCTCCTCGGCCGACTCTCAGCCCCCATCACCCCGCTACGCTTATGAACCCCCACTTTATGAGGAGCCGCCCTCAGAGTACCAGCCCCCTCCCATCTACGAAGAGCCTCCCACTGACATGCACCTCTCAGACTCATCCTTCTACGGCACTGGCAAGTCCCCTGCTCGCAAGTCCTCTGCCCCCCTCTATCATTCCCCCAAGCAGGGCCAGTCTCCTTATGGCCAGCTGGTTCTGACCCGCCAGAAGTGTCCTGAGAAGACTCAGAGTCTGGAGTACAGTCCTGTGGGGAAGGAGTATGTCAAGCAGCTGGTCTACGTAGAGCAGTCGTCCTCCAGTCCTCGCTTTAAGACTGCAGACCGCCTGCTCCGTTATGGAACTACAGGGGGTTACGGTGGCTCCTATGGGGGGTCCTACACTCTGCAGCACAGCCAGTCTCTGATCAGAGACCCCCGCCTACTGCTGGACTACAGTGGCGAGGGTGGCGAAGGAGGCCAGAGGCTGCTTTATGAGGACTCCATATCCTGGTCGTCAAGCCAGACGCATACTCTGTCATCCTCTTCCACGGGCGGCCCTGGGGCATTCTCCCCTGGTGGAAACCGCAAACGGAAGAGCCGCAAGCCGTCCCTCCCCCAGGAGCTGGCACGCTGTGGGGCCCCCGAGGGGGAACTAGCAGGGACGGCCTCCGAGGCCATGCTGGCTCAGGCTAGGCTGGCGTGGGAGGCCCAGCAGGTGATGAAACAGAGGAGCAGTTGGGACTCAGGGCAGGGAGGTGGAGGGTCAGGGCCAGGCAGTGGCTCCAAAGATGGGTATGAGAGCGATGGGGCGGTGCCTCTGCCGTTACCGGGGCCCGTGGTGAGGGCATTCAGCGAGGACGAGGCACTGGCGCAGAGTGATGGGCACCACTGGAAACGCAGCACCTTCGACCGCCTCGGCTTCCCTCAGGCCCTGCTGGAGAAAAGCCTCTCTGTCCAGACCAACCTGGCCTCCCCAGAGCCTTACCTCCACCCCTCACAGGTACTGTTGCATGCGGGGACACCATATACACATTTAAGGGTAGTTTCACTATACTTATGTATACACTATAAAAAAAATTATGGTAGAGGTCAGTTCATACTCATATCGCAGTTTAGTAGGTCACAAAATATACACCAGTTCCTCATTGAATTTCAGTGATTTGGTATAAAATGAGTCATGTATTATATCACCCTGCACTACCTGGGAATTACCAATATGAAATGATAGACATTTTTACATAGTCATATTGTACAGCTCTGTCCACCTCCTGGAGATTTAGGTAAACGTTTTTCATCAGCCACAACATCAGAGGATGGTGATGTTATAAGGATGTTGGTTTAATCACAGGCATCTTGTCTGTTTTTTGTCAGTGAACCATCCTGCACAATGTCACACAAATAATTTATTATTTCTGGACAGTACAATACCTTTAAGTACGCTGATTGTTCTCCAGTGAACCCTCTCCTTCCCATCATTTATCCTCATCTCCTGTAGCCACTAACGGGACTCCTGTATATTTATCAATTTCTTGCGTTAATAAGGGCTGGAATTTTGTCCAGTGAGTACTTGATGAACTCAGGCTGTGCTGTCCTCCTGTGTTCTAGCCCCAGCTTGCTGTAAAGCCCAGGATGCTGGGCCTCTGATGGGCTTACGTAATAGTCCCACTGCTGCTTGATTGAGCTGCAGACCTTGTCACTCCACCTACAGTAGCACCATGCGCAGGAAACACACACATGCATAACAGTTTCTATTTACTGTAGCAGCTGCTCTCAAACTATTACTCATACCACATGAACCTCATCAGTATGTAGAGTTTTACCAGTTGCCATGGAAATGCAGATGTTGAGATTCTCATTTTAATCATTTTTTAATTTCCATGACAACAGGGAGGATGCAAAAGCTACAGAATACCCACTGCATAAATATGGACATGAGACTGTTGTTTCATGTATTTACACCATGCTGTATTTACTTAAATCAACACTGATGGCCAGTCTCTAAACCAACTAATTCCAGGAGAGCTAGTGCTAAGCTTATGTGTTTATACATTATCAGAAGTTAACATTACTATTATAAAACACAATTATATGTGTGCACATTTAGGAGTGAAAATTACTTGTTTACATTTAACACGAAGTCTCAGCAGTGTGGTTTGGGTTTTTAGTGAGTTTGCAGCTTTCACCATTCGCTCTTCCCCTGTTCAGCCTTTATACACTGCTGCCCATAAAAATAGAATAAAACATTTTTACCTATGACAGTATGTAATCATTGGTCAAAGGTGATTACTGATGTGTATGAATGGGAATAAAAAGAGGAATGTGTCGGAAAACAAAATTATTCCAACGTTGTCAGCAGCAGTTTAGTAAATGTGTCCATGGTGCATCTCTGTAAGAAAGTGGATCTATCTGTTAGTCCCTGTTACATTTAAGATGTGACACCTATGGAGTGGTTTGACAGATTGCAAGATTTGGATCAAACTTGGATGGAAGGATAAAGTGAAATGTTATCAGTGGCCAAAGGTCAAAGTCAGTGTGACTGAGGGCTGTGCAGTAAATCACTTTAATTAGAGTATAGGTTTTTCCTTCTGAATACAGTGAAAAATGTCTAAATTAGATCAAGACAATTCTCTTATCACTCGACAAAACTTCCAAATGCAACCTGTTTACTAATTTTAACACATTAATTATGAATGTCTATCTACAGTCATATAGTTTTAGTAAAGAAAGAATATTGATGAAACACGTTTTGCATTAAGTTCATGTAGCCAGAAAACAATTTATTAAAATTGTCCATTACACTGAAAGAGAGATTTAATTTTTTTGCCATATCCTCCAGCCGTATGTGTGTTCATTATTATGACCATAATATCTCAAGAACATCTTGAAGCAATGTCACATTTGGTACCAACATTCACTTTGACTCGAAGTGAATTTATTAGATTTTTGTCAAAGGTCAAGGTTGTTGTGACCGCGTAAAACTGCTGCAGGATCAGTGGATGCTGGCATCACATCCTTGATGGCTTTGTCCAATTTCTCAGTTTAACATGAAGCTTAGAGCGTAGGGCTCCCACTAAAGACTATTAATATGGGGATAGCTAGTGTGACATCACAAATCACTTCTGTGTCCAAACCCCTGCTGCTAACGTAAACAGCATTGGCCACAGCCCAGGAACCGATCACCTTTTTCACAGTGACATCCTACTTTGCTGACTTCCCAAAGTCAGTAAAAGGAAGTCTTAACTCTTATAACTCAAATAGAGTTATAAGAGTTAGTTTAATGCCAGGTGGGTGTCTGACAGGGAAAGTTCAGGCGTCAATGAAAAAGAGGAGCAAGGAGGTTGAGGTGAGAGCCAGTAGCTAGCAAACATAAGGGTGTTAGTAATAAAGTTAACATTACTGTACCCGGGTAACGTTACCATTTAATTAGCAATGTTAGAATATGTACCATATGGTTAGTTGACAATGTAACTAACATATCATTACTTAAAAAACTAAGTGGCAATGAACGTCTTACATCTCAGGCTCCCTCCAACTTGCAGAACCAACTTCTATCATCAGATGTGTTGTTTTTCTATATACAGACATACTAGAGTGTTTTTTTTTTGTTATTTTTTTCCCTATCATATCATATCTCTTATGTCAGTATAAGCAAGTAGAAAAGCACTCTGAGAGTGCAGAGCTCCGCCAAGGCAGCTCAGTTCCCCACCATGCTGCTGTAACATACTGTATAATACCCTTTAAGTGGGTTACCCAGCAACAGATAAACAATAGGGCCACACTGACATGATGTCAAATGTCATGCGCAGAAACAGACATGCCCGCTGAGAGGTTATTCAACTGAAAATGCCATAAAAAAATTCTGGATCCATTTCTTGAAAATGTTATTCAAATCCGTCCATAACTTTTTTCGTTATGTTGCTAGCTAACAAACAGACAAACCCTAGTGAATACATGACCTCCTTGGCGGAGGAAATAATGCAGTGGTGTCATCCACAGAAACTTTCAGGTAAGTTACAGAACTACCATGTTACTATCACAAGATAATTAGCTGTGGTAACGACAGTGATAAATTCTGTTTGTGAAGGGGACTAGTTAACTAAATTGTCCAACAACACACACACATGCACTGCTTTAAAGTTACACATAGATAAGAAACGTTATATAAGCTAACGTTTAGCGGTAGTACTAGCTAGCTAACGTTAGCTACTGACGCTAGTCTACACTAAGCTTGTTGTATTGTTCATCATTTGAGATCCAACTTCCCGTATCAACTTCAACCATCTTCTCCTTTTCGTCGGGTGGGAAGTGGAAATAAGAGATTGTTTTATTGACATCATTTCTATTGCAAAACGAGACACAGCACTGCACCACTTTACGTTTGAATATTCTGCGATTGGGCACGGAAGTAACGTTTTAGACTATGATGATGTAGCGACTAGGCATCCCGCATTATTTTGAATGTCATTCAATAAAATCAGATGTCTTAAAGATTCAAATGTCTTTTTTTTTAAGCAGAAAAAAACCCCAAAAGCCTTCAATTCATGCACTGAAAAACCAAACCAAATCTTCATTTCTCCCATTTAATATACAGCAACCTGTTAGATGTGATCCATAATTCAGTTGTCATTTTTAAAGTCCATTAATAGACTTATTGTTGTAGCTGTAGGCAAAACTCTGTTGTGTAAAAATCTGTAAATGCAAAGTATGTTGACTCTAAGTACTGATATTCTGTGTTATTCATGTGGGATTAGCAGTTGTTTCACTTTACCACAGAAGCATGGGATTTGTGTTCCATCCACCACTGGAGTTAAGACTGTAATGTTTGTTTCACTGGCACTAATTATAAAAGTAAAAAAATGTCTGCATGTCAGGAATGTCCAACTTCACAGTGAGTTAGTTTAACACACAGCCGGCCCTTATTTCCTCTCATACACATAAATTTTTCATTGTCTAAGTGTGATGCAAAGAGAAGGACATGAAATGAAGACATAAGCACTGGTTGGTATGACAGGTGCCTTTATCTGAGGCCTCAGAGGCTCTGATAGATAAGAAGACAGGAAGCACTAAGCCAAGAGGAAAATAGGCTGTCGCTGCCTCTCTGTCTTTTTTTTCCTCAACACTGCAGCGACATAGTTTAAAGCCAAGAGTCTGAGGAAAGGAATCTGTTGACAGGATCCTCCATTAGAAGAGCAGTAGAAAAATGACTGAGGACAGTGTGGAGGATGAAATTAAATGAGCAGGCAGATAGATTTTATTCAACAACAGAGAAGGACTGCGGATGCCAGGGCAGCTGTTATGTAAAACTGCAGCCATCATTACTGGAAATGAATGTCACAACAGTCACCAGGGAGGTGGTAGCAGAGAAAATCTCAGTTACTGCAACTTTCTGTAGCTTATTTAATAAAGAAACAGCTCAGTATCGATAGAAACACTTGTTAGCTTAGTATGGCGGTTAAAGGGGTTAAGTGAACTTCACCGTCATAGGGGTGGCTGTTGCATTATGACAGTAGCCTCTGAAAAAAGTGAAAACATAAAAGACAAGAAAATCCACATCTTAAGATGCTTTTCCCCCCCTTTATTCCAGGATTCTTGAAATAGAGTATGTGTTTCTGACAGTGCTTTAGGAGGGTCAAAAGATATGTGTAGTATGTAAAGCTACCTTATTGTTAGATCAGTTTTGGCTTGTTGCCTTCATCAGAATCATACTAGTAGTGTTGTTGGAGTCTTGACCTCTTTAGAAACCTCAAAACAATCAGCTGAAGGTGACATTTCAGAGGAACTATTTCCAGCCTCTGCAGGGAGAAGATGTTTTCAAATGATGATGCCAACTTGTCTGTGAAGAGCATCGTGTTCCTTAACAATGTTATTCCTCAGTGCCTCGATTGAAATAAATGGACCCTTTGTTAGACTGAAATAACCTTGTGGATATTGACGTATTAACACGTCAGTCATAATCCTCTCCTGTGAACCAGGGAAACTCTCAGCTCTTTAAGTGTTCTGCAGCAACACCGAAATGAATGACAATTTCTGTTTCCTCTCTCCATCTCCATCTTTCTTCTTCTCAGTCGGAGGACCTCGGAGCCTGTGCCCAGTTTGAAGCCAGCCGAAATGCCAGGAATATGATGCCGAGCGCCAGCTGTGGCGTTTTCCCAGAGTTCACCCTGAGAAAGCCCTCGTCAGAGACTGATATTGAGAACTGGGCATCGAAACACTTCAACAAACACACACAGGTACTGATGCGGGTGCGTGTGTGAATTAGAATTGCATAACCATCTCACACATCAGGATATGTCTGCTTTCTTTCATCCTATCTTCTGCAGGTACTATTTCAGCAGTTAATTATGATATTAACTCTGTTTTCAAGGAGGCATTCCACTGATTAAATGCATGAAGATCTGTAGATGCCATCAAGATTATTTTGCTTAGACCAGTAAACTAGAAGAGCTGATGCTCACATTAAGTTTGAAAGATGTGGAAATTTACCAGGAAGGATCAAACTAACCATATTTGTAGGCCTCTATTATAATCATGCCACCAGAAAAACTCAGTAGGTAGCATGACAAAGTAATTGGCATTACAACACAGCTAACAATTAGTGCTAACCTAAATGGATTATAAGTAAAGGATATGCTGACATAGTAATACATTAGCATGGAACATTATTTGCATACTAACATGATCAAATATTAGCATGTAATCTTATTTAAAATTAGCACTACTGCTAATCCACAGAAATTCTGTTAGATTTTCAATATGTAAAAGGTGTATGTGCTTAACATGGTTTGTGCTTGAGTCTGTTTTGTGCTGAGTTGTTCTTCTGTTGATTTTCACTATTGTAGAATTAGTTTTAGTACAATGTAACGGCTGTAGAGAAACATAATAAGAGGCAATGGGGCTCTCAGAAGCACGTGTAAGGATTTTTGGGAAATAAGGTTACTTGACTCTCCTTCATAGAAATCAGTATAGAGGTCCTTATTATACATGTAGGCAACTGGAGCTGTTTTTAGCTTAATTGAACATTGAAAAATTACCTGCTAGCACAAAACAGACTCCAACATAAACTTCACAACTAAGCACACAAGCATCCACAAACCTCAAATATTGAACCTTAAATGTCAGTGTAGACACTGATAAACTAACATTTTGCATCGGAAGTCGTTTTAAGTCATGTTATTGAAAGATATGAAGCAACCAAAAAATAGTCATTGATTTTGACAGTGTAGAAGTATGAAACACAATTGTCCTTCACTCATTGTCTGTACTACTGAGCTCCTCTTTCCCATTAGTCCCATTAGTTTCCCATGAGTGAGTATTAAGTAGAACACTAATACTGTGTGTTGTGATGAATACTGATTGATTAATAGAGGTAATGTTATTAACCATCTTCTACTGACCTAAATCAGAGGACACAGCAATGATAATCCATGTTTTCTGTGTATTTACTGTCAACACTCCTGTAACTGTGCAAAACCTTCGCTTCACCTGGATATTTCTTTCTTTTTGATAAATGTGAACTGTAGTTTTAATCCCGTAGATACTGTACATAAAAAGAGCAAGTATGTATGCTTTAGGTGTTTTATGGTATTTCACATGATGTAACCCTAAAGCTGGATTATGACCCAGGCGAACTGGGACCACAGAGCCCAAAAGGTTCCAGGATTACATTGAGGCAGGTGATTTAGGTCTATTAATAGAAATGCTGTTTGGACATTGAGTTATCTGACGTTACTGAGACCATAAGGTGGCCTTGCATGTCATTTTTGCCACAGAAGCCTCCTCAGCAGTCTTAACACCCC
>JAPQRQ010000019.1:17569507-17585563 GCA_037367365.1 Apogon talboti | reverse complement strand
CCTTTATTTGTTCAGATATTTTATGAGACAGATGTTTCCTACTACATTTAATTAAGGTCTACTTTTTATCTGCCGTATACATGCAGTTGTTTGTATTTTGACATTCTGCATGTTTATAGTGTTGCGTTTGTCTTTTTCTCTGACGGTCAGTCAGTCTTTTGTTTTTCTGTTCTTTCAGGGTCTGTTTAGGAGAAAGGTGTCCATTGCCAACATGCTGGCCTGGAGCAGCGAGCCCATCAAGAAGCCTATGATTGTCACCTCGGACCGCTCCGTAAAGAAGGAGGCAGTGGACATCTTCAAACTCATCCAGACCTACATGGGAGACCGCCGGTCCAAAGTAGAACCTCTCTCTGTGGCTCTGGAGGTCTGTAGACCGCTTGAATCTCCGCTCTGTCCTGACTATATCAAACCAGGAAGTCCTTACTGATTCTGTCGTGTCTTACCTTGATATCTCTCTGTACTGCGTGTCCATGTCTTTGTTGTGACACATTGTTACATGAGGACCCTTAGGAGCCACAGTCTCAGCAGGAAATATCTTGACTGCTGTAATAAGAAGATGATGAGCACCAGCTGTTCCCTAAATACATCAGATAAATTGATTCAGGGCAACACATGCAGGCCAGAAGGTGCCAAGCTGTGGTGAATTGGCTGAAATTTGAGACTTATTTGGTAACTGAACTTCAGTTAACCTCAAACAAACAGACAGAAAAAGAGAAAAGGAGCAGCATAAGATGAGAGAGTAGAGTGAGTGAGGGTGTGAACAGAAGGACAATGTTTTTGTAGGATGTGTAGATGTTATATTTGGCATTATTTGATACATCAGTGAAGTGTGAATTGCCTTGTATAGCAGAATTCCTGCTAAAGGGCTCATCTGCAATACACCTCCTATGGTTGAACACAAAAATATAATTGTTTTTCACTTTTGTTCACATTCGTTAACAAGCCCCAGGCGAGATTAGAACTAATAATGATAAATGTTATATTTAAAGAAAAGGCCGAGGGGCTCTGGGAGTGCAGACCTCCAGTGGTACACAGTTTGTCTCAGTCCTGAAGTTTATTAAACCACAAACAAACCACAAATTATCAGCTACGTTTTCCTCCTTTTCCTCAGTTTGTGCCATTGCCTGTTACCATAGTAACAAAGGTCACTTTTTTACACTTCACACTTTTTTTTTTAATTATGACATTTTTTGAGCCGTTGCTTATATTATGCTGCAAAAAAGTGGCAGGGTACTTTTCAGAACAAAGTCAGTTTTTACAGGTTGTAGTGGGATAAATAAAGGTGCCACCCAGAAATCATATGACAACAACAATGGCCCCTTGACCTGTCGATTTCCACCCACAGTGTTCAGTACGAAACACACAAATGTTAAAGATAATGAAGTGAAGGACAAAAGTGTGGAGCAGCCTCAGGATAATGAGTTTCTGTAATGTGAATAGTTTACTTTGTGTGTAACATTTTACCTGGACATGAACCCAGATGGACAGGATGGGCTGTATCTGAGGCTCCAGGTTCATTACTATTTCTGTTGAATACATATGCAGATGCCACTGTTATTAACGCACATCACAGCTGCCGTGAATAGTTCTGATGGTAAATATTCATATGCAGATACTTCACACTTCCCCTGTCATATATTTGTCACATTTCCAGTTTGTAAAAAGGCCTATAGTTGTGATTTGCAACTTTAACCTTCGGAAACAAGCACTGGAGGAATCCCCCAGTAGCGGGATTATTCCAGAGTACACCCTATGAGCCAGACTAATCAGTGTGTATAACACCAGAGCATTTCACAGATTAATTATCACAGTGTGCTCTGTCACGACACCGTTATCCCCGTTAATGTGTGTCAGTCCTCTGGGATAGCTCAGATGTGTCCAGGACTCCATGAACCCTCTTCTATTACCCTCCCACAGCCACATGTTCAGAGTCCTTTTCCTTCATAGAGAATCATCGGAAGGTACGGACCCTCCCTCGCACTGATTAGGCGTGTCTTTTTGTTCGTCCTCCAGGTGGTGGTGCGTGGGTGGAGTAACCAGGGTTTGCGTGACGAGCTCTACATCCAGCTGTGTCGTCAGACCACAGAGAACTTCCGCTACGACAGTCTGGAGCGAGGCTGGGAGCTGATGGCCATCTGCCTGGCCTTCTTCCCCCCGACGCCCCGCTTCCACACCTACCTGGAGGGCTACATCTACCGACACATGGACCCGCTCAATGACACCAAGGGTGAGGGAGGCCTTCAGGATTTGCACCACAGTTTTTATTCAGCTGAGTTTCTCCTCATTACCAGATAATCAGATGTACTGTTAGTCTTGCCTTTTTCAGTTCCAGTACACTGCTGACAAGTCATCCCCACACCTCTCCACAAACACTGTTATGCAAGAGCTCAGACATTAGTATTCTTTACTTTTTGTTCACATTGCAGGACATGAATGCAGTCGTATATCCTAGTGTTTTGAAGGCTGCAACTCCAACCATGATCTTAAAGATTTCTCTGTTCAGTAACCATCTTTACACAAATTTATTTCATGCATATTTTAAAGTGTTTCCTCAGAAAGTGTTTATGCAAAGATTTGAAAAAAGCTCTTGTGGTGATTTTTGCCTTTTTTCCCCGCAAAAACGCTAATGCATATAATGGGAAATAGAAACTTTTTTTTTTTTTTAAATCAGCTCTGATGCAGCAAACATTCAACTTAGGTAACTTGTCACCAGAGTCTTCTTGAATGTTCCCGTAAGTCATGAAAACATTGTTGCTACTAGCAACAGGTAGTTTTGTCAGGGGACCAGATTCCTTACTCTCAACCATGAAATAAACATCTCAGCCAGTTGGAATGATGAGATTGTTGTTGTAAAATGAGGCAACACTGATTGTTTTGAGGGAATTCTGCAGATTCAACCAATCAGATCTGTGATTTTGAGACAACTAGTGGAAATAAATGAAAAGTGATATGTTTATTCAGTAAAGTTCTGTGTATGTGAGGGTTAATACTTGGAAATGTGGTTCACAGTCTGAAGACAGAACAAGGTGAAACACCATTTTAGTTGGAAAATCATAACAGGACGCTCTTTTTGTACAGTCATGTGTAGTGTAACTTGTATTGCTACCTTCTGGTGACATGCAGACTAGTTAATTTGTTCCAAACCCATGAGTGGAAACCAACATCATTCTTTTATTTTCTGATTTTTCACTTCAGTTGTCAAACACGGCTAATGTGTTTGATACTAGCTTGATTTCAGTGAAAATATGTGGCATCTTAGTGCAAATCCATCCTCTAAAAATACCCTGAGGAAGAACTTTATGAACTTCAAAAAGATACTGACCACACAATTTTCCCTCTTGGCATTCATCAGTGCACAAACACTGACTTTGCACTTTGGAGAGCCTTGTAATGGGGGTATTGATCTAAGTTTCCCCCGGCCCGTGGAACATGTTGGTGGAATTCCAGAATGAAATATCAGAAATGAGGGAAACTGATACAGTTACGATAGTCAACTATTTAATACTAGGATCCTGAACAGAAAATCAATAGGTTACATTAAAGTCCAGTCCCATGTCCAATATCGGTTGCTGTAGAAAGCTTCATATTGACAAAGATGAACATGTATAATGTGAGCCAGAAGGTAGCATTCAGAACAGGCACAGAGATGGGGACAAAGCAGAATGAAACTCAACTGGAGATCTGCTGCCCCCTACAGGTGAACAGCATGAATAACATGAGTTCAGCAATTCAGAGGTAAAACAGGACAAATGGTTTTCAGTTTGTCCTTGGCACAGACATGTGTCAGTGCAGACCCAATCAGACAGCACAGCCCGCTACTGCATTTATTACTACTACTGTGATTATAATGTCAACAGACATGGAATCATTAATAAGTACCATCAGTTGGAACATAGATATTAAACCACTGATGTTTTCTATTTTATTTATGAGTGTAATTGAGAATAATTCTGATGCAGCTTGATGGTTTTACATTGTTACAGCTAACGCTAAACAAGTTTTAAATGATCGAATAACTAAAATAAATAAGTGATTGTTAGAAAAAGTAAGAATAAAACAAACATACTTAAGGTACTTTGGCCAGATTAAAAAAAGGTTATGACCACAGAAACTCATTGGTGGGATTGAAATAATCTAATTTCAAATGAGTAAATATTCGCATTTTTTGCCAAAGAAAATAAAAGATGTTTGTAGTCAATTTTAAAGGATTAGCACATCTTTATTTATCTGGCCCAAACTTATTTTCTTTTTTTTTTATGTGGAAACACAGTTTAAACATTTCTACCTTGTGGAAAGTTCAGACTCTCCAGCAAATGGGATAAAAATTCCCCTGGATTATCTGCTCTCCTCTACTGATCTCACATGTTAACACATTCCACACCTCTAAAATGTTCCAAACAGGTCCATTCTGGTGTATTGAGTGTTTTCTGTTTTCTGTTTTGCTCCAGGAGTGGCCATCAGCAGCTACGCCAAATACTGCTACAGGAAGCTGACAAAGGCTGCTCTGACTGGAGCCAAGAAGGTACACATCTGTTTAATGTCACTGCTGTTTTCCTCTAAAGGAAAATAAAATAAATAAAATATCTATCCTAACAAAGCTACAAACTCCTCAGTTTCTATTCAACAGTAACTATAAATACAGACTTGGTTTGTTTTGTGCTCCAGTGCTGGTCGTAGTTCTGAACTGTCATTATGTTTTTAGGGTTTCTGTTTTCTTCCTGTTTTTCTGAGGGTAATATCTCAGGAACATCTTGAAGGATTTTTATTTTTTTTTTCTAATTTGGCACCAACATTTATTTGGACTCAAGGATGAACTGATTAGATTTTGACGACACAAAGTCAGTGTCACTGTCACCGCACAAAATGTGTTTTTGGCCATAACTTAAGAATTCATACACTGATTCAATGATCCTGTTTTGCTGTAATAAGTTAAAGCAGTGATGTGATAAAATGTTATGTCCATAGTCAGCTTCCCTGCACATTCATAATGGAATTTAAAAACACCTTTTTGTCCATACTCCTCTGTAAAAAAAAAAAATGTTCTGTTAGTGAGTGCAACATGTTTCCCACTGGAAAGGAACCATTTGAATCAGACATGTCAATATTACTTCAATTTTACCATAAAATTTACTTAATGCCTTTTATCAAATGTTTTTAAAGTCTTCACCCCTTGTCTAGACAAACATGAATGTAAACTCAGACTTGACCTGTTTGAAGAAGCAAACAAGAGGTTTTTATAGTTTACATTTTTTCTTACAAAAACATTAGGTTGACAGGAGGAAACATGCGTTTGTGGAAGTGTTTGAAATGGTGTATTAATTGACAACCAGTAGTGATTGTGGTGATTCATTTAGTTTAATTTTGATTTTCAGAATTACTACTTTTACTTTAGTTTTTTCATGAGGAAAGGTTGAGTTAAAGAACCTAATAAAGGAAGGATGAGTAAATAATATAACATAAACATGAATAATTTTTAAGGTTATTGTTTGTTAAAGATCCCAGTTTGTATAGAACATTTATTTGTGTCTAAAAAAAACAAAATCTATGCTTATATTCTTCTTGCAATTACCTATTTGTTTTAGAACACATTGCCTTGCTCATTTTATTTTATTTACTCATTTTAGTTTTATTTCAGAAAACAAAGTAATGGTTTTTAAAGCTGGTTTTAGTTTTCTCATTTTGTGCACATATGAAAATATTGCCTATATATTTTGTTGACATGAGTGCAGTCAAAGGTGATATGTGTAAATATTCATGCATGTGAGCCTGGTTTTATCATCAGGCCTCATTAATGTTGGACGTCACTAATGGCAGCAAATCCCTACTGAAGGCTCCAAAAGCTGCTGGAAAGGCTTTTATAACGGTGGAATAATGACTGTGTGGTCGAAATCCTACATTTAACTGTCAAATATGTGTGTGTGTGGGTGTGTGTGTGTGAGTGTGTGTATGTGTTGGCAGGCTGCAACCTAATGCAGCACCTGTGAAACATGTAGTGCCAGGTTCTCCACGGTGCACTAACAGAGATGATTTGTCACCTTCAGGGCTCCACAGAGCAGCTCGGTGTTTGACGCCTGTTAACCTCTAACAGCACATTAATGAGCTGTGTCTCCTGTGGAGGCACCGACGCCTTTGTCAGTGACGTGTGAACACCAGACTCGTAACATGATGATCCTGAGCCCTCGACTATGTTTGTACGTCTCCTCAGGGTCTGCAGAAGCCCTGTCTGGAGGAGATCCACCACGCCAGGAACGCCATCTTCAGTCCGTCCATGTTCGGCTCCTCCCTGGAGGAGGTCATGACCCTTCAGAAGGAACGTTATCCAGATCGCCAGCTGCCCTGGGTGCAGACCCGCCTCTCTGAAGAGGTCCTGGGTCTCAACGGAGATCAGACGGAAGGCATCTTCAGGTGAGTGAGACTTGGCCAAGGCTGGTGTTCACAAATGTATGATGTTAGTGCTGATACTAATCCCTAAAAGGTTCCTAAAGGTACTTTTTATTTTACTTGTAATTGTTGTAGTGTGGCATTGCAGTATTAATTCATCTTATGTTTTAACAGCTTGGCATTTTTTCCATACAGAATAGTTTTACACCATAAGAAACTATTTGTCTTAACTTCTACTTCAACGTAACATTCTTAACATGTATAAAGATATAAAAGCTATTAAATTCAGTGGAATGAAATAAGCAGAACTCTTAACATTAGACAAATTATGTTGCTATGACGTCACCTCTGGAAATAAGATCGTCTATTAATGAGTCTATTAATTGATCAGCTGCTGCAAAAAAAGTTTACACTTTTGTGACAATTCTGGCTATTTTCTCTCACTACAATAACATTTTAAAAATATTTTTTGTTATTAAATAGTTTTGTTTAAAGGTCATATAATAAATAATAAGCCCTTCAATGAACTAGTGACATGTCCAGGGCTTACCCCACCTCCACCACCCTAAGAGCGGTTCACAAAATTGATGGATGGATAAATGATAAACAAGCAATAGAACTACTATAGAATAATAAATCTGTCCATAGACTGCAAGAATAATTCTATAAAGAGCAGAGATGAAACCAGACCATAGTCTCGCTTAGTGTAAGATCTGGAAACAGAGATGTAGAATCATCTATAGGTTAAGTTTATATTCTAATTCATTGGACTAAACTGTAACCTTTGACCTCTAGGGTACCAGGGGACATAGATGAAGTAAATGCCCTCAAGCTGCAAGTAGATCAGTGGAAAATCCCCACAGGACTGGAAGACCCACACATCCCAGGTAACTCCCACTCTCACACCGAACAGACCGCTGGTCAAACCCTGACCCTGTAGTCCTGGTTCTGCAGTTATGAGGAGCAGGTTGGTCTTAGTCTGTGTGTGTGTGTGTTTGTGTGCAGCGTCTCTGCTGAAGCTCTGGTACAGGGAGCTGGAGGAGCCACTGATCCCTCACGAGTTTTACGAGGAGTGTATCAGTCACTATGACAACCCAGAGGCAGCCGTCAACGTGGTGCTGGGGCTGCCGCACATCAACAAACTGGTGCTCTGCTACCTCATCCGCTTCCTACAGGTAACGCCACAGTCACAGGCCAAAGCTAATGTCACCTAATGGTCTCTTCACATTCATTATCGTAGCCTCTTAAGCCAGTTCCATCTGGGTTGCCATGGTAATACTATATGTGACACTTGTTGCAATATACACACATCCACAAAACCAGAAGAACGTCAGTTAACAGCTCAACAAAACCAAATTTCAGAAAACAGAACACAATCCAAACAACGAGCAGTTAAATGGACAAATTCTAAAAGGAGCTAACAGTCTGAGACCAGTGTATGTCATGAATAATTTCATAAACAAAATACCAACTCTACAAACTGCCAAGCGAACACTAAGCGGATCCAACAGTACAAGTATTATTTCTCTACTGCTAAAACTCACTGAACGAGCCAGAGGGGCAAAAACAAATGTCACACCATGAAGCAGTGATTATGTATCGTCTAATCTTTGCTGTTTTCTGATCATAACTTGGTTTTATATCAATTATTAAGGTTCTGCTATTGACTGATCCAGTTTTTGTGTAACACTGAAATGATTCCAACTGGAAACATTAACAAGTTAAAGACTAGCCCTGACATCATTGGCTCTTGACAGACCCCTTAAATCCCCCAGCTCCATGTCATAGATCTATTATGTCTCTTTGTTTTGCCAAGTTTATCAGTTCTGAAGTTATTTTCTCTCCAGTTACATTGTGACTGAGAATATAAGAGGAATCGAAGACAGAACAGATAAGTTTTTGTCACTGCACCAGTTGGCTTCATGTCTTGTTAATTATGTGATGTCAGATTTGTCTGGGGAATGTCTTTTTTTATGAATGATTATTACTGAGTTTATTAACAAGCTGATGCTAACTGTAAAGAATTAATAGAATAACAATAGAAACTGTATTGTCTGGTCCATGTGCAAACAGAAATTGTCAATTTGTAACTACCTGCTGATTTTAATGAATATTATATTGAAAATATCTCCTTTATCTCACAAGAAGAGCTTCTTAATTGAAACCCTTGTAATTTCACTGGTCTACAAGTAAAATACCTCCAGAGTAAAAACAGTACAATTTACCAAGTGTAAATCTATATTAAAGACAATTTAAATACACTTTTCATATTATTTCTAGTAGAAGATTTATAAGTCATTGTATAAATGTACATAAACTAATGTATAATATAGTAGAAAAGAACACAATCTCAAATATTATCATGAAATATTTATGGAAAAGTCTTTTTTTGTTTCAAAAAGTGTAGCTGCATTAGACAGACACAAAAAATGCTAATTATTTTGTTTTTATTTATTGTTAACAAGAAAAAATAACAAAACTAAATTCTTGACAATTATAACATGGACATGTTTTATTAATTTGCTGAAACATCCAGTTTTGGCCTCGATGGAACGGAGCATGTGCAGAAGGGAACATGTGGGTTTAGAGAATGGAACAATAATTGGTAGAGTTCAGTGACTTAAGAGCAATTCTTAATGCAATATATCACAAATGCATGGGGTGAACAAAAATGTTTTGCCACCACTGTATGTGAACAACACTTCATCATATACATTGAAAACACCAGTTAACCAGCACTTATGTCATTTCTTTTCCAATTCATCTTGTTAAAGTATGTAAGATTTACCACATATAATCTCTGAGGCAGATCATTTCTAAAGGGTTGTAGACCAGTGTTTTCATCTCCTCATTGTGACGTGTTTGTTGCGTGTGCAGGTGTTCGCCCAGCCGGCCAACGTGGTCATCACTAAGATGGATGTAAACAACCTGGCCATGGTTATGGCTCCTAACTGTCTGCGCTGCCAGTCCGACGACCCCAGGGTGATCTTCGAGAACACCCGCAAGGAGATGTCCTTCATCCGGGTGCTCATCCAGCGGCTGGACACGAGCTTCATGGACGGAATCCTATAGCCCCCCCACCGCACACAAACACACACACATACACACCATCTGTAGTACATTGAACTCCCAGCTTCCCCTGCGCTCCCTCCGAACCCCCTCGCCCCGGCCAGGCTCCCACTCACTCCCACAGAACACATGTACATTGTTGCTGCTGGGTGATTACCTGACATCTCCAGCACATTTACTTTCTGGAACTTCTAACAGCCTTGTGTTTTGTTTTGTTTTTTTCTCTTTGTTTGTTTTGTTTTCCTTTAGTTTTTTTCTTATCGTGCATTTTGATTTTGTAATCAGCTGGTTTTAGTATGGGTGGCATCATTTTTCTATTTCTGTAAATCTAATCCTTTAACTGACATTTCCACAGGAGAGACACCAACACTGAGCGTTGGGATTTTCATACGACAACAGTACGGTGTGTGCCTTCACATACATGGATCTAGTGTAAACACACACTCTGGGAATAAGCAGGGATCTCATGATTTCATTATGTCCATGGTTTAATTCACCGTTAGACCTCAGCAGTTGATTTGAGATCAGTCTTATGGAGTTTGTTTCATTTTATATAAACAGAGGACTTTTGCTTTCCCCTGCTTAACACACACACTCACATACAAACACACATTAGCACACACAAACATATATGCTACAGTACACACAAAGCTAGCCAGAGAACTTCACCATCTGCAGTGTACAATACCATCTAACACAAAGCAAGAATATATCACTGAATACATACTGTAAACTTTCTGTCACAGTAGTTAGTGTCACACACGACACACATATTGAAGGTCTGCGACGCCTCTAGGGTTTTTCACCACATATAAAGCCAAACCGCTCCATCCTCTCCATACTTTATCACGGTCTGTTTGATCCAGGTCGCTTTCGACACCAGGTTAAAAGGCGAAGAGCCGTTGTAACGCTGCATCAGCTGCCCTCGAAATGTTTTACACTGCCAAAGCGTGGTCAGAGCTGGATCAGCACTGAGGTACGTCCTGTGATTCTCCCACTGACACCGGCAGATTAGGGATTTGCAGTGTCAGCTTTCGACGTGGGACAGGCCAGACGTGGTAAAACTGTGCTCTGAGTAAAGCCATGAAACAATTTAAGAGTAAAACTCGTCTAAAGTCAGAGGTCTGATTTCACATGAGTTTTAAAGGACAGTAACAGTGTGCTGGCTGTGAGGTGATGAAAACATGGACACTGAAATGTGCAAAGCTCAGGCTCTGTACGCTCTATTGGGAGTGTTCGCACAATACTAATGTATGATATGGAGTCTTAATGCTAATCCTTGTGATGATGTTCATGAAGCTTACATGAATATAAAGAAAAGAAACAACTCATGCTCATCCTCACCTCAGCATTGTACACTATTATCATTGCTAGCAGGTGTAAAGTCTTAATGCTAATTTTCATTCACGCTGTCCACTGCACATGATTCTGAGAAGGATTTAGAGGAAACATTCTTCATATTCTAGTCTGATATTTGGGAATTTCAGAACACACAAGATAGAAGATCCCTCCAAAAAATCCCAAATCAATGCTAATAAAAATGGCTAAGTAATGCTAGTCATAGACCATTTGTGTTTGGTTTTGCGTGTAAATGAAATGGAGATAACCCCGCCTTCGCCCTTAAGTAGCTGGGATAGGCTCCAAGCGACCCCCGCGACCCTAGTGAGGATAAAGCGGGTTCAGATGATGACTGACTGAAATGGAGATATTTAATGTAATGTATTTACTTTCATTCAGAAGCCAAAAACCAAACAAAACACCTTTTTTGAAAAGCTCATTTTTGACATTTTTTTGCTCCCTTATAGGAACCAGTTTGATCAGATATTATATTGTACTATTATGTTTGTAGTATTACTCATACTAGACTGAGTTTTACACAGAAAAACACATTCAGTGAACCTTATTTTAGCTGATTTTGAAAAAAAACAATAAAACAGTGTGACAATTGCTAGCATCCATAATATTCAGTGATGTAGCTGTTACATTATCTAAAAATGAAATGTGCACAAAATATTTTCCTTCTCCACTTGTTTAACCAGGTAAATACATGCCTGGTAATACAAATTCCAGGGAATCTGGTGGAAAAGGGTCTATTGTGAGCGTGGTGGCTAGTTAGCACTAGCATCAGGTAGATTTTGGTGTCCATGTTTTTAATCACTCAACACATGGGTGGGCAATCAGAAATACAAAAGGCCAACCCGACACTGGATGCTTTCATGAACTCATTTATTAAACCTCAGCCAATCGTGTAAATAACTCTTAACAGATGTAACTACAGTCTTGGCGTGAAGGGTTCTGTCGACGTCCGTCCACTCTGCCACAGTATTTGGTGCTGTCCCGTCCCTGTACCCACTGACCACAGCCCTCCATGAGCAGCAGATAGAGTAGAAGGGATGCAGCAGCAGCACTGCCACTACGGGCCATGGATGATCAAACAGCATGGAAGGGACTCAGCAGGTCCCACACAGTCCCCACATTCCACTCCACAGGGCAACATGATCCGTCCACACTCATACCCCCCCAACCCCAACCCCCAACAGGCCTTTCTGCCCACTAATGATTGTGAATGTGTCTACCAGTGCGCGTGCGTGTCCGTCTTCGTCATTGTTTACAAATACGTACCCATCTCTTGCATCTACAGTCTTTGTCTATAAGCAAGTACTGTTATTTGTCGTATTAATTTGAGATTTTGGCTATATTTAACAGAATTTCTATGTTTTTTAACCCATTCTTTTTATATGATTTAATTTATTTATATTTATTTGAGGAAACGTCCTTAATGCCTCCTTGAGATATCGTATCGTAGGCTCCAGTGTGCGTTTTTGTTACGGCACATAAGTGTATGTTTGTGTATAAAGGCATGAATGTGCGACGGGAGTGTGTGGTTTTCAATATTGATAGGTCACATGTGCGTGTGAATGTGCGAGTCTTGCTGTAATGGTTCGTTTTGGGTTTTTTGTGACATGTTAAGAGGATGATTGTGAACGCTCCATGGAAACACACACACACACACGTACGGGCCGTCCTGACAGAGTCCACCTTAACGGTCCAGATCACACTGAAGTCTCACACTCACAGTTCAACTTTGGCCAAATGAGCCTTTTTCTTTGTGAAGAGACTGCGTCGGTGTGTGTGTGATGTGCAGCTCACTCACTCTGACATACACACTCCACATAGATAACATGTACATTGACACTGTACAGACGATGTAAAAAATAAGTATATACAGAAACAAGAGGAAAAGGCACCATATGTAACAGTGGAAACTGCTGTGGAGGTTAATGTAACAGGGTGGGGGTTTTTCTGTTTTCTGTGTTGGTTTTTTTTTTTTTTCTTCCAGTCTTGATAAAATATAAACTTCCTCACATTGACTCGTCTAAAATGATAAATTTGAACTCATTTCTGACCAATCTGTGGACTCCACAGGTTCCCACCATCAGTTATTCAAGTATTTCTAATGCCCAGTATTTGTTTGTCTGATTCATACTCCAACAAGAGGAGATTTTTGTCTGCAGGACAAGTAGGATTAACCCTTAAAGACCTAGAACTGTTTTTTATGGTGAATTCCAGATGGAAGTTTTCTCTACATTTAACGTTTCCTAAGCGATTGATCACAAATGATATTATCCTCTGCATTTTTCTGTGAAAATCAGGTATTTTCCTGTATTTAGCTTACTGATCAAATTCAAAGGTTACTTTATCAAAACGGAAAACTGAAGAAAGTGACTTTTTCAGCAATAGGAAAAAAGTTAAGAACTAGTAGATTTGTGGAACATTTTGGATCAGATGCTTTCAGTTGGTGGTAATTGTTTAGGGTCGTTAAGGGTTAAACGGTTTGACCATTGACTCTTTCACAGAATTATAGTTTCTCTGATCTCTAGGCCCTCGTGCATCTTTAACAAAACAAATATTTAGTTTTTTTTTTTTTTCATTTTTACAAAGATTAGCCCTCAGTCTCATCTGCAAAAAACCATCACTTCATTTTAGATGAAGTTCTGCTACTGTCATGTCTAATATGGACTATAGCCTCCATATGACACATAATTTGCAATTTTTTTTGCAATTTTTTTAAAGCTTTGTACAAAAATTCACTTGACAGTTCATGGAAACACAGCTACTGTTTGACTACATTTCTATATAGTTGTAAATTGAGACATTTTCTACAAATATTTCAGTTTGATATTCATCAGCATATCAAAGATGAGCCAATTATAAAAATAACACAAATCCATTCCTGTCATGTGTCCTCTTGATGAAGTATGAATACAGACTCCTGTTTTCTTGTAAAACCACTTTAGTGAATGAGACGTCTAGAGGATACAGTATATATGAGTGTGTCTGAGGTGTGTGTTTGTGAAAGCGTCTTTGTTTTCTGTAAGAGATGGTTGTAGATAGACTAGACTGCAGTGCTGTCCTGTATTGACCCAACAAATCAACCAATTAGCATGCAGACATCGGGTCTTCACTCTCAACTTGACTTTTACTAAAACATGAGAATATACAAGAAAAACAAGTGAATTTACTGAAAAGTGTTACCGTATTTAGCTTTAAACAAATCCACTAAGATTAAGACGAAGCTCTTTTTAATCCATTTTTCTGACCGTTTTTTACTTGGTTCCTACTAATGATGAACTAGTCAGTGTCGATGCTGTTCTTCTGAAGTACGACGACCATGTTGAGGTGTGAGACAGCTGCGTTCTGACCGCTCCCTCACCCCACCTCACCGTCCAGCTTTTTCAGTTGTATCTTAATGTCCACTGTCACTCACACTCTGTCTGAGAGGAGACTCTGGAAGTGTAACGGACGTTGGTTTAATAAATGATTCAAATGTCAAACGAACACTGGATTCTGATTTATTTTCCAACTGTGAACTGTCTTAACAAAAGGGAGCTGGTCAAATCTAAATAGAATATTCTGTCAATTTCCTGTCAACAATACTGCGATGACACGTGTTTAGTTACACGTCAATCTACGGTGAACTGAACTTTAACCAGCCACAGTCTGTCTTCTGTCTAAATGACGTACTTTGAAATAAAGTCTGAACTCTTTACAGTCTTTTCACTCCCATAGGAGTGTTAAATGCTTGTGTTCCTCTTGGGTCACATATTGCTGATGTGGTCGACCATCGTGTCTGTGGAAATCCATCCTTCAACCACGAGGAAGCAGAAAGGCCTGAGCTTCTTCAGAGCAGCCTTCCACATGTCCGGGTCTCGATCCCCGGGGTTTTTCCTCAGGTCCAGGGTCAGCCGGTGGGGAGGGTGGTGTTTCTTCAGTCTCTTAGCGAAGTGGAGCAGTTCAGCGGGCTGAATGAAGTTG
The DNA here is from genome assembly GCA_037367365.1 of Apogon talboti. NCBI lineage: Eukaryota > Metazoa > Chordata > Actinopteri > Kurtiformes > Apogonidae > Apogon > Apogon talboti. The sequence continues at coordinate 17,570,797 of JAPQRQ010000019.1, read as the reverse complement.
GAGCTGTTCAGGACAGAAATACAAAAAGGTTTTAGTCAAACTTTAGGACACGGTGTATGAGGCACCAGTCCAGTAGATGGTGGAGATGTTTATACAAGCATCACACGAAGCTTAGTCGTACTGCAGTGGGTGGAGTCAGCACAAACACTAAAAAAGGACCACTTTATAGGTGGTTTTTAACTGTAGGTTAGTTACAACGGGACTTTCATTTTTCTGGAAAAACTATTTTGTTTTTGGACTGAAGAAAGTAATTCACATGATCCACAACAGCACCAACTACAGTATAACAGTGAAAACAGCCAAACTGTGAAAACAGATTTCCCTGTGTATGTAAATAGAGTTAATGTTTTTTTCAACATGTTTGCAGTCTGCACTCAGGTTCTTTTAAATAGGGGATTGAAAATTGAATCAAAGTTCCAGTGTTTTGTTTTGTTTTTTTCTTAGTCTCTGTTTACATAAAACAAGTTATTTATGCTTATTATGAACTTGGACATGTACTCTTTACATTCATTTATGTGTTTATTTATTTTATATGTTAAATTAATTGGTTAATATGTACAGATCCTAAATTTTATGTGCTCTGTGCACTTTGATAAACAGGTTCAGGTCAGTTGCCAGTTTTGAATAAATACAAATACTGTGACCAAATACCTTTCACCTTATCTGAGACATTTGTCCTCTTCTGTTACACACAAATAACATATCATAGATAAAATTGTCTCACTATTGTAGTAGGAAATACACTTGAGTTCTATATGTTGTGATCATTCAGTCTTCACTAAATGTCGTAAAGTGTCCTCCTTTTTGGTGTTGTGGAAATGGCCATCCTACAGACATGGAAAGTGTCTTTCTGCCTCTATCTGGTGGCTGCCTTGAGGAACTACACACACAGTTTCACATTTTTTAATCACCCATTCATTTCTATGGGACGAACTTTTACCCCAAATATCTACAGAACCAAAGGTCCTAGAGACCTGGAACTGGGATCCTCCACCTAACCACCACCTCCACCTCCCTAACCCCAACCCTAACACTAACCCTAACCCCAACCCTAACACTAACCCTAACTCCAACCCTAACACTAACCCCAACCCCAACCCTAACCCCAACTCTAACACTAACCCTAACCCCAACCCTAACACTAACCCTAACCCCAACCCCAACCCTAACCCTAACCCTAACACTAACCCTAACACTAACCCTAACACTAACCCTAACCCTAACCCCAACCCCAACCCGAACCCCCACCCGAACACTAACCCGAACACTAACCCGAACCCTAACAAACCC
>JAPQRQ010000019.1:17535428-17566543 GCA_037367365.1 Apogon talboti | reverse complement strand
ATTTTAGCATTGGGGTGTGCATACACCCCATGTGACCATTCATGTTTGAATAGGCCACGTGACCAACCAAGGGTTAAGAATAATCTTCTTCCTGGGTGAATGCACTGTGTGTCATATCCTCTTGAGACCCAGGAACGGAAAAGTTTTGGCTTTTTTACATTAAATAATTGCCTTGATTGGAAACAGCATGATGCGACCATTTTTTCAGATATAATTTTTATTTTTGATAGAATGTCCTTTGCAGTCGACAGCATTTTTGTTTATTTTTAAGTAAAGCTGTGAAACTCCTCTCCCTTACAGCGGATAAAAATGCATTGCTGGGTCTCAGGAGGATATGAAAAGTATTTGTTTCCCCTGAGTCTGTCCTTCCACTACCACTTAGAAGCACTAGACTCATTCATCACTTTACTGTGGAGCAGTGGTCATTCTTACATCCCCACCTGACGTGTCTGGTTCTGCAAACACAGGAACTGTGACGTGTGGCGTCCACAGCATGGTGTGGATCTCCACATGCAGAGACATCAGGCTGGGACTTGAATCCAGTAGCATCCCTATGAGCTCAGTGTAGGGCAGGACGCTGACACTCAGCTCTGTGAGGCAGCTGCTGGAGCTCTCAGACAGCTGTTTCAGACCTCTGACCAGACCCAGCACATCTGTGTATTTGAAGGTGGCTGTAAAAAGAGAAAACTATTCATCTTATTGCAGACAAGAGGATTGTTATCATCACAAAAATCCACTTTATTTCCTCAACCAAATCAATGACTGCTGTTCAGAGAAAGCACGCACAGTTGGGTTACAGTTATTTACTTTCATCACATCTATACGAAATGTGTTCATTAGTAAACTTACAATGACTGTGCAGAGTCAGAGAGCGGAGGCAGAACCACGTGGGCAGGGCGGAGTTGATCACCTCTAAGGCCTCGGGCTGACACTGAGTGACCTCCAGGCACTCAATCCGCCCCCTCGGACACGCCGCCGCCGACCGACTGTCACACGGAGCGAAGGCCTCACAAAGAGCCAATGGGTCTATATTGTACTTTGTTTGTCCAGCTTTGTCCACACCCTCAGAAGCACAGTCCAGCTTTTGGCGTTTACACGGAGTGACCTCACCCCCCTGTTCGCCCGCCGTCCTACAGCCGGATCCATGTGCACTGGTCGAAGCAGCTTGAGAGGTAGAGCTTCCCTTGGTGTTTTGAGTCTGGGTACTGTGGACATACTGAGACCCCCGTCCATGTATAATCCAGGCCAACGCTGTGGGACATGAATAGTAAACGATGATTTCTTTCGCCTTCCCATGGTCCAACAGCCGATGGAGGACGTACAATCCAATTTGTGTCTTCTTCTTTGAGAGATCCAAGGTATATACACTAATTCTTGTGATGCCCTTCTCTAGGAGGTCCAGAATGGGCCGCTGCTCAGTGGTCAATTTTTTCAAGGGTTCACATGCGGTCAAGATGGAAAAATGCTCGATACATTTCGCTGCAGCCCACAGGAAGGACGGAGTGTTTAGATTTTCCATGTTCTTCACAGTGAAGTGGTTTTGGAAGCCGTAGAGTATCAATATAAAGAGCATTCTCATGACTTCATGTTTGGCTTTTTCTTCTGTTTGAAAGTCTAACAACTGAAACAAGATAAACAGGAGATATTGGACATTTAGACGGTAGATGAAAGGAGATATTTGGTTTCAATAAAAGAGACATTTCACCTACGCGGTTAGGTCCAAGTAAATCCTCCAGGAAAAAGGCCCATGCAGGGTAAGTTGACATTCCTAAGACAGAGCAGACAATAAAAACAAATGGAAACAAGTTACAGCGGTGTGGGAAAGTGTCAGTTCACAGATGCATCGTGACTGAGACATCACCACCACCACCATCATCATCATCATATCATGTTGCGAACCCTGTGAATCTTCATATCTCTCCTTGTAATGCAGTGCAGTTATGGTTTGTCATTGTAAAGTTTACAGACTGTGACGTAGACACAGTAGCAGGTAGTTGTCTTCTGATTCAAGGCACTCTTCATCTAACATTTCAGATTTATCTATTCTTATAACAACTGAAGAAAAGTAGCTATGTGCAGTAATATAATAAACTGAGGACCGGCAAATCTGGTGAAACTGGTGAATCTTTGAGGTCAGGGAAGACACATATTTAACTTATTTATGAATTCCTGGGCTTGAAAACTGTCTCGCTGCACATGGACTACTCTTACCTTTGAGGTTTAATACAGGCTGCAGCTCATCCACTTGACACACAGTCAGATGAGGCAGAAGATCCTTTATTAGAGGCGAAGGGAGATCTAAGTTCAGACACATAGGTGCAGTTGAGACATTACTACAGTGGACTGGGGCTGGGTATAGGTCAAACATGTTTAATACCGATACTGATGCAGTGTTGGTTCATACACAATACTTTTTTCTATCCAAGTTTGTCTTTTTTTTTTTCTTTTTTTTTTTACAAAAACTCCATTATACCCTTATTTTTATTTATCACATAGTGCAGTAAAAGTTATACTTATAGTTACTTATAATAGTTCATTTATACACTAACTGTTCACATAATGAAGAGCTACTAATTCATACTGAACGCTGGAAGACAAAAATAAATCTTTTAGGCTTTATTTAAAAAAAAAAAACAACAAAACAATGGCATGAGGCAGATTTAAGATAAATTACTTAATAAAAAGGGACAGCGATAGAAGTTAGCCAAGCATCACCAGATGAAAGGGTGCAGCAGTAGTACCTTCTAGTTACATTACCCATCTGTTGTGTACATTTTATACACTTTTCATTCTTTATTATTCATAATATTGGCTGTGTTCATGCATATCGCATGAGAGACTATTTTTATTATCGCTAAAAATACACTGTGTACAACAAGTGTTACACTCATATTGTTCAACACAAGAAATGTGCCATTCAAAATACAAGTTTTGATGCCACATACATTAAAGCATAATACATCCATGTTATCATATCTGGGGTTTTGACTTGGAACTGATCATTTTTACTACTCTCTACCAGATAGTGTCGCTTTGACCATATCCATTAAATGGAGAAACATGGTATTTCCACTAGATGGTGTTAATTTCCCTCTCCCTAAAGCTTTAATTCTGAGAAGCATCTGTCTGTGGGGTTTAATAATTCAACACAAAAATTTCCCTTCCATGAAGCATATTGAAAATAAGAAATATTTTTTCTATTTTTTTCCATTTAAAAACATTATGACAAAACCTGGCATTTAAGAAATTAATGAATATTTGACATCAAGAATTAAGTCAGATGTAGGTGAAAAAATAGCTCAATGAAAGTAGAATAAATTATTAATGTATAATATTTTTATTGCTTGGTTTTAAAAAGCACATTTTGTAGTGTAACTAATATTAGCACTGGCCCTAATGGTTAAAAGAGTTAAATAATAGAGAAATATTGACAAAATATGACTTTTTTCTATTTACACACATGGGTGCAGACAATTGTCATACAAAATAAGAGCTAGTAGTTCAAACTATTGAGATAAACCGATAATATTGACTTGAAAATTGTGACACGCTAATTTTTCTATTAGCATCAGTTTTCTCATTAACAGTCAACTGGGAGAAATTACAAAACAGTCAATTAACTACCATTAAAGTTTTGGGGTTTTTTTCCTGGTAAAGTGATGGTATTATTTTAAACCAGCTTGTTAGCACACTTTTTGAGGGTTCCACAAATATTTATCAGGTCCATATAAACCTTTCCTGTGTGATGGATAAAAGTTCATCTAGTGTTTTTTTACCCCTCGTCTACGGCTCATATCTGTGACTGAGGTTTACGCTAATACTCCATACAACTGCGGCTAACTCTACTTAAGCTAAGCAGCCGTTCCAAAAATATAAGTTTGTAAGCTATCCGTGTTTATTTCAACAACTTTGTCACACTTACCCAGAATAGCCTCCTTGCCCAGAGTTGTAAAATATTTCCTGACAGCTTGTAAACATATCTCCTTCAGACTGAATTCCTTTGGTTGTTTTTGGCCTATGATACTCATTGTTTAGCATTTGTAAGTGTTCGAGCTAACACTTCTTATTGCGGCTTCTCGTGTGTTTAAATGCTAGAAAAAAGCCAAGTTGTTTAACCCAAATTAGCAGGTGAATCAGATAGTTACAACCAAACCGGTCCCTGCTGCAATCCAAGACAACTTCCGGTCCAGTTCTTCTTCGGCTGTTTTCTCTTATCGTTGGTTTTGTGTTACGGTTCTACTGCTCCCTACCGACACGGAGTTTTACAAGTCAATCCGATCCACAACAATGCAGTTTTATAATTGTAACTTAAGCTAGTAATTAATTGTCACACAGTAAAAAAATAATAAAAAGTTATATTTTAATGGGATTGTAGTTATTTTAAAATTACAGGAATTTATTTCAATAATTACACTTTATTTGTAATTGAAATATGTGTTTTCTATAAGTCTACTATCATGAATATTTTTAAGATCTGGAACTATTTTTGTAGTGCCTTCAGACTGAATTTTTCTCCTACATTTAATCTTTCCTAAGTCATTTATCACCATTAAAAAAATATCTTATTCATTTTGCATTTTTGCTTGAAAACCAGGTATTTTCCTGTTTAATTAACTGATTATATAGATATTCATAAAATCTCAGATTAAATTCAATGGTTATTATATCAAAACAGAAACCTGAGGAAAAAGTAACTTAACCGAACATAAAAACAATGGTCTACAACCACTGTCATTTGTCAAACTTCATGGGTTTTATTAGTAAGTCAGTGTTGCAGAAGACAAGTTTTTATTTTCAAAATGGAACCTCTGAATGTCCACATGGGTCATATGTGAAGATGATGAAAAGCTTAAAAACTGCCTTTTACCTCAACTATTTACATGCACTGATAGGATGAATTATTCAAAAGCGACTACACATTCTAGGTAAGTAGATGATTTTGGTTGTTGGTGCCTGTTTAGGACTTTGAGGGTTAAGGACTATGCATTTTATTATATTTTCAAGTATTAAAAAAATAACCTAAAATAATCTTTACAGTGGTCAGAATATGAGCTCTGAAGTTATGCCAGTGTCTTAGATTGTACACTCATGAACTCAATATATTTACACTGACGCGCTGAGGATTTGTGTCCACTAGAGGGAGTAGTGAGTCACTGTCAGTCTTCCATGGTGAGGAAAACTGTCACCACAGGGTCTGACCAAAGCATCAGAAATTGATGAGATGGGATGAGAACCACAGAGAAACAACTTTTAGAGTCAAAGAAAGTAACAAAGTGCTAAAAGTTAGAACTGTTGTAAATTTCACCACCAGACACAGCTCTAAATGAAAAGAATGGAGTTTGATACTGAAACCACAGCATTTTCTTATACACAGATGATTTTGATTACAAAGCTCAGGAAGGTAAAACATTATGTGATGTTATTATTGCTAAGTTTTCCATTTGTTGATCCACAGTTCAGACTGAAATGTAAACAGCTATTAACATAAATTTATTTGTGGTTTTACCGTGGCCATTTTCTCTCTAAAAGCAGAGCTAATGGAGCTATAATGCAACACATTATATTGTTAGTTTAACCAGCTGTAATTTTATTCAGTGAGTGATACAGTCTGTGGATACATACTGTTGATTTGTTGGTTGTTGTGGTAGTCCTAAATGTATTGCGTTAGGTGACTTCCCCACAGCTTTTAAGGTTAGTGAACTATTTGCAACCCTGATGTACTGTACATAAGCATAGACAAACACCCTCTCACTAGAAATAAAATGTGATGAATCAGTTTCCTTTATTGTACTTTAATAATAAAGAAACAGACATATGTTTAATAACAAATAAATATCAGTATAGTATATACATAATGTGCTGCGTTCCTCTGTCTATACTATTCCTTTCTGGTCCTCATGGGAGCGCTGGTGGAAGACGAAACTGACAGCGGCGTCCCAGGATGATTTCAGCACCTGGTCCCTGAGGCCCTTCTTATCGAAGCAGTGGTTCCACTGGGAGAGGTCGCTGGTACAGTCCGAGTCGTCTGCAGGAGGCCGAACCTCTCTGCCATTCACACAGCGGCGGCAGCGAAACCTGGAAGCACCACAAGAGGGAGCAAGAGAGGCTTCAGCACTTTGGAATCTGGAAGTTTTAAGAGTCGTCTTAAAACCTACTTTCAGAGAAGAGCTTTTGTACAATATCTTATATCTTGTGTGATTATACTGTATGTTTTGGTTTTGTTGTTTGCAGAAGAGTTTATTATATAAATAACTTTAATGGATAATTATATAAATAAGTTTCATGCTCAACTTTGGTTGTATTATCACTTCTGGTTTTTCTGTTTTATTCTCAAGCATTTTCTTTGTCTTTCAGAATTCTTATGACAAAAAAAGTATGTTTTCATTCCACTATATTATTTACCTCTAATCCACTTTGTAACCATGCTTAAGAAAAGTGCCATATAGTTTTAGGTATTAAAAATAGAGTTGTCATTTTAGCATGAAAAGTGAAAAACAGCAGCTGAAGAGTTGATCAGTGTAACCCACCATTTCAAGACAGGACTTCAGTATTTAGCTACAACAGCTGTGTAGCGTGTTAATGGGCTTTAGACAAGCTGTTTCTGTCACGGCTCATATTGTAGGACACAACCTACAGGCACACAAATCTGTAGTTCCAATGGCAAACTGAGCAGAGTGATCAGTGTGAAACAACTGATGAGTGTAAATCATGACTTACTTGTCATGCGTGTCACTCGTAGTCTCCTCATTAAGAGTTAAGAGTTCTCGGAGTTCCCCCAGAGAGAAGTGACGCTCCACATCCTGCTCCTCGTCCACCACACAGCTGCTCAGGGCTTTCTTATGGGCCTGTCTCTGCAGGATCTTCTCCTCTATGGTCCCCGTCTGTCAGCACATAAACAGACAAACAATGCAGACTCTCATATGTTCTGATAATTTACAGCATTTTTAGAATATAAATATTGTAAATGCCTTTAAGGATATTAAGATGAATGGCATGCAATGAAAACCCAAAATAGATGTAGTAGCAGGGGCGCCTACAACTGACAGGGGCCCTAGAAAATAGTAGAATATCAGTCAATTTTCTTTTCTTTTTATTTTACCTGCCAATGGGACTCGAGATGGAAATTAGTCATATGGCTATAATCTCTCATATTTACGTGTAAATGTTCATTAATACAAACTGTCCCATTTTAAAAATCAATAACTTTTTGAAATTAACATTATTATTATCCTTTTTACCATAAAAGATTGTTTGCTTCATATCATCATATTTGTTCTGTGCATTAGTTCTGTTTTTGGCAAAAAATTATAAAATCCAGTTAGCCTCTAACCCCTGCTTCCCTCCTCCTTATTTCATGATATGGTTTGGTCCAGGTACCAAAACTCATAGCATATGTTAGTAAATCCACTTCCATCCGAAAAGCAAAACTATATTTTATTTATATTTATATATCAAATAAATCTACAGCTCCAGAACTCCTGACTGTTGCCAGTAAATTAAAACTTTTGGCTTTTTTCCATTAAATAATTGTCTTGATTGGAAACAGCATGATGCAACAGTTTTTTCAGATACATTTTTTTATTTCTTATTTTTAAATGGAATGTCCTTTGCAGTGAACAGCGTGTTACGTGTGTGTGTTTTTTGTTTTTTTTTTAAGTAAAGCTGTGAAACTTTTGTCCTACATAGAAGATAAAAATGCCAGATGCTGGATCTCAAGAGGGAAAATATGCCTCCATCCAAAAAGTAAAACTATATTTTATTTGGATTTGTATATCAATAAGTAAGAAAAATATCTAATACTGTTATCATAAAAAAAATATTAAAATGTTAAGGATGGCTTTAACTTTTCTCATCAATCTTGCAGGAAATCGTACATTTTTAGCGTTTACATTATTTGCAGCGTTGAAGTGGTGGAGGCCCAAACCCTGCCAACACCCCTGTGGAGCACTAATCAACTGGGTAAAGTCTTATCACTGTGTCACACTCACAGAGAGCAGTCTGTAGATGTAGCATGTCTTCTTCTGTCCGTCTCTCCACACTCGTGCCATTGCCTGCTCATCATTGGCTGGATTCCAGTCAGGATCAAACATCACCAAACGATTAGCACCAATCAGATTCAGTCCACATCCGCCGGCCTTGCTGCTCAGCATGAAGATGAACTCTGGATTCTGTTAAAACCAGACACAGATGTTCCACCACTGCTCCTTAAAATTTGTGGTGTTAATCCAGTGTTTCCCACTCACAGATGGACTGTTGAATCTCTCCACTATCTTTGCCCGTTTCTTGATCGACATTGTACCATCCAGTCGAACATAAAGGTATCTGCAAAACAACCCACATGAAGGTTATTGCACACATGACTTACAAAATTCATCAATACACACATATTGCTGTGGGAGTTTGACAAACAGCACCTTCTAGATCTGCACAGCTTCTCAAAGAGGTCCAGTGTTTGGGTGTAGTTGGACACCAGCACCACCTTGTCACTGGATGTGCTTCTCGTCATCGCCAGAATATAGTCAAGAACCAGCATTTTTCCTGGAACGCAGAAAAAAACTGTTAGGATGAGATGTGAACAATGCATAGTCTGCTGGCTACACAGTCTGAATGTAAGGATAGTGGTTTATTGTACCAACTCATCAACGCGGAAGCACACAGAAAGCAAACAGTGCATGTTCATCTCAGTAAATGTAGTTACCAGACAGCTGAGGTTCCACAGCCTTAGTGTTGTAGCCGGAAGGAAACAAATCCAACGCTCCCTCGAAGCCCTCCTCACCCTCCACACACTTGTCATAGATAAGAGCTGGGTCTGAGACACACAACAGTGTTTAAGTTACTTCACATGTTCATTCCACATGTTGTATAAGACTAATCAGACACAGTTTATCATTGATCTAATATGAAAATAATAAAAAGAGGTTGGATTTGTGTGGGCAGCAGTAGAGTATCTGTTCAGTTTTTCAGGTTTGGTACTTACGGTTGCACAGTTTCTTAAGTGATGTAATGGAGGACAGGGAAGAGACACTGATTTTGCCCTCCTGTAACGTCTCTATGGGTTTGGCCTGTCGCAGGAAGCGTTTATACAGCTCTGTCTGAAGAGGCGTTAGTCTGAAAGGACACAAATGCACACATTGAGCAGGTCTTTACATAAGTCTAGTACAGGTTCTTTACATATGTGAAAAGTAGAATAAATAAAATATGTAGTATGATATAAACAATGAGTCTGTAGACAGAAACTCCAGTCAGATTAAATAATTTCTATGCTTCAGTGTCGAACCAGGCTGAACACACCTGCAGCAGACGACCTGTTCAATCTTCACCGGCAGATACTTTGACAGGATGTCAGACGTTCTCCTTATCAGACACCTGCTCAAACACAACACGGCATCCAAAGTAAAAGCACAGTTTAACACAAACTTAGCACTGCCATGTTCTCTGAAAATAATATATGATTAATGTATGATGCAAAGCAGGAAAAAACTAAGATGTGCATGAAGGTGACATTTTCTACCCATTTCTCAGCAGATTACCTGGTTTTTAATTTAACAAATAAGACTGACAGTAAAGTGAGTTAATTAGCAGTCCAGAAAACACGCAAATAAATGTATGTCATTAAAATATGATACAAAAACTCATCGTCATCAAGCTCACAACGGCACACAGGAATCTAATTAAAAAAATTAAAAACTAACACAAACTGCATGGCTGATGACACTTGTGCAAACACTTCTCTACGCTGTCTAAACTATAAACTTTTCAAAAGGATCATTTACACAGACCTTCCACTCAAATCAAAATAATAATAATAATAATAATAATAATAATAATAATAATAATAATAACAATAATAATAAATTGGATCACATATTTCTTGTATAAATTTTAAAAAAAAGATAATTATAAGTTTTTTTTCTCCAAAATAATTCTATATTTTATTTTTTACACACTGCAAAATTTGTTTGAAAAACACAATATGCACCAAAGAACACTTTTCATGCACTGTATATACTATTATGTATATATTATTTATATAGTTCTATAAGTATATAAATAACATAAATAGAAAATAATATATATAATTAGCAGATTAGTTAAAAGTCATTCACAAAAGATGACTAATCTAAATCACTGAATCTCTGTATTGTTGGTCCTATTTTGTAAATATAAAAGCAGACATGCAAACTACCAGCCCTCATTCAGCTGCGTATCAACTCAACAATGATGTGAATGGTTGTAAAATGGGATTTCTCAATGACATCCTCTGGAACATTGTGTGAAAATGTTGATATTTGCTGCTAGGTTCCTGATTGTTATTGCTCATAAGCATAAGCGAATGCCTTCCTCAGTATCGTAGCCCACTGCCTGTTTAATAAAAACTGAACACATACACCAAGGATAAAATTCCTCTATTGACCTGTTGACGATGCTGATCAGTTCCTTGAGTTTCTCCTCTCCAGTTTGTCTGTCTTTATCGCTGGCATCTGCGTCTCGACCTTTGAGGATGGGAAGCTCAAAGCGCTTTTTAAACTCCTGGGCTGTACCTGTCATCATGAGGAAACAGACAAGACCCAGGGTCAGGAGACACACATGGACAAAAAGGATGCAGGTTTGTACATGTGCTGCTGCTTACCGAGGATCCCAGCATTAACAAAGTGGACCAGACTGAAGTATTCCAGCAGGTCGTTCTGGATCGGAGTGCCTGATATCAGTACTCTCCTCTGGGCGCTCATGGCGTTCAGAGCCTGGTATGTCTGGTTGTCAGAGTTCTTCAGACGATGACCCTACAGCAAACAACTATTAATACTGCATCATCTGAGCAGCAGAATTTGGAAGGTCAGTAGTGTAATGGAAGACACGGCAAATACCTCATCACAGATAACGAGTCCAACTTTGCCTTTGTGCAGCACATGAGCATGCAGTCGAAATGTCTCATAGGAAATGATGAGGATTGGAGTAGGTATCCTCAGACCTTGCTGAGAGATGAAGTTCACTAAGGTACAATAGAGAAAAAAATAATTAATTACCAAACAGCTTAATCAGAGAATTAATTTCACAACTAAAGCTTTTTACTAGCGTTTGTCTATGCAGACCAGTCAAACAGAATAGGCACAATAACACTAAAAGACAAAGAGGAAATGCACATTTTACTTGGTGTTCATTTGGTTTTAGTGTCACAGTCAAACTACAGTTGATATTCTTGCTTCCAGTCTCAGACCCTAAACCAAATACCCTGGATGAAACCGTTAGAAAAATATTGCCTATTTGTTCAGCAAAGCCAAAACAACTACCATTCATGTGTGTGCCTTTGAAATTCAAGCCACACTGTCTAATAAACTTAGACTAAACTTAAACAATAGACTACAACTGCTATAGTAGTAAACAATGAACCTGAACAAGAATCATGTAATCTTGCAATAGTGTTACTTATGTGTATAGATAATCCAAAGAAGAGGAGGAGCAGATGTGGGTCAAAGCAGCAGTCACCGCATGAGATATGACCGTAACATTACCTCCTGCACATCACCAATGATCAGCCTCAAATCACAGTGTATAGTAACCTTCATTCTGAACTAAAAAATATGATTAGCCCAAAAAAAATTTTTTTTAATTCTTTATGAACAGTCTCGAAGGTGGAAGTAATTTTCATTATTAATTGTTGGCTATTTATTCGACTAATCAACTACTTGGCCTAAAAAAAAAATCACTGATACTCTAATATGTTCTTAGAGTCCAAAGTTTGGCCTTTAAATGTCTCCGTTCAGTCACAACAACAAATCAAAATGTAGCTTTTCTCTGTATATCCATTGTTGAAGTTGTCTTGATTTCTATCAATCAAATCAGAGACAAATCATTGGGAATTTCAGTGTATGAAAGCTGAGGTTCATTGGAGGCAGAACTTACCTAACTGTCTATCTATCTCGTCCTTTGAACCTCCATCGATGGCCACTGGTGTCACCCGTCCTCCCAGCCACTTTCCCACCTCGTTGTACCAGTTGCGAACCAAACTGGAAGGCGACACCACAATAGCTTTGTCTATCTCCGGTTTAGTGTCAGGGCTTTGGCGTAACAGGGTCCACATGAGGGCGATGCACTGCAGAGTCTTTCCCAGACCCATCTCGTCGGCCATGATGCAGCCGTATGATCCCTGGATGCGTCTGCCTGTCACACAGTCCCACAGAAACTTCACCCCCTGAAAACAGATGCAACAACAGTTCATTAATAACTTTACAATGAAGTACACCCAATTACTTCAAGTATCCAACGGTTGACTGGACGCCATTCAAACAACCATAATGTGCTCATTTCCTTTAGTTCTACAGATTCAATATGGAAGATTAGCAGAAGTCTCTTTGTCCTGGCAGGGGGGGCATTTTGTCAACATTTGCAAACCCCACCTGTGAGCATACATGATAGCATCCACAATATACTCATTTCACTGTGGAGATCTCATTACTCGCTCTAAAATCCTTCACTGTCTCTCCTACTCCTCTACCACTATAACACTACATACTTCTGTACTTCTACTATTTATACTCTTTCTGTGTATTTATACTTCTTTATGTAAGATAGCTTGTGTCAATGTTATGGTCTTAACTCCCTTTTCATTTATTGGTCATATATATACAGTATATACTGTATATATTATTGATTGTCTCCTACCATTTTTAAGATACAGATTTATTTATTTTGTTTACTGTTAATATTGTTCTTGCCTTTTGCTGATGTAACAGGCAGTTTCCCCAGTGTGGGACTATGAAGGGATTATCTTATCTTATCTCCACAGACTCTAATACAAACTTCCCATATACAAACGCAAGTCTTCTACAAACCAAAAGGATACAGTGACAAGGAGCTTCTATTAATGCTGTCTGGTTAAATTATAATACCTCTATTTAACATGTAAGGATATTTATATTCCACACCTGGGGCTGTAAATGAAGTGGAGAATTTCAGATCCATCCAGCTATTGACCTGATAAATGTGACATGAACATAGTGGTTTGTGTGTTAAGTTTAGGTGAAGAAAAATGGCTCACCTCTCTCTGATGGGGTCGGAGGATTTTCCCTAAGACTGGATCCACAACGACATGGACCGGTAGTTTTTCTCTGGACAAACATAACAGTTAAACTATGAAGTCCTTCTTTAAAAGTGTGCAGAAATACAGCCAGGTGATGAACGAAATGAAAAATGTCACCTGTTTCAGAGAGTATTAACAACATAAACCACCTACTGGGATGTTGACATGGTTGTCGTCTACCTACTTGTCAGCTTTGATGAGCTCATGAGTGCTCAGAGTTGGAGGCTCATAAAGAACGAGTGCATCTTCTGCAAATGGATCATGAAGTGCTTTCCTTACTCCGGCTCGCTTTAGACCGAGTGCCCTGATTCCCAGTGAACCTAAGTGGAATCCAAGATGAAAGCAGTTAAAAGTTAACAGCTAAACACCCACAGACAGAAAGACACGCCATAGTGAAATCTTACCAGTGTAATTTGGAATGGGAATTTTAAACGGCTTGGAGAGGATACTTCGAATAAATGCCTCCTGTGGAAATTAAGAAAGTCAGGTCATTGTATCATAGTAGATATTCACATCCAGTGATCGTCACTCATCAGACTTACATGCTTTTCACCATCCACACACGTCGGGCGGTTGTTCAGCTGTGTCAGAGGCCTTCTGAATGGAGAAATATGACTTTCTCTCACCCCATTTGTACATTTTCTTTTCTTATCCTGGAAAAATCCATGAAGGATGCTTTATTTTTAGTCACAAACACTGATGTTCACTCCCTAAATTCATCTATTTTGCCTATGATGTGCCAACTATTTCAATATAATTCCATTAATCATCCAAAATAAAACTGATAGGAGTTAAAGTCAATGTGCAGATGAAGTCATTACCCTTCTCAAAAATATGAGTGAATGTATTCATGCCCTGTTGGATCTGATTGAGATACCTGGAAATCCCTCAAGCTATAAGACAAAAAAAAAATCTAAACCCTCATTTAGCCGTTTCTAAATCACGCAGGTAGGAAAACCCTTCTGAAGACTCAATCTTTTTAGACAAAGTTCATATGATCAAAAAGCCTTAACTAAATCAAAATGCCTTTCACAAATCCACCTGTTTAAAGGTTAGAGTTATCTTGGTTATCTTGATCAATATAGTTTTATCTTATGTTGTCACTGCTGTAGATTAAACTATGCAGAAGTATATAAAGTAGATTAAATTATCTTATCTTTATTCTTATTTTACACAAAAATCTAACTTACAAAGACTATGCATAAAATAACAAACAACCATCATAACAAGTTTTGTTATTTCGTCTGGGGGAAAAAAAACTGGTCTGTAATCGTAATCTGTTCAAATGAAAAACATTTTCAAAAGTTATACTAATATTAAATGTAGAAAACTTATTGTTGATTCCACATTATGTTAAGATTGGTGGGCTTATTATCTTTTCTATATAATGACAAAGATCATTTTAGTGCACAGATTACTTTTAATTATACTTTTCGTTGTTTAATTTAATTTGTAGACAGAATTACCTACTTTTATGCAAGTAAATTCATGAAAAAGTGATTACTGTAAGTTACTAGTTGCCAAGTCGTTGGTTCTATTTGTTTTGCATTTATTTATCATTCTGCTACGTTTGACTGTCTTAGCGAATGAAATGGAATAAAAAAATAAATAAAGCTTTACTCAAAGACTTCGGAAACAGAGAAATATCATTTATTAATTGATTCATTGTTAAAATCTACACTTCAAGTGTCACTTTGTTACTATATTTTATGTAAGTAACCAGTGATCATGTTTTTAATAGAAGACAATCGGAAACACCAGTTATTTTAATAGTAATAGTGTAATAGTGTAAAATCTAAAACCTGATGTACTCACAGTTGTACATGTCCACTCTTCATCTCCACTGGAATCTCCTCCTCCTCCTCCTTGTTTTCGTTTTGCTACTTGACTGGGAGCAAGACTCCTTCTCTGGTGTAGAAAACCATTAGAATACATTTGTTTACATTGTAGTGAAGGGTAAAACAGTCTGCAGCTTCGTTTAAATATAATGTATGTTTCTGTTTTCTCACCATTGTGTCGTTTCCTCTTCGTATCTGATATTAAACCCTTTTCCGCTGTGTTGCTAATGTTTCGTCCTTAGTTACCTCGTTAACGACTCGGTTTGTTGTAATTTAACAGCAAATGTATTCATGTCTGAACTGTTAACGGCGAACTATAGTAAATTCACCTATGTGTGTATTATATAATGTAACGTTAGTCTCATAATTCTTCACTGCAGTTTTTTCTCACTCTGCTCCAGTTGTTATTAAAGTGCGCGCGTCAAATACTACGGCAAAACAGAGCGGTCAAAAAGACTAACGCGACTGTCATAATGTCCGTCCTGCAGTATATATTAAAGTAATGGTGAATTAAATATGTATTATAAAATTAAATTTGTATTATATTAGATTCATTAATAGATTAATAATAATAAAATAATAGTAATAAAATTAAATGTTAAGAAAACACAGAAGTCACCTTCTGCACCTGTACCTTTAGTGTTTTCCCCATTTTTTAAAATCTCTATTAAAAAAATAAAACAAATAAAATGAAATGAAATGAAATGAAATGAAACCTTTTGCTACTTCTTTTTTATTTTTACTTTATTGATGTATTCTCTGAAGATCTACCCTGATCAACTTTTCATATAACGCCCATCTACAACACCTAGGTATAAATGTTTACTAACTGCAAAAGTGTACTTCAGCTCAATAAAAAAAAGAAAATTCAAATTTAAAAATTAAAAAAGACGCAAAGAAAGAGAAAAAATAAAATAAAACAATAGAATTAGTGCAGTGTGCAGTCTGTCCAAGTAATGAAGTTTAATTTAATTTAATTTTATTTTATTTTATTTTATTTTATTTTGCATGATATTTGGTCCCTTACAAATAGGGACTAAGATCTTCTGTGACACTCAGTCCTGCAGTAAAATACAATGAAAAAGTGTCTGCAAAGGAGCTGAATGAGTAATATCCCTGTCAATATCTTTCTATAATTCTACTGACATCACATTACAATTGTTTTAATATTTGCAATGAGGTGATATTTTTCGTGTGGTGTGTCAGTTTTGGCTGTGTAATGCTGACCAGCCACACAGTGATTTAACGCTTTACTTTACCAAGATTCTCTTACCCTGACTAACTCATTCTCTTTCTTCTTAAAAGCGCATTCAATGACTGATGATGTGATCAACCAGTATAACTTTGCATTTAATAGAGCCTAAATCCCAATACCTCTATCAAAGGTGACTGACTGCATGCATTACAGAGTTTCAGTGATTTCAGTTTTTTGTCAGGACTGTGTGTGATGAACTGAACCAACCAACAGGTGGCAGCTTCTCCTCTCTTTACATCCACACCTTACATTGAAGGTTATACTTTCTGTGATGTTTCTAGTACACTTTGTTCTACATAGAGCACATACTCTCCTTATTGATGTTGTGGTTTTCATTAAGAATAATCGTATCATGCTAAAACCTGGCAGTGTGTTATTACCTGGAGGAGTTTAAAGACCCGCATTAGGTTCAGTTTCAATGTGATCCTCACAATCTGTCAGGGAAATTAACTTCCTAATCCTGTAAATTAAAGTCTGGCATGTTTTCAGACATAAATCCTTCAGTAGAAATCAACATGAATATCATCGCCAAAGAAAGGAAATTGTCTTCAGAGTGATGGAGTCAAAATTAAAATGAAACCCAAAGCTAGTAACCCTTTAATTTTAAAAAAATATATATTTATGAGCTTCTTGGGCTTTTTTGGCTTGAAATAGATGTCTTTGTCTATATCAGCGACTAGTAATACTGCTGTGAGAAAAAGGTTCTTGGATGAGACTGTATGTTTTCATTTAAAGGTTAAAAGTTAAATTCCTTTATTACACATTAATTCATTCATCAGTATGGAATTCACTTCATAAGATGTCAAAGTAACTTCTCTTACGCACTTTAGTAGCAGATCAGAAGAGCAATTACCAAAAAGGCTGGAGTTCTTTATTCTATTCTCATGAAGTGATGTTTATACCTGATAAGTCTTCTACTGCAGTTACACTTCATGACGCTTACTTGGATGATCATTCTTGAGATGTTATTTTCCTCATCTGTGTTCATCATTTCCAAGGTATTAGTAAAATATGACATCTTGTGTCTTTTGTAAGACAGTAGGGAAGCAGAGAGCCTTTTCTAAAGTTTATTTTAATGCAATTAGAAATAAAAAAAAATACAAAAAATAAAAACAAATTTTTTAACTCCCTGCTTGTTCTGGGAGATTTTGTAAACTTTGCTATGACATTCAACTTTAGAAAAGGTCCACTTACTTCTTGAAGGATAATTAAAGTGTATAATCATTACCACACTTTTCCTGAGGTAAAGATGAATATTATTACTGTTACAGCAGTTAATTGGATAACACTATCCTACTGTATACGGATTTATTCATTCCTGTTTCTAAACCACCCACAATATTACCAAGAAAACACAAGTATTCCGCTGTGTCAACTTACAAGGTATAATAGGAACACTGGGAAAGGAAGCAACACTGTAGAGATTTAATATTACAACACTGACTTTACAGAAGACTTTGATCATTAACAAGACAACACATCACTTTTTTGGTATGTTTTATTATTTATAATGTACAAAAATAGTGGTCATAAAACATTTTTAGAATACACTGTCAAAAATTCTTAATATTCTCAAGATAATACAGTACCATGACATATATGAAGACTATAAACATTTCATATGTGAGGTTGTTCTAAAGTCTTCAACTGCACACTGTCGCTGACTTGACAGGATGTCAGATGTCGAAACAACACAGAAGAATACTGTCTTATATAGTGGATTGGATAGTACAGTACAGGACAGGGTCAGACCAGAGCTCTGGTTCAGGAGTGTACTGCAGATTGAGGAGCAGTTTGTGGGTACAGAGTTGTCTCTGATAGCAGGGGCGCCAGGCACAGGCACTCATCACTTGGCAGTGTTCCCTGGCAGTACATAGAACAGGAAAGGTTGGGTCATACTAAATCAGTCTTCCACACTCATCTAGACCCAGCTGTGGGCATGAAATGTACGCCAATGCTTCTACAATAGCACTTCAACTGACGGTTTTCTCTTAAAGCATCAGATGACTCCGATGGTCAATACTCCATAATAATGTAATTACTGATAAAAGATGTCACACACGTTGGATGAGTCGCTAATGCAACAGTCAGCTCTGACTTTTGTGTTTTACTAAAGATGAACGCAATGGATCAGATTTCTCCTGTTGCTCTGTGTGAGAAATATCAATGGATACTGTAATGCACCACTGGGATAATTATACAATTACACAGGATTTAATTCTATTCACTAAAAATCTCCAGATAATTGAAAGGTTCAATATGTAAGTTTTGAGTTTGCTCATGTGTTTGTGTGATGGTTGTGTTGGAGCCTGTGTTGTTCTGTGAACTGGTTGCTTGTTGATGTTTATTAACTCTATTTCTACATTACACACTGTCGTCAATGCAAAGGACCAGAGGGGAGTCAGTGAGGCACTCTGGAGCCAGCTATGGATTTTCACAGAAGAACTAACCTACGTCCAATACATACATAGAATTCAGTTGAATAGGCTACTGACAACACGGATGGAACAAAACAAACCATTAACTTAGAAATGAACAAATGACAAAACAAATCTCACTAAAGTGCATGAGATCTTTACATAATGAACCTTTGAATTATGTTTTCATTCCATTGTCTTTCTAAAAAACTGGACCTTTTTGATGGAATTATTATTCCTACGGTGCACTTTACACATTACACTTAATATAATATCTTTGGGACTTCTTCGAGCCAGTGTTGTTTCGAATACATACACAAAAAACCCCACTGAAAGATATTTGGACTTTGATATACAGTATATATGTATATATAGTTGTGGAAAAGTGTTACTCTCCTCCTGACTGAATATATTTTGTTCTACATACAAAAACTAGATGGGAAAACATTTAGATATTGTACATGGCTACTTCATTTATAATAAATATCCTCAGAACAGGTTGAATGCAAATTCAGAATAAATAAAATAATTTAAATAATAAATACTCTTATTTACAGTAAGGCAACAACATGATGCATAGCATCTAAAAGAGAAGTTAAGTTTGGACCTAATCGGTGACACAAGGCCTCAGTAATGACGGTGTCAGTGATACTGAATTGTACCACATTCATCTAGTGTATGTACAAGCAGAAAGCACAGTAAAGCTATTGAATCTGTTACCATAACTCAAACAACACTGAACACATTACATCTCCAGTACAGCATATCTATCAACAAACATGCTTGTATGTTGTCTTAACCATAGTCAGATGAGAGCAAATTGACGTCTTTGCTTTCACTATTTTATAATTTTATTATAACTTTCTCTGTCAAATATGAAACCTATGGACCATGAAGAGAGAATAATCTGTGGCCATAAGATACAATGCAGACCCACATTTTACTTATCCTTTTGCCACATTTTGATTAATTTTCAGCCACAGGATACGTTTATATAATGTAAACCTATTTGGACTATTACTTTATGACTTTTATAGCAAGTATATATGGAATTCATAACCAGGAAATTAGAAAAATATACTACTAATAATAATGATACTTGAAGCAGGTGCTGTGAACCTTGAAGGCTGGTGTCTTGTAATGGTTCTCTGTGGGATACATACACTTATCTTGTGGTCATAAATTAATCTAAACATGGTCTTGCTATATTTATATTTTTTTCTCTCCATGGTTAACCCAGATGTCTTTTGCAAACTAGTCATCAGATATCCACAATACAACGATAAAAATATTCACAAAAATGACCCATGTAACCACTCTCTCCAGGTGTTTCTGTCTGGAAAAGATAACCAATATCCAATCAGAACCTAGTACATTTCTGTTTTTTTAATTTCTTTTCTTACATGGTTTGAACAAGATATAAAAGAATCTCTTAAGAAAAATATAAAAATGTCTTTAGCTTTGAAAGTTTTTCTTATACTTTACGTCGTTGTGCTGTGATCCTCTCATCTGACTTGGCAAAACACCAACATGCATCACAACTAATAATTTAATAGCAAAGGAATACAGATTTCTCCATTTACCAGCCTTCAGATACTCACACAGATCGGACACAAACTCCCAAATTAGTTAAACTTAAGATGATGGTTCACAATAAAACAAAACCCAATCTGGCCACTTTTATCGTGCATTACATTTACAGACCTGCTTCAGCTGAACATGATCTATGTACACTTTTAGTTTTGTAAACAAAGCATTTATTACTGACATTTCGCATTCAGTTTTAGCTCCAAATAAGGGAATCTGAAACCCTTGGCTTTTCCACAACCTGTGTGATCATCTGATTACTTCTCAACCCATCACACTTTCACCATGAAGTCACTGCGCTCCCATATCTGAGCATTTACTTTGAGTACAATGTTTTCATATTCAAAGTATTTTATGGTCATAGCCAGGCAAAAGTGACCAACTTACAGTAAAGTATATTACTTTAAATCGCATTTGCATGTTTTTATGTCCGGGGAAAACTGCAAGATAATCTATCAACCAACAGCTGATAGTCTCAATGACAGCTGTTGGTATCAAAAAGTGGACTGCTTTCTGTAAAATATTTTCTAACATTTTGTACATTTAAGCATAGATGTACTCCAAGTGTTTTCAGATCCATAGGTTTGTCCAATCTATTAATTCAAAATGACTGCATCTGGGATATATTTGGCTGAAATTTATCGTGAAAGTTGCTCTGAAATGACACACTATCTATCTGCTGTTGTAAAAACACAAATTGGTGTAATTGAAAGCAAATGTGAGATTCTGTGTGAACTTGGCTGTGAAAGCACTCTTCAGACGATCCTCAATATAAAAAAAAAAAAACAAAACTTGGAAATGGTTCAGTGAGCTTGTGCAGAACCAATTGTAGTAATAAAAGTGTGAGGAGATGCTGTGTTATCCCAGCGTTATCTGTGGAAACACTCTTTAGAGATGCACACTGCCAAGACACAAAGTACCAAACACACCATCGGCTTCGCTTGGATATTTTTAGCCTGGTTTTAGTGCAGCTACACAAAAACCTTGAATGAAAATTGTCAATGATAGCCTGTGTACAAAAAAAATAAAAATACTGCAGCCTATAACACAGACATTGTAAACTTTTCCAATATTAAGTGTCCAACTCATATTTTTTATATCTGAAAAGGCTCTTTGTCTATTTATATGTGCTCCACTCAGGTTTCCTAAAGTCTCATAAACATCCAGAGTGGAAGAAACCTTAGAACAAAGTACTGGTACACTGTCTTGGTATATAACATTTACAATATAATCTCAATGTATCTGTAACCGGACCAAGTTACTGCTGATATACTGTTCCATGAAACTGTGGGAAACACGTTAAAAATATAATAATCTCCCTATATTGTGATAAATGTTAGGCAGATCAAATCATAACTTGTCCTATATAGTGCGTATATATCTCATTTATATGCATATTTAACCTCTTAATATCCAGGTCAGTCACCCGTTTAAGGGTGGAGGTTAGGGCGTCATTTCAGCCATGTCTGACCTGATTAATTAGGTTGTGTTTTAGTCACAAAATAAACACAAAAAAATAGAAGATGTTGCCTTTCCAGTAAAGTCAAATACATGCATTTTTTAGCTTCATGCTTCTTCTGTTCTTGAGGTTCAGAGTTGATCAAAATGTTTAAGGACATGCATAATGTCCTTAATAAACTGTAGTTAGTGCTGTTTATTTGTTTCATGGATAAAAGCATTTTAACTGTGTGCACAAACTCACATTCATTGATTTCTGTGTATATGTTGCAGTTGTGGTGAAGCATCATATCTTATTTATTATTTTTTAGGCTTATTATCTTAAAACTTTAGTCTTACATCTAAAGTTTTAAGTATGAATTGCAAATGTTCATAAATGATAATTCAATCTCAATGCAAAATTATAGCATAGACAAAGGGGGCATTTTGTATGTGCTTTAACATTAAACATTTATTAAGAAACAACTACAGTCTTTTGCTTTTGTCAAATATACTGCAGTTGAGCTGATTTTGTGGAGAAAGAAAAACTTAATATCACCAGTGGATGTAAATCTATGGTTTAGTAAAACACTCCAGCGTCAATTCAATGATCAGTGTTGCGCTATATATGGTTTCTTTTCAGCCCATAAAATGTCTAGAATTTTATGCCTTCATGTCATACAATAAAAGTAGACTCAGTTCTGCACTTGGTATGTATTCGACGACTAAAGACCAGGTGGCTGTGAAAATATCATGCCACATCTGATCTCAAAATGAATCATGTGGTGAAAAGCTGTCACTTTGACTAATGGTCGTCTCATGACTATATTTGTGATGGCATCCTACAATGGACCGTTAACAGAGATATAGACATGCTGTGCCAAAAAACTATTCCAGAGCTGCTGTGGCATTTATAATTAGCAAAGGCTGGCTTAAGAACAGCATGTAATGATCGGATATGCTTTCCTAAAAGTGGGGTCATGTCCACTCGCTACGAGACAAAGTAATGTCTGTGTGTGTGAAGAAGAGCTGAAACTGATTACCTAATGACTTTTTCCTTGACCAGATAATATATTACTGAGCTGCCCTGGAAGGAAAGGTAGAGTTTTATCACATGGTGAAAGCAGTTTTTGGTCTTATGAAGACTATTGTATTTACAAAACAAACAAAAATAAAACTTCTATAAACTTCCAAGTTCTTTTATAGCATGTCTTCACATCATAGTATTTGGTCTTTCAAACTGCCCTGAACACTAAAGAATAAAGGTTTTGGTTGATTTGATGTGGTTTTGTATTGTCCGATTTCCTTCTACAGAAATATCCAGAAATCCTATTTGGCTCTGTCACGGAGGCCTACTGGATAACTGGCTTTTGGCAAATAGGAGATTCATACTGAAGGCTATAAAAACAATGAGGCAAAAATAGAGAAATACTATAACTACACTGTGATGAGAATGTCTGTCAGTATCTGAGCTAAATATGGAAATGTGGAACCAATTTCTGTGTTAAATGTAAGCCTTGCCATACATGTGTGGAGAGTTTTGCAGCTGAATTTCAATAGTCATCAACATTAATCTGAATATCCTTTCAACAAGAATGGACTTATTGGGTGATGGCAGCAATGTCTGATGATGATATTTGCCAGAATAAGTGACACAGCAAGTATGTAGTAATTAAAGGTTCAATGTGTGTTTTCCATGCGCTTATGAGAAGTTTATGTTGAAGTCTGTGTTGTGGTGGGAGCTCATTGTTTTCGTTGGGTAACTCCATTTCTAATCTAGCAGAAAAGAAGAACTGGAGGACATAGGAGCCAGGTGGAATCAGCATGCATGGATTGTGGCCGTCCTTGGTTGAGAAATGAAGTTAGCTAACGCCAATGAATTAACTTCTCCCAGCTCAACACTGACTCCTACACAATAACTACACATGGGCTTAGGGACACATGCAAATCTTGTTATACTGAACTTTTAAAAATCAACATTCAGTATTGGTAATATGTATAATTGTTGTTTTTACTTTAAAAACCTTGGCAGACATTGAAAGTTGTTGTTATATTTTCATAATTTGTGAGCAACCAAATGCCTGGTATCATCAAATTAAAAATTTGCGAATCCAAAGAAATGAACGCATCATATCTGCTGAAGTCTGTATTTAAGCAGTCTTTAAAACTAACTTCTGCTTAAGCAATAGGAAAATAGTTAGTTAACTGATAAAGTACCATAATTATCAAAGAAGCAGAATTGAGAAACATAAAAGTGACTATTCATTCAGTCAAGCAAAAAAGTAAGAAATAAAATATGACTTATGCTGGATTGACAGTTTAAAAGGTCTGATAATGATATCAACAATTCCATTTTCTTTTACACATATATTCATTTACCTTTTTCTTTTCGATATCAGTAGGCCCATTATCAGTTCTGTTTACTGGACTAACTACACTATGTAATTTGTGCACTGTTTATGAATGTAATCAGAGTACTACAGAAATTAAAACCTGGAAATGAGATAGTATTTTGCACATCTCTTGTCTCATAGATAGATAGGTATACTTAAGAGTAAAGGTTGTTGTACAAAAAGTTAGTGTAAGAAATTATAAATTGGAAGCTTAGTGATGGCGATGCTGAAGTCATCTGACTGTGGTGTAGTTAGTGTAATGTTAGTATTATTGCATTTTACTTTTGGTGACTGTACTTAAAAATCATAAAAGTGGTTGACATTTTTGATGATTATCTTGTTGATTAATCCAAGTATCATATCCTCCTGTTTGTCACAGAGCTGATAATCCAAAACCCAATAAAAAAAGGTCATTGGTTTCCTGTTGAGGCAACCAGGGGCAATGTTAATTTCCAGGCTAGCCTACGAACATACAACATCCTAGCAGCACTGTTATCAGCATTTTCGGACAGTGATTTAATGTTACATATTAGCCGACAGTATATGCAAATACTGATACATGTATTTGTAATAAGCCTGAGTTATGGTCCTAACTCTATTTGCAGGCTTAGAAATATGATTAGCAGCTCTGAGCAACTGTTGCAACCAATGATTTGAAGACCAATATGGCTGCTAGAAGGTGTGATGCATCACCTTCAACAGGCTGAAAGAAGATCCACACCTATAATCCACCATGGATCTGAACATCACTGATAGTGTCTTCCACGCTTCTTATTGCTTGGGCCATTGAAACAAACCTTCCACTACTACTGAGTGGTGGGCAGGCATGACACACCAGGGGCCTGTTGGTGCCCCCAGACCCCATATGAGGTTCCTGAGCCTCCATTAACCACAGCTAAGCACTTAGCAAAGGGGAGGTTCTGAACACCACATGATGCCATCCCAGAACTCACACCACATGAGCCAAGGTCAGGTCCCCTATGATATATACACCCACTGTTCAGGCTCTGCAGCATGGTGCATCATCACACAACAACTTCACTGTGTTTGTGTCTTGAAGATTTGCACTCTTCTCTGCGATCAGCCCACACAGCTACAGTTGGCCGCCGAGAGCCACTTAATCATTTGCCATGTAGTCTGGGAGTCCATGAAGGTCACCGTCTCGTAGCGGGTTGGCCGACAGCAGGGGTTGCTGCTGATCTTCTTGCCAGAGATGCTCCCATTGTCAATCAAAGCTTTAAGGACCAGGTCATAGTTCTTACGGGAGCTGTGGCATGTCCCAACACAGTACTTAAAGATGACCGTCTCATCTGAGTCGTAGCCGAGGCCCAGATCCCTCACTCGCATCTCCTTCCGCTCTAAGTGGCAGTCACGGCTGCTCTTTGGTATCTTTTTACGGTTCCTCCTTGTTGATCTGGATGTGGCTGGGTCACGAGAAGAGCGCCGCCATCTGCTGTGCTGGAGCTCCTCCTCCTGCATCAAAGACCACTCTTCTACAAGAAAAAGGGCACAGAGTTATGCATGTATGTATGTATGTCTATAAATATGACAAAGGGGCAAGGTTACATACAACACACAGGTTGGATAGGCAACATTCATTTTACCCTTTGGCTTGAAAAAGACATTTTTTAAGAATAGCAAGATTAAAAACATTAGAAAAACTATAAAACCAGAACTTTAAACTGAAAAACCCCATGACCATCCAACAACTTTTCTATACAAATCTCAACTATGTTTTTAACTTGTCAGGGGAAAAAAAGGAAAATTGAATGAACCACAATCATTACAGTTTACACTTGCTTTTCCATTTTACATTAATACATCATACACTGTTATTTTTACATTAAGACACCACTAACCCGCCACTAACTGCCTCACTAATTCATTTATTCATAGTAACAGGAAAAATCACGCACAGGGTAACAACGTTTCCCAGAGACATCTTGTATCACTTTTATTTATTAAGCCATATGTTAAATATCTTACTGTAGAGTCGGCCTGTTCTTAACTTCACAACAAACTCCTGTTGTATGTACAGTAAACATATTTGGCATGTCAACAGTACTCTGATCAGATAATCTCTCACACATGACAGTATTTTGCTCCAACTACATGGTGGCGTGCTGCATCACAGTAAGAAAAAAAGTGGAAGAAGCTGAGCTGGTGTTTTTAACGTAGCATAGGAGCAACAACCACAAACAGACTGGAGCTTTTAGCATCAGTGATTGTATAATAAGGCAGACATATTAGAATTCATACCCTCAGATATATCCCAGATGCCTGCTCTGGCTTTTAGAGACTTAAAGGTGAAGAACTTCTCACACTTTAGTTTACGTTCTGGATTAGAACAGAGTTTTATGAGGCAGAGGTGAACATGTGTGATCAAATTGAAAGCAGACGTAGGAGTTGGATTCCATTGGTTATCAGCCGAGTGCTGTAAAATCTACTGTCACTATGTGGGGTCATTACCACTAGGGGAGCAGAGCTGGCTCAATTCCAACAGGAAGTTGTCTTCTCACTCGGCAGGGATGTTTCCACTGTGGAGATCTAGCTAAGGTGTCAAAAGATTTCAACTTCCTGACCTGTGAGTGGCACTCATCCTAGTATTTTCCTTAGGGAATGGTTATTACTATTGTCGAATGCTCATCTAGTGCAGCATGTGCTTGTCAGTTCATGCCTTGATGTTTAGGAAAAAGAAAACTTGTAATCATGAGGATAAAAAGAACAGAAAAATGCACAGAAATATACCCCAGGCTAATAGTCAAACCCTGCCCAGGTATACAAGCAGCCATGTGAAAACACGCCACAAGGTCTGCATTATTTCAAGTCATTATAGAACTATTTCATGTTACAATTGGGTTGAGCAATGCTCAGGCAATCATGTCCTAAACATTATGTGAGAAAGCACAAGTTAGGATGGGAACACATGAGAAATACACTCGATATTTTCTTGACAGTATGATAAAAACACCAGTCACTGTACCTGCTGTTTGTACTGTGTGTGTATTCCATGAGTTCATTCTATAGGCCTATTGTTGAAGGCATGTCCCATCACACACTGCACTTATCATATACCATACACCTATAGAGCTATGACATTTGGAAACATATTAAATTGGTCTATATGAGTAGCATGTACAGTGAACATGTAATATTTTGTCAGTGCTGTACTAATTGTAGAGTACATAAAAGTCATGTCAAGACAAACTGCAATAATTTCACCGTCTTTTCCCAGCCAATGATAACAGTGTGGTTACAGCCCAGTTATCACAAAAACATAGTCTTATTACGCAAATAATCTCTGTACTGAGCCAGACATTTGTGTAGTATTTACACTTCTCTCCTCTATGTGCATATCAACATTTAAGTGTTTTGTGCCTTTCCTCAATAGGTGCAAGGTGTTTTGGAGTGGTTGGTGTTTTTACAAAATTCAGAATTTTACCTCAAGAGACTGAAGTTCACATCCTGAATTGTAGAGTTTTCCAGGTTCCAGGTAGCAGAATCATAGACTGTACTATTAGCATATCAAGGAACTGTCACTTAACTGCCATTTTGACACTAGATTGCGTTGTATCACTGGCCATTGTGGCTTTTTGGAGCCCGAAGTGACCATATTTGGACAAACGGGGCTCAGAGGCTATTGCTGTATGCTAGCTTACTAATGTAAACAGTGAAATTCATTAAGCATTGCAAAATAAAGTCATTTTACAGTCTTCCTGGTGGATCCTGTTATCCACAACTACAGTTTTATTGAATAAACTGAACCTCTGCAAGTCTGAATTGGCACCAAGTAAACCCTCATATAGACCACTCAATCAAAACCTGATATCAAGCTGGCATTTTCCCAGAGAACTAATAAAGAGTACAATCATTTAAAGATGGATCATCAGATCACTTATTAGAGGTTCTAAGTAAAATGGATGAGACCACAATGAGCCACAGAAAAAAAACACTAACCTATTTTTAGAAAATACTTTAATGTAAGTCTATTGGAATTATTTTTTTTTTTAGCAACCCCAGTAACCATCAGTGGTATTACACCTTTATGAAACTTCAACATCAGCTTAATTTTAGAGCAGAATAGAAGAAATCTAGATTAGAGTTTAAGAAAAGAACAGATTTTGAGCCTTTTTTTTTTCCTATTACTGATTTTTGTATTTAAACCAAACCCTTGTATTTGTCCTCATAAGCAAATGCTGCCAGTGTATAAAACTAACCACAGAAATGACAAAATACTTCAATATGAACATAATGTAGAGATAACATTATTAAAAAGCACCATGAGTTATAATTATATGTTCCAAGTTATTAAACTTTATGATTTTTTTTCTAGAAAGGTAAAATTATATGTATCTGGGGTTTAACATACAGTAGCCACACATTGTTGTGGTAAACGGACTGGTAATGAAAATAATGTGGGTAACAAACATAAGCAGTCGTATGATCACACACATTGATCAGACAGGCAAAAGTTTACTAGTGTCATCTAAACAACATTACACAAAACAAATATATTTTTTAATGGAAAACATGGCGCTTAGAAAAGACTTCTTTCATCTATTTACTTTTCTCTGACTGTGTCTCTGTTTTACATCTTCCAACTCAATCAGATGCCTGAGGACACACACATCAGATTCCCTTTGAGACAATAATCTCATGCTGTCAAAAATTCAGACTCTTCCTCTCTGTGCTGCTGTCAACTGTCACTTCAGCGACAGACAAGTGAGATGCACCTCCACACACTGACTTACAGTTTCATTATAACCATCTGTCTATGGGTCTTTCTCCTGGACATCACATCAATCATGTCTTTGGTGATGTCACTGTAATCCTTCACCATTTCATCCAGAGGGTTTATGGTACCAAACTGGCTGGTAAAATAAATACACATAGAAACCACAGCGATGTATTTAATTCCTCTTCTGTCTGTGATGAACAGGACTGCAGTGCCCGACAGAAACTCCATATTGGACTGATTTTTTATCCTGTCGTATAGGGCCCCTTTCTGAAGTGACCGAATCCATACTCAGTGTTGAAAACTACCAGGCAAATATCCAGAGGCTACATTAGTCATCAAGGAGTGACTCGCTGCTATTTTATGGCCTCCAACACAGATTTATGAGGCTTTGTTTTCAGCGAGACGTCCCCGCTGCACAAAAACTGTTTGAATATGTCACAGTCAAGAATGAAGATGAAGCGTATCCTTCTCAAGCTAATAAAAAGTGTATGCATGTGGGTCGCCAACGTAACAGGGCCCCCACACTGAAGTCCAAAAAATATTTTATGTGTTCCCCCTGGTCATGTTGAGTGGAGTTTTCCACTGTACAAATGCCCAAATGCTACATTTATATGGACTTAAAGATAAAGTAGGATGTTAACGTTATACAGTATTATTCTAAGTTCTTTGTCACATGATAATCAATGGAGCTTTCAGTAGCAAAATATCATTTCTAGGGGTCTTTCCATCTAAACAATAACAAAAGACAAAGCAGTGGATGATGTGTCATAATGGGGGATTATGGGAAAGAATCTGACTTTTATTCACATTATCTTCAGTGATATATAGATAGATTGTATTCATTCATTCATTCATTCAAGCTTTAGTAAGGACACAAAAGTTGGTCCATAGGATAAGATAAAACAACAGTATAAATACAATAGTATAAATTCATATGTTGCTTATACAGAGGCTCTGTGGCCAGTGAGACCACATTTCAGATGTAAACCTAAATTCTAATAAAATATTGAATACAACTAAATTAAGAATTTCATTGCCAAAAGATTTAGCATCAGTACACAAACTGCTTTAGAGCAAATGTCATATTTTAAAGATGTATGTATTGTACAGGGTTCAGTAGCATCTAGTAGTGACATTATAGAACGCAATGTAGAATGCTTTTCTTCACCTTGCCCTACAATGGCCATAAAAATGCAAAAAAAAACAAAACAAAAAAACTTTCAGAGCCAGCCATGATAGCACAACATGGCAGCCAAAGATTATATTCTAATTATTAAATAACCTCATTTCTGCAAATAGATTCCCCTAAATGTTAAGTAAGCAACTCTGTGGTTTAAGGTTTTAAGTGTCCTCACACCCGGCATCTGTTAGAAAGCAGGTTCAACAACATCTGAATTTAACCCTGAGCTCTGACTTGATAAACCCTGACATGGGAAACTCAGAGTTTTCAGTTTCAACAGAGCTGATGGGAGTAAGGGTTCATTTATACTCACCATTAAATATAGATACAGATAGGGGCGGAACCTTTGGTCTAGACCATACGTTCATTTAATCCGTATTTCTGCACACCTTCTCAGAGCGTACAGATATAGACAAAATGGAAAAGTACCCATGGAAAGTACCAGCGAGGGCAGGGTGGTCAGTAGTAGAGACCAACAGGATCTCAGGGAAGACAACGGAGAACTAATACAAAGTTTAGCCCATTTTCCAACAGATTCCCAAAAACTTTAATTACCAGAAATTTATTTACCTGGCTAAAAGAATTCCTGGTAACCTGCGCACTTTGCATTTCCACCTTAAAGTTCCTGAAAATGTATTCAGTTCAAGCTCAGTTGTTTCATTACAGACTCGAAGCTTCACTGAATTTCTTTTGAGCGAATTTAGCTAATACGTTCTTTAGCGCATTCAGATGGACAGATCTATGACTGCAATGCACTTGTAAGAATGAGTCGAATACACTAATTTGAGGATTGTCTTTCAGGTGAACTGTGAACTGTGGATGAAAATGCACAGATTTTACTCTGGCCTTGATGTGAATCTATGGGGTCTAATATGTGAATGTGAGAACAGAGATGTAAATGATATTTGATAATTTTGTTGCAGATGCAGAATAACCTCATATTATGTCAACAAGTAACAACTAATAGTCACATGATAAATTCCTTTTCTGTGAACCACATGTATTCATTATTATTATTATACATACATTATTATGACAATGTGACTCAGTACTGAACTGGGACTCAGTATATAATTGTACCTGGTCAAAGGTGATTACTGATATGATACGCTGATATGTATTGCAAGAAAGTGGAAATCTGACACCCCCCTTCCAATTAAGATGTGGTTAAGTGAAGTAAATAGTTGTGTGC
>JAPQRQ010000019.1:17510879-17530810 GCA_037367365.1 Apogon talboti | reverse complement strand
AAAAAATATCATATCAATTATATATATATATATGAGTATTATATATTACAATTTTATATAATTTATTTAAAATTATATTTTATATATTATATTATATATATTTTAAAATATCTTTATAGACTTCTTTTTTCTCATGGACAGAAGGTTCTGGATTTGAACCCAGCGTCAGCCCTGTTCTTCCAGTTTTTCCATTGTCTATTGAGTTCTCTCCTGGTACTCCCACCAAACAGATGTGCTTTAATAAGATAAGGTCACTCTAGATTTTTTTTTGTATGTATACACAGATCCGTCAGGTGATGAATTGCCACTTGTCCAGGGTGAACCCAATGGCATCGACAGCTCCATCATCCCATGACTACAGAGGATTAAGCGGTCATAGAATGAATATGAATTTCAACATGTTTCTGCAATTTTCCACGAACTCTGGTGGCATAAAACATTCTACCTTCTTCTGTTACATGTTAGAGCCTGAATCTGAATATGAGAGAGGACAACACAAACAACTTCAGCAACAAAGCCCTGATAAAAACCGTGTGACTGTGTTTAGTCAAACTCATGTAATAACACTTAAAACAAACGTTATCACATAAATCATAATGTTGTACCATGGTTTTCACATGTAATTCCATGGATTCCATGCATTTCCTGAACCTACATCCACACACTCACCTTCCAGTTCTTCAGGTGATGCCTGGAAGTCGACACCTCCTGCCTCCACCAGGTTTTTCCATCTAAAAAAAAACGAAAAACAGTAAGCCTACCAGACCATCATGCACATTTGCTTTTGTTCCATTTGATAGAACATGATGATTGAAGTGGGTTCAAACAATAATACGCACATTAATGTTTGAATATTCTTGAATGTTTGTAAAAATCACTTGAAGTTTTGATATTTGGAACTTCTGTGATGTTAGAAATTAATTTAAATTTTGAATTTTGATGTTTTATGTTTGGTTCTTCTGTCATCTTTTTCCTTTCATATTTAAAATTTTCCTTGTCATTTGAAATTCATTTGAAATGTTTGTGTTTGGTATCTGTTTCATGTGTTTATTTGCATGTGTCATGTGTCTTTTGATATCTTGAAGGTTCTTTGTTTGGAATAAATTTGAAATTTGCAGTGTCAGTGTTTGGAAATTCTTGAATATTCTATATATATTTGAAATTTTGACTTCAACCTTTTAAACTTATTTGATAATTGACATTCATTTAAAATTTGGAATGTGTTTCCGTGCATGTTTGTTACCCTTGTCATCTTTTGACTTATCCTTCCTAATATTTCTGATTTTGTTCTGATTTTGTTTGAAATTTCTGATTATGGATTTCTTGTTTTTGTTGGGATTATTAACACAAATTCACTCTGTGCTGCGGTTCAAAATAAAAAAGCAGGCTGCATAAGCATATTATTATTATTATTCTTATTATTATGATTATTAGATTTTTGTTTTATTTAAGGTATTTTACTTTCTGATATTAATATCATTTTCTCAGAGGTGAATAAAGGCAGTTATACATTCTGCATGTTTAATTATACCAACATTAAAATCACACACATGCAGCATGACAATATCCATGAACGTAATTTCTTTCCGATTCAGGAAACTATCCAGAGCAGAGCACACATTTTCATTTCTAAATCCACCATATTTGATGGGTATTCCTGAGTTCAGTTTTGAACATAATAGTATCAGATATGCTTGTACTCTCACTGTCAGTTCTGTTTTTACTTAGACTTGTTTATACTCAGTCTGATAATAGAACTGACACTAAAATCACATTCATTTTGACAAAAGTTACACTACATGTTTGTTTTGTTGATATGATCTAAAGGGAGTGACGGCCAATTTTTCATGGAAGAGATTTTTATACTAGTTTCAAGAAATGTAGCCAAATTGGTTATAATTCAGAATATTTCACCTCTCTTAGGGCTGTTTATGCAATATAGGTCATGAGTGTATCCACTTCAACTTATTTCCCAGACAGCTCAGAATTACACAATGTGTGGTCCATTCTGCTCCATGTGACTCAGTTGTCAGGTACATTTGTTATTGTTCTGATACAAGTCTTTGCAGTTATTCTCATTTGCATTCACCTTGGATGAACACTTGGTTCAGTAATTTTTTCCAAACACAAGAGACTCATCATTAACCATTCTTCTTAGTCCACTTCCTACAAAACCAAACATCTGTCTCCTTCCAAGCACAGACTCCATTCTAGCCAATAACGTTGTTTGGGTAGCCAAATCTGACATCACAATCAAAAGTCAAAGTTCTCCCAATAAAAATATTTGATTCCCTCTCAGAAGCCCTTGGCAAGATCCTCTTCAATAACTACACATTTCAGTACATCACGTCTGCTGCTCCTTCACTTCATTACTACATTTCAAGAGGCCATTCTTAACAGTCTTCCACCCGAGGCATATTATTGTCACTGTTACAACTTTCATTGTCCTTCTGTAAAATCAGAGCATCCACCATCTGCACTTTTGGTCTCAAATCAACACATTAATCAAAGCAAATCCACCAAAGCATTTACCTTTGGGCAGGTTACCGATCCACATCCAACACTAGAGGTAATCTCCTTTCTTTCAAGCTTCAGTTTCCCTATGATGCTTTTTTTGAGGGGCAAAAAGCTTCAATCATTTATCTCAGGTCACTTCATCCCTCCCACCCATATTCACTTATCTCCAAGGGACCGGACACTCCAATACCTCCCATACATGGGGTGAGGAAAGATACAGGTTATTGTAAAAGGCTTTATACAGTGGTTTAAAAGAAATAATCTTTATCTAAGTTACACTTTCCTAGAATAGCTCAGCCTTCAGCAGACGTAGATGGAGGTAGAAGAAGAGATTCAGATCACGTTACACAACACTGACTGTGTGTAAACAGGCTGCATTGACACACTGAAGTCCATTCTGTATGCAGCTTTTACAGTTTATTTTAGACCAGATGGAGGATAGGCACAAGAACGAGACACGTAGTTGAAACTCTAATGAAGAGGGGCGATAGAGTGTGCAGGGCTGCCAGTTTGATCTGTTTTCATTTCAATGTGTGTAAATGAGTAAAGTAGAAAAGTGTTGTAGTTCACCTACTACGTCTGTAACAAACTGCACAGGCCTATTATGTAATAATCTACTATTATAATGTCTGATGCTGCTTTTCCTTTGCTAGCATCAGCTCAGTTTTGCGTGGGTTGCATTTCCACTCCAGTTACAGTACTCCCTCAGTCTGGCTAGTCGTCATAGTGACGCAAGTATTGTGGCATCGTGTTCAGCAACAATAGAAAAGGATGAAACTAGAAGTTATAACTTCCAAAATGAAATCTTGCATTAAGGTTTTTCCAGGTCAGAATAAAGTTGTTTAAATATCAAATCTGCATTGATTAAACAAAAGAAAGAGAGATTTCCCTTTAACTTTGTTTTATATATATATATTAGATGTACAATGTAGTAGTAGCATGAGTTTTTTCTACTTGTAGGCCTACCAGTAGTTCATACAGGAAAATGTATGTATGCATGTAGAATACTTGACTATCTGTCAAACAAAACATTGTAACAATTCACAAGATGCTGACACATGTTCAACAGCCAGTAAATGCAGTCAAATGTATCTACACACACCACTTAGGTATGGGCCTATGTTTCACACTTTGGGTGATTCATTCAATCACTGGCTGTGTTCTATAGCACATGCCATGCAGGTCTATAGTTCCGACTGAATAATAATACATCATATACCTTCTGTGGCTTTGTTTTTCATGCAAACCCAAATGCTGCTTGAATAGACAGTTGTCTCTTCATGATCATTACACTTTAGTCTAGTTTACATTTAACTCACTTTACCATATAAACCATATAGGTTTGTTTTTTATTGTTATGAGAATCAGTAAGCTGGTCACACGACAATAAAGTTTTAAATCAATCGTATGTATTCATCTTCTGCAGCAGTGATATGGAAATCTATCAGTTCTATCAAAATGTCTTCAGTTTTTCTATAAATGTGCTGACAGACAACCAACAACCAAACCAGTGGATGTGAGTATTTGCATAACTGCCTTCATGGAAGTAATAACATAATACACAGGATCCCACATTTGTCGTTGGACCCTTTCCTTTCAATCTAGACGTATCATCAGTAACTGAAATGTGGCAATAAACTCCAACTTTTCATCTGAATGTCCTGTATCAATACGATTCCTTAACTATATTCTCATCTATTATAGTATCATCAGCTGTGTAGTTAAAAACATTTAAGATAATTCCAGCAAAAGTCCACCACTAAGCACTGATAATGTAATAATGTAAGATGTGCACATACAGTACATCTGGCCGCTGAATACAACCTCTGAAGCATCTGAAATAGTGCAAGTAAAAACAGATGAATGACTCAGACTTGATGTATTACCATGTTTTTAAAGTCACTGCTCATTTCCCTCTGACAAGTATGTCTACTGTATACAACTGAGTGATACAATGTGAAGCATCCAGACAAAAATGCTGGAATCTCATGCCACGTCACAGTGAGGCTGCGAGATATGAGTCATAAATGCTCACGAACCACAAACCACACAACCATCAGCCTGAGGCAAAGTCAAAGGTTCTGTGTGTTAGCGTAGAGCTCCGACCTGAGGCCACATGTATGATTCACCTTCAACCTCAGCTGTATCATTAAATACACATGAATGTTCCCTTTAGGCCTCGGTATGCACCACAAAGAGCAGAGGTATTCAGATGCTACGTTTTAAATAGGCGAGCCTCTGTCTTATCATTTACAAATCTTCAGCATCAGACGTTTAAAACCCAGAGTCTGCAGCTGCTTTTCAAAGATTTATTATTTATAAGTCTTACCACTGGTGGGGCTAAAGTGTGGCGCTGGCAGAACGCCACGGGGTTACTACAGTCCACAGCAGCGTTGAGTTTTGGTGCAATCAGCCCATTATGTTGAAACATGTTGACCTAATGAAGATTTTTGAGAAAGGGATCTGCCCGGACAGACTGCATTCTCTAGAGATTTTGACTGTAAACAGCAAAATTCACTGGGAAAAAAAAAACACTCAATTATGTAACAGATCAAACAACAAGAAGAATTTGTCTTTGAGCCAAAATTAAATCCGAAAAATAAAAATAGTCAGAATGCTTTGACCCGACAGGTAGCTTCAATAACATATATAAAGAGACAGAGGCCAAATTATGCAAGTTTCTGAAACAGACAATGCATCAAAGACACCTATTTTCCACACAGAAGCAGGTGTGGCAGGGGATTTTCTCTCAGGCTCTTTTCTTCACGCAACAACTGGCGTCATTTTTCTTGTGATCATCCAAGTGAAACACCACAAACACGTGCAGATTTGTGAATTTGTGGTTATTTGCATGTTTCCACTGACAATCACACCACCTCTGAAATTAGCAATCGTACAAGCAAAACAACAGCAGCCTTTTCATGAGATGAAAGCACAGACTGTATACAACTTCTGCCACTGAGAGTCTCTCATTTAAAAATATGAAAAACGAGAATGGATTTATTCACATTACACAGAGACATATGAGTGATGTTGGCTAATATAATGTTAAAGACCATACTACATTACATTAGATTAAATGACCTATTTCATGGTATATCAAATTGATTTTTTCTACGTATGTACTGTATGACAATAATGCTTTTGTCTCTCATATTTGTGGAATTAAAGTAATGCATTCATTTTTAACCAAATCTGGCATTTAGTTTCTTTTTTCATCAATCAGTTATCATTAGCTTACAAACCAACAGTGGCTAAGAGTACTGAGTAAGCTAATCGTAGTTCAGTCAGGCTAAAGAGGAATTATAAAATTAAATTATAATAATATCATGAGTTATTTAAAAACAGCAACGATTCAAATTTACTTATTTAATCACTACCCACTGTATGGATGGGTGTGGATGTGTGTATATGCTTATTATCTCTGTACTGGTTTATTGTATAGTCTAGAAACTGTTTGATAATAAAGGTGACTTAATAAAGAACTGAATTCATAAAGAAAATGTAGCAAGTGTTCCATTTCATTACAAGAGTTTAGACACTATACGAAAGAGAAATGCATGCTTGACCAATTTAATCGCATTTAGCTTTGAAGTACAAGTGACAGGAAGTTCTGTTAGTACATGTAGTATATAGAGCTGAAGTCCCACCACATACCATTGGGCCCTAAGGGACCAAAAAATTGCATCACAGTTAAAACACAAGTTATTTTCTGATCCTGTTTGACCTTGCCATTGCTTATACACATAAGTTTTTTGTAATTTTACAAGCCAAGTAAGTCACAGTATGTAGTAAAACTGTTGAACTATCAGACTGAAAATATATAAAATCAAAGACACTTGAAAGTCGCAGCAGTGACGTCATAGTAACCGTCTCCATGATCTGATGATGTCTGTACAGCTTCAACAGAGACGGTCTGCAGTGGTTTTAAAACCCTTTTAATACTTTCAGCTCACACTTGCAGGGTAAGTATTGATGACGTGTATTACATGTGACGAGAGATGCAGTCCATTAAACTATTAAACACATAATGTATGCGTCTTTACTATATTTGTCATGAACTGGGACTTTCTTGGCTTATAAAATATTTTTTTTCAATTCATAAACAATGAAATGTGTGAATGGGGACACAATTCAAATGGGATCAGAAAATTATTTATCTTTCACCAATGACCACCATTCATATTTTTTCTGCATTTAGGTCCTATGAAACACACCAGAAGGGGTGGGATTTCATCTCTATATGGTACTAGCTGAGTTTTTGTTACAGATTGACTGATACGTAGCTAACATTATGTTACTATGCACATTATCTTGATGACTTGCATAAGCTACATTGTACGAATGTTTATCAATATTCAATTACAGAGATTAATTAACCCTTTGCTTGTTTTATAACAATATAACAATATAATATTTTAATAAATGTAAAAAGTATGCACTAAGAATTTTTCTAAATTTGGACAATGTTGAAAACATGATACAAAGTCAACAACAATATATGATATACCTTGTACAGATATTTTAAAACAGAAATGTTATAAGACCTGTTGCGGAGCATATAAGGGCAAAAGCTCGCTTGATCTTGATTTTCAGAGCTGTTGTGGTTGTACTAATGTGCTGCTGACATGTCATCACCTTTCTGAGTGAACACAATAACACAAGGACACATTGGTGGAGTTCTATCTGTTGGAAAACTGCACCGCTTGGAAACCCAGACACAATCCATTGTGTCTAAAGTGTAAAAGACAGTTTCATTGAGCACTAGTCAAATGCAAACCCCCACCTGTTTGAACTATCCATGTTCATGTTTCCATATAGCAGAAAGCAGAGCCAGCTGAGCCAGCTGTGTGAACCTCCTGATAGATGTCCAGAAGACATTTTTATATAAATCGAGTTTTTATAAATGAAGTGGGGCTGTTTGGATTCCCAGCATGTGAGCGTGACTGGTGTGGAGCAGATGTTGACCAGTTCAGCACCAGGCGCATTGGCTTCCACCAGCAGTCGTGGCAGCAACTTCTACCCCTACTGTTTAATCAATAGTTACATTTCCTCTCAATAAAATAACTAATTGGACAGCGGTTTACAAGACTGTGAATTTTACAGCTGTTTTAAACACCCAGTGTTTCCTAATGTACTGTATTTTCACTGTTATCTTGGTCTTCACCCAGACTACAGGAGCTGATGAGGACATTAGTGTCTCCGGCGGTCTGGGAGAGGTTAGCTCTGTTTACACTAAAGCCTTTAGCCATCGTTCCCACAACTTTGTGTTTGGAGAATTGAACATCATATTTCCAAGAACATCCTTTGCATCCATATTAAGCCTTCCATGTTATTTAGCAAGAGGGCTTGACCGAAGGCATCAATACCTGCTGTAATGGAGCTTAGAGGCTGCCCATAGGCTGATGCAGAGCAGCATCAGTGGAGCATTGCAGAATGTTAGCGTGCAGACAAACAATAACCCCCGTCCTGGTCCGGGGCTTACTCTGCTCACAGTAATCTGATGATAGGCATCTTCATATTCAACTCAAAATCTCCCATTTCTACAATATTTACAATATTCAGAATTCTACAAGATAAAATTGACCTGCCAGGGCAAAGATCACCAGGGAGAACAACAAACAGAATAAGACGAATTTATGTTCTGCTTATACTGGATATATACTATACTAGATATGTAAAACAAGTTCATCATCACCAACACTCATATAAACATAAATGTAACTAAATGGATGTTGTAATCCATCTAAAATCTTTGAATACATTATAAAATTTAGAAATTCAGTTTTATTGAAGGTACACTCTGAAGACAACAGCAAAATAACTGAGAAATAATGGGGTCTTCCATGGCTT
Organism: Apogon talboti; assembly: GCA_037367365.1. Classification (NCBI taxonomy): domain Eukaryota; kingdom Metazoa; phylum Chordata; class Actinopteri; order Kurtiformes; family Apogonidae; genus Apogon; species Apogon talboti. Next base: position 17,522,440 of record JAPQRQ010000019.1, on the reverse strand, counting down.
TCACGAGGCTTACAGCTCTGATTTGAGATCCGCAGGTTTTGGTTTAGTGACTAAACCCAGGTAAAAACTGTGAACACATCACTTGCATTCATTCAGGCAGAGACATGAGTACAAATGATTACTTGTGTTGTTTGTTATATGCATTACACAACTGCCTGCATTATAATGGGGCATCCTGTTCTGGTTTTAACATTACACAAGTAAACCATGATAGAGGGTCACATATTTCACTTTACTTTACACATTTTCCTTCTATGAATCCCCATCATCAGTGCCTGGTCTCCAAACTACATTCAGAGCCTTAAACCTCACATTAGTCAGGAGTAAAATCCTTCAGAATGGTTTGATCTACACAGAAAGCGGTGGAGGTAAATAAATAATTTCTGCACTGATGGCTGCCTGCTCACATTGTGGTTGGACAAGGTCAAACATCCTCAATGAGGATGTTTGTGTTTTGTTTTTGCTTCAAATAATTGAACAGGTGGTGTGAATTTATTCAAATAGAAACTATGATTGTGCTGAGCATACAAACAGACACAGAACAGGGTTCAGGCAGCTATTGTAGAGGCAGAACAAACTTTCAGTATCTGTAAGTCACCTCTGCTCATATTTAAACCACTGTATTTAAAATATGTACCTTCAGACATTTCTCTACAGCTTCTGTGACCTATCAGAGCATGTCTTTTCACAGGCTCAAGCGCCAATTAACATCCAGTCTGGGGCTTTTGTCAGTGATTTCTAAATACTATTTGCAAGTGGAGAACCGTGACGCCCCTTATTGGTTTCTGAACTTCAATCTTGAAGCCAGTTGTGTGTAGTTTGACTGTTGGCTTTTTTGGAGCCTTAAGTGACCATATTTGGACATTTGGTGGGATTATGGGAGCCTGAGGGGTCAGAGAGGACCTGGTGTTAAGCCCTTACTTATTAACTCTGTGAAATGGTAAACTTCATCATGCTCTGCAAAAAAAAAGTATTATTACAGTCTTGTTAGCGGGACCTATTAATAATATCCACACTTGAGCCCTGTCCAAAAAAAAAAAAAAAATCAATTTATTAAGTAAACCAAAATCTGACTTGGCAGACAGTAAAGTCTAGTTTTTCCTGAGATCTAGTTAATAGAGTTCAGTGTAAGTCTTACGGGCGCCAGGGCTTTTTGGATTCACTCCCAGTAACTGTCAGCAGTACTACAATTATGAAATACTTCCACTTTGGTGTAAATTTGGGTGAAAATCATGTAATGTAGACCTGTGCTGATAATTGTACCCTGAAAATGATATAAAACACAATGCTAAATGTGAAACATTTTACTTCCCGTTGGAGGAATTCTGCCTCCTTGTGGCCAAAATTGAGGAAACAAGGCTGTATTGGTAAAAAGTATCACCTGTACCTGTTTATTATGATGATCTGACTGAGTATATAACCAAGGCAGGTATAATCAGACATACTGTAATCCTTATAATGAGTTAATGCCATTGACTGTGTGTCCTGTGGTACATGGTGTTAAATTATTAGGGGTGAAAAGTACTTTTGTATTGTATTTGTATTCCAATTTTTCGGTGTGATACAGAAGCGTACATACTGTACATACAACGCATTGAGTGATTGACAGAAAGTGTAACTGCCTTGTGCTACAGCCACGTGTCCACCCTGTGAACAAATACAGTGCAGCAGACGTCATGGGTGGTCAAGCAGTTTTAAGTTATCCATTTTGTTTCCTTACTGTACCGAATATGAACCGAACCACGACCTTAAACAAAGGTATGTACTGAACTATAATTTTTTGTATACTGTTGCACCTCTCTAAATTATATCCCATTTCTTTTGGACTGTGTTGGTCTGCCTTGGCCACACTGTCCCTACAGAATGAACATTTCTTTGAACAAAGGGACTGTATTAAAGACTTCTGACTGCATTATAGACATTAACAGCTACTGTAGTAACCAATTCCCCATCTGTACCGTATTACTTGCATGGTAATGGATTGGTAAATTCTGTGACATAAGGCTGACAACGGACATTTTCACCTCCGTCTTAAGATCCAGGCTGCAGAAACAGGACTATGTGTCAACTGAATGGACAGACAGCTGTGTTGACTAGGAGCTAGTACCAGACAAAACTGGCTGAGAGAGACAGATGGCTTCTGCTAGTAGGCATGACTACATTGTAGTAAATTATGTTCTTGCTCAGGGATTTAAAACACATAACACAGATAATTAGGTTAGGGAAAACTGGAGGTTTATGCCTTTTTTTTCTGAAAGAAGGGTCATACTAGAGTTCAGTAAAGCTCAACAATTTACATTTGGAAGTCACAGTCACACGTTGATGTGACGTTTCCAGATCTTTCCAGTCTTCTCCATGTGGCTCATCTGTTATAAAGACAGATACAGATTATTTAACAAATGTCAGTAGATGTATAAAGCACCTTAATTACACAGCTTTCTGTCTATTACAGAAACTAGTCACAGTGGCTTTTGTGATTTATGATCAAGTGATAGATGGAAACATTTAACTCTGCTGAACGAGCCTCCAACAATGCTGCAATTCAAAAACGTACTTCCTCTATACTAGATAAACACCATAAGGGAGCAGACTGATATTCTATTCTCAATTCTCCATTCTATATTCAACCTCATCAGAAAAGTCAGCAAGATATTGGTGTATTTTTTTTTCACTGAGCTGATCAAGAAGACTATCTCTGACTGACAAAATACAATTGCAAATCTGGATAAACCACAACATAAATGTACTCTGGATGAGACATACAGTACGTCCAAAACAAAACAAGACATAAGACAATAATAATAATAATGTCAAGGTACAGAGGTACAGACCTCTGAGACTGGCATTAGACGCCACCATGAACCAAAGTCTCACTGTTAGAAAACAAAACCCACAGGAAACACTATCAAGTAACCACGATACAGGGGAGAGTCAAAAAGTTCTCAGACGAAGAAAAAGTTTATTTTATCTAACAGACCTCCACGCCTTGAGTTTCACAGGTCCAGCTGCTCCTTTTGCATGCCATTCTTTTGACTGAATTTTGCTCTCTGGGTCAAACTGGTAGATCCAAGTTCCGTCTGAGAACTTTTTGACTCTCCATCATACAGTATCAAAGTGAAGACGATGTCTACACAGTCATGAGCATCTAAACTCCAAGACAACTGAATGATTTGATGACAGATTTGCAGACAGTTGGACTCATCTGGACCAATGGCAACCAGTGTGGTAGTAGAAGTACAAGTCGTGCTTTTCTGAAACCATGGATCACTTGATTGACAGTTACGTTTGTTGGCACTGATTCTGATTTAGGCTGGTTCTTGGCCTTGTTTGCACTCAACATTGATTTAAAATTTTCAGCTCTTGGTTTTTCTATAAAGTGGATGGACGGAGATAGATCGCTAAATACTGTGTAATTTCAACAAGTTGTTGAATTACACAGCTTGAAATCAGACCATGTGTTTTTGATTACAATTCTGAGAGGCAGCATAAAATAACAGGCATTCAGACGCCAATTGAACATATACTTATTAGATTGGTGAGTGGTACAGGCTCAAATGGCCATATTAGAGAGCAAGGATTCCTTTTCCTCTAATACTGAAGTTCAATCCATTAACTATAATATACCATTAAATGCTGAAGGATGGAAACAATACAGTTAGTTCCTGTGCTGCTAATTGACTTGAACAAGTCATCGACACACTAGTTAGCAGATGTTTTCCTCCAAAGAAACATATATCACAAACATATGGACGTTCAGCATAAAACATCGGTTCTTAAAAGTGCTCAGTATATCAATGTCAACCAAATGGTATGTTAATTCACATGCCTATTACCCCTGTTGTTGAATTTTGCAGTGGCCTGTTTAAAATGACCTGTGGAACTGCAGAGACAGTCTGCTGTTTAAACAAACCTAAATGAAGCACAATTGCAAGCAGCTTAGCCACAAGACAAATGAGAATAAATGAATATAATATACTGTCTGGTCAAATAAATACTGGCTAAAATGCCTAAAAAACCTTCCCAGAAATTAAAGCTTCATTCCAGTTCATTCCAGTACTATAAGTTATGTTTAACTAATCTTTAAAAGGATCACAACCTCCGCTGTTGGTGACCTTTGCTACTGGTGACCCCATTCAACCTGAACTGTTCTGTGTTTAATAGCAGCCAAATACATAAATTGTCGCTGTCTGATGAATGTAAACTGCTATATTAATGAGGCCCTGATGTGAACGGCTGCAGCTGGGATCCAGGTGATGGGTGGAAGTGTTTTTATGACTGCCAAACTTTACTGTTCATTAGCGCAGGTTACAATAAAACAGGCCTCTGTTATTATGCCAGTAGCTGCTTGTAGCCCATAACTCTACAAACTTGTAAACACTGCCCTGCTTTTGGGCAGCGTGAGGAACTGGGAGTTTTATGGACGCCACATTTTCTCCTACGTTTGCTGCTTAGAGAAGTTGCAAATTAAATAGTAGTGCTATATATTAGGTAATCATTATTATTTATTTATTGTTTGTAGAGATACGAGTACCTTGGCTTTGATTGCAAAATAATAAATATCTCAATGCCAATTTTCCATTTTAAATTTAAAGTACTCTACACGTTCAGTTTATTTGCTTTTTTTCACTCAGTAGTTTCCTAACATATAAAATAAACCTATTTACCAGAAGTTGATGTTGTCCATAAACATATTATTCTGAATGGCAAATCAATATAAACTGTTTAGGAGTAGTATATGCACTAAGACTGATAGGATTTACTCTTTAAATACTGATATTTGATACGAAGAATTACAAAGTGATACCAGGTATTTCAGATATTCAATAAACAATGGCCCAACATTTGCCATAAGTTGAAGACAATCTTCTAAACTACAAATACTGATCTGGAGGGAATGTAATGAGGGATGTAATACATCAAAAGATTAAAAAAAAGCTCTTAAATGGGATGTAATGTCTACTTTGGTGTTTCGTACCACATTTCATTGTGAATTTGACATTCACAATACACACACAGATTTTCAGTTCGATAATACTACTCTTATCTGGTTTCTAATAATGAGGGAAAAAAGTTCATTTCAGGGATACATAATGTGTTTTCAAAGTCATTTCTTGGGAGGAGGGGCACAGTTTATAGGAGCCAATTAACTGACTATTGGGTTTTTCCGACTCCAAACTATCGTCATTAAAGTTTTGGCAGTGACACAAATTTTGCTTGCGCAACCTGTGCTGCTTCAGGTTTTTTTAGATTCCTTTTCCATGTATTTCTGAGGTACACTGAAGAACAGATATCAGGTTTTAACACGTTTACAGGCAAATAAATCCCATTTATGTAAAGAGTCCATTTGTGTCACGTGCAAAACTTCTGGTCACGACTGTATTTAACAAATCCACTGTCTGTTGACATGTCTAAGTGTCTAACCAAGGTCACTACCAACTCCTGTTCTTCATTATTATTTGTTCTTATGTTAGGTGTCCCTCCTAATGTTCTCAAATGTTAGTAGCAACATTTGGCTTCTCTATCAGTTCAGTTACAAAGGCTGAAGACACACAACACTACATGCTGCTCTGGATTACCTCACTAGGGAAGACTAAATATTGTGACTTTTCTTTGACAAGATAATGGCTCACCACGAAAACATGATGCGACAGGACAAACCTTGACAGAGCAACATCTTAAATCTAAGTTTCAGACCTTGACCAATGGCCTTTGAGGTATGTACAGTGTTTCAGATCTACATTAAACAGGGAACTTGGCACCATATTAGACAGTTCATAGCGCTGTCGAGATGATCAGCAGCTGCCGTGATAGGCCGTTAGTCCTGGTGTTTTTCCAAATGAAGACCACATTTCCCATAAACCCTGTTTATCTGCTACACACCCCTTGAAAGTTATTTCCCCGTGTGCCTTTCACTCTGTAAATCCTCTGCCACACTCACAGTTTTACCTCTGCACCATCCATCTCAGATTCCACTGTGGAGTAATTTGTCTCTCAGCTGTAAAGCAGTCGGGCAGTTTATCCTACAAATCCTCTTTGACTGGATATTCTCTGGCTCGCCATTCAACATCATCATTCCACGTCAGTCAAAGCTGTAGCTTCACATGTTAATTCAGTAAAGTTAAATGTAGAAGAACTACCATATATGAAGTTTTTGGGTTCATTTTACTGCTGCATTAATGTGTAGATTTAATTTTACTATTGTAAATGTTTAAGGTTGGGAAAATGTTTTCTTCTTTATAAACCGTTGTGTATGTAAGTTACAGAAATCCATCATAAGATCATAATGGGCCAAATCAAGCCAAAGTGAACACCACTGTCAGATATTAAAGTCTCATCTATTATTTCTCAAATAGGTTGATTTTTTAGCTCATGAACTGTTTACAAAATTTCAGTATCACTTGTAGATAAAAAGGTATAACTGTATTATGTATATAAAATGAAACCTAAAAAGGACTAAAATATGTAAATGCACTATTAATTTTAATAATAATATTTTGTGATATTTTAAGTCTGTGAATCTGTAGGAACTAATTATTCAACAGTACGAGAATATTGAAAGGTTATGTACAGTCCAGTTATTTGTAAAATATACTCTGCTATTAGCTGTATATATCACTTCTGTTGTAATATGTATGTTAAACAAAAGTTTATTAGCATATCTGTAGTGTTTTAGCTCCAGCAAAGTCTTTCTGACTACTGAACAAAGTGACAAACTGCTGTCCCTGTGTAACAGTTCCCACCTGTACGCGTGTCACAGCATATTTATGTTCATAAAAACTTATCATTTAGACATTTTTATCCAATATTGATCACAATTGTAGTTTGAAATCATAGCTAAAGCCCTATGTTTCATTTAGTATTAATTTCTTATGAGAACGGTATGTTTTTTACATTTGTGTAAAGTGAAAAAAAAAAGTTATGTTCATTTTGAGTCCCTGTGTCACGCAGCAGTAATTTAAGTATTTACCCCAAAATTTTATTTCTGTATATTGTAACATGTGTCATGTGAAATGGCTTACTGAGACCTATTCATACATGTACTAAACATGAAGATAAGTTCTTTAGTTTTCAACACAGAGCTTATTGAACATGAAATGTGTCCCCGTGTCACCGCTTGACCTGGCCTTAATAATAATAATAATAATGGATTAGATTTATATTGCGCTTTTATATTAACGCATACTCAAAGTGAGTACAAGGGATCCATTATTCATTCACTCTCACAGTCACCCTCTGGTGGTGGTAAACTACATTTGTATCCACAGCTGCCCTGGGGCAGACTGACAGAAGTGTGGCTGCCATTTTGCGCCTAACGGCCCCTCCGACCACCACCAAACATTCATACACCAGTGTGAGTAGCAGCACTGGAGGCAAGGTGGGTGAAGTGCCTTGCCCAAGGACACAACAACTCAGACAGAGCTGGATTTGAACCGCCAACCCTTCGGTTATTGGACGACTCGCTCTACCTCCTGAGCCACGGCCGCGTGTTTGTATTGTTGTTATTTTGCGAAAACAGTATAAGAAAATCACGTTTTCCAGAACTCAGAAAAACTGGCCCATTTTCAGCTTTGTGACAATGCATAATCCAGCTAATATGAGTCTTTTAAAGAGTCACAGAGTTCATTATATAAAAATCATGCATCTGTGTGTGTTTAGTGTGACAGTTGTGTTGGATCTGTTGAAGTGAGCCAACTCCATTTCTACAACAATGACTGTATTGTTTGCAAACATCCACGATAAAAGCCTGTGCACCAGCTTCATAATTCTAAGTTCTTCAGTGCCTCTCCTCTGCTCCTCTACAGCAGCAGCAGTGGACAGCACTAATGACAATAAAAATAACACAGCAATAACAATAACACAAACTCCAACACAAACTTTGCAGAAATACACAAGCTTGTATGAATGTTACATGCTGAACCTTTAAGAAGGTGGCACACTTTAAGCTCAGCACACAAAATAAGAGTTTATCACAAAAACTGATATCAACATTTTCTAACTGGACACTTACATCTGCAACAAAACGAAAGCTGTTGAACAATTGTAGAAAAGTAAAAAGTACAAGTGTCCTGTATAAAGTTGCATGAAGTGGTAATACTCAGTTAAAGAACAAGTATCTCAAATATTTACTTAAGACAGTAATTGAGTGAAAGTACTTAGTCGTGGTTAAAGTCAGTTGGAATATTTTTGGGGCTTTGACAATGATAGTTCATTCAAATGAAGCAACACAAACAACTATTATTGTCTTGACGAAGGTGCAATTTAAAAATCCTATTACTACAGTGAAACTGTACTAAAATAACTGTGAAATTGCTTAAGTCTATTTTAATAAAAAAATTAAGTAACTTGTAAAATGTATGTTTTTTCAGAATACTTGGTTACTTTAAAATGCTGTTTCCCATTATTTATAGACTTTAATGGCACAACCTCTCTTTGAGATATAAAAAAAAACAACTAAAAAAACTAAAACCTAACATTATATTAGGTAAGATGAGTGTACCTTAACCTACATTAACAAAGCAGGATGAAGCTGTTGTCTTTCTTTAACTTGAAACTGAATCAACTTTAACTGACTGTGCGTGGCATTTTCTCCATTTAGGTCTACATTTAAGTCTATTTCCAGTCATTTATTTACTTAATCCAGTTCAATTGTGACTTTTTCATCTTTACCAACCAGCATAGAAAAAGCTACTGACTCTTTTGTTACTCTATAACAAACAGATTTTAAATTGTAGCCAAGTGAAACACATCATGATTTGTATACAATTTTTCATGTATAATATAGACCCATAAAATATTTATTCTTTACTGTAACACAAGTAATTGTAATTTGCTATAAGAAAATGCAAGAGTTTTGAAGCAAAAGTGGAAGATTAACCAGAGTTTTAGCTCTAATTTGGTCTCCACCACCTCATGGTTCAGAATGTGCAACATGGTTCAATTCATTCACCAAACTCATCAACAATAAATCAATACAGCAAGTTCAGTTGAGCCAAGTTTTTTTTTTTTTTTAATTCAGAGACCTACTGCTACGGAATATGCCCATGAATGATTGGATAAACAGTAAATTAATGTAGCAACCAAGCCGCCTCCTTTTTGCCTCCTTAATGTAACAGAAATGCCTACCTTTAGGTTCAGTATTGATGTAATTGACAGTGTCACTGTGGCTATATTTCAATAAAACACATTTAAATGCATTTTACAGGAGCTTTTAACTAAAGGGACATGTTGTCCCTTTTGTAACCCAGGTACTCCTGTCCAAATAAAAGCTTATCAGGTGAAATCATCTGCAGGCAAATTCCTCCCATGTAATTTTCTTGGCAAATAGAATCAGGTTCTGCAAACAGTAAAGAGAGCTGTTAAATATTGCCTTAACACATTACAGTGATGTCCTTAAAATAGACACTTGGACAGGGAAGAGAGTCACTGCTGAGCTTGAGTTCAGTCCAACAAATCCGTAATGCTGGCCCAAACTGATTTCAACATCTATTCAGCCCGAACCTGCTCTCTAAACATTTTACAGAGGTGTGATCAGAATCCTCTTACTAATGTGAATAAGAATGTAAGTTATGTATGTCTGTGCTGTGGATCTATTACTATTTATACCATCTACTGTACTATTACTGTATAGTATTGCGTCCTATTTATTCCATGTTATTTGTTTTATGTTGTCACTTTGGTCCCTTGTGAAATACAACCTCGCTGACCTGTATGTATGTGACATGAATGACAATGAAGGCATACTTGACCTGAAAGAGTGTCCAACTAAAGGAATAAAGACAGGCCTGTGGAGACACTTTTACATGTTCTGTGCAGTTTATTATATTTTTTAAGGAAATTGGGGAGTTCATGTGGAAAGGCAACTTTTTATCATGTACTCAACAATAATCGAGTAATTATTTTAATCATTTATTTGGTGTAATTTTAAAATGTAACATGCTTCAAAATCATTCTATCAGTATATTTTGGTGATATAGCATATTAATGTGTCACATTTTCATCATTCTTCTAAAGTCTGGCTTGAGTTTCAAAGTCCTGAACAAAAAGGCAGCATTTCCTAAATGCAATAATGATGAAAATGAAATAAATCAATCAGTTGCAGATTATCCATTTATACTGTATTAAGTTGATGATAATATTCTATAGAAGAACCTAGTGAAGATATGGAGGCTGGTGAAGATAGATGGAGGAACCAGTTAGGATTTCACAAAGCTATAGGAGTTATGGGGAAGCTCCAAGTCACTTTGGAAAGTATATTTACATCTTTTAAATAATATATGTAGTGTTCATTATATATGCACCACTACAAAAGTCTGTTTAAAGTCTTTTTGGAGTATCTAACCAATGGATATAATATATGTATTATGCCCATATTGTGTAGTCTGTTTTGGAATAGTCTAATATCTGATAATCTTTTTCATTTCTGTTTGGTTTCACAAACTTTCCAGGTCAATGTGGCCCATTTACCTCATGTCATTCCTACCTTTGCCGAGTTTGCGCGTCCTCCCGATCATGGACGTGAGCGTAAAAAGCAAAGCGTTGTCGTTCTTCTGTTGTAATAATCCACACGCACTTTTTGGAGACAATGCGCCGAGCTCTGCGTCCGTTCCTCAGTTATATCCCGTGGCATACTGGCGCAGTGTGCCCGTGGGCGCTCCTCATGGCTGAAGACGCACCGTCACAGTGACAGCAGTGACCGCAGAGCTGACCGCAGAGCAGCCCGCCTCAGGGGCCGGGCCGAGCCGAGCCGAGCCGATCTGTCACAGGAGCTGCTACTGCTGCTGATGAGCCCGGGAGCCGAGCCGTGCCGTGCCGTGCCGAGTAGAGCTGTGCAGTACAGTACAGCGCTGCGCGTCCGGCTGCAGGACAGGTGTGGGTCGACTGAAGCTTCACGTCCAGATGTGCGCGTGACGGGGTGCGTGCACGTGTGTGTGTGTATGTGTGGGTGCATGTTTTTGTGAAATTATGGTGACGTGAAAGGTATTTCCAGTGAGTTTGTGAGGATTCAGCTTCACATGATGACACTCAAGTAGCTCTCCTTATACTTTCTATTTTATTAACTGTTTCTACAGATACATACAAGGCAGAGCTGTCAAAGTCATCAGCCAAATATGATCTAAGACCAGAAAAATAACATCAAAATGACAAATACTGTCAACTCCAAACATTTCTCTGTTTTAGAGTAAAAAAATAAACTACAGTTACATTATGAAAAAGTTTACATACACAAAAAAGAGAAAGAAATGTGAGCAACCTGAAATTTCTTAGAAAAAATAAGCACAGTTTAAAGCTTCAGTTTATCATTTACACATGTGCATTACAACTTACTGACCACAGCGGATCTACAAAGGCAAAAAACATTTAGCAACAGGCAGAATATTATTAAAATTCCACTTAAGACAGTTCAGGTTGTTCCTGTTTGCTCAGGTTATTCACTTTTTTTTGTGAAAGGACAGTTTATCAATCTAAATATTTTCATGTAATTTAACTTTTTTTTTTTTTTTTTTACACTTAACCTCCTAGGACCCACTGTCCACTTATGAGGACAAGAAATTCACAGCTTT